>JAQMYJ010000004.1:9688348-9710676 GCA_030014305.1 Clarias laeviceps
CTATTTTTGGAGAAAACTAAAGTGTTTTTTGACCTTGCGTACATGTAAACCTGTTTTAAGAGACTCATTAAGCAATAGTAGCAACCTTTAAAATGGCATAATAGGGGCACTTTAAATATCAGCGGGTCTATGATGGACAAAATTCTCAGTCTGGTTTAGTCAGATAGCCAAGCTAAGGAATTTGTGCAACTTCATTTTTGAGGCTGCAAGTTTATCATTATTATTTTTGGGGAAAAAGCACCAAAGTGTAAAACCTCTCTAATACCAGCTTGCAGGACTCCGGGCTACAGCGTGCAAGTGAAACGCAAAAGTTTTTCTAATTTGGCAAGCTAGATGAATCAATATGGTTATTACACCGGACTCCAAACAGGAGCTGTATTCATCTTGCTTTGCAGGAGCTTAAAGATTCTTAGGGTATTGTCTGACTGTGAATATTTTAACAAAGGGCCACAAACCATCTGCTCATCAAGCATGTTGCTGGAAGCTAATGAGGAACTCTGTGCACATGACACACCTCCCAGCATGCACTGGGAACGTGATTAAAATACTTGCCTACTACCAGGTAAGCCTGCAGTAGCACAGATTTGCTTATTAGCTAGTTACAGCCCCTCACATACAGTCAGGGTGGCCTTTAAAGGGTGGATGAACAGACTTTTACAAACCACAGTTATTTTTATCTATTTTCATCAGTTTTATGACTCAGCTCATAATCTGCCAGGATAGACATTTCAATTAAAACATATTCATCCTCAACTGGCCCTGTGATCATACTGTACAGTATTTTAAACGGTTTTCTAAATTCAACGCTGTGGCTTAGTGTTCGTATCTGTATTTTTTATATATATCTGGTGCAGTTCTCACTTCTATAAAACGCTGACCAGGTTTCTTGTCACAGCCTTTGCTGTAGTGTATTGCTTACTGTGCAGTATGCGACAGTATTTGTGTTTTAAAATTATTATTTGTGATATCACTGTGTGAATTTAATATACATTTTCATACATTTTTTTATATTCTTAATTCATGATCAATGCACATTATTTCAGGTACTTAAATAATGAAAATGGCACAGACTTGATGCTATTTATTAATGATATAATGACAATTTTATAGCAATAAATAGTGTATAGCGATTTTTCATTGACATCGCTTCAACAGCACTAAATTTCACTGTTTTGAAGTATTAACTTTATATTTTATTCCTTGTCAAGCGTCTGCTCCAAAGTCCAGTCCAGCAGGGGGCAGTATTGCGATAATATTCTGTTACGCCACTGTCTACTGTAAGTCTGGCCGCAACAGGAAAAAAGGCGCCGAAAAAAAGCGAGTCCGAGCAATAGTGTGTTTTCTTGGTGTTTATTTACACAGTAAATTTCTAAATCTCCAAAAGTGGTCATGAGCTTCGAAAGGTTGAAATAAACTGTAAATTCTCTTTAACTATTCCCAAAGCGAAATCCACCATATATAAAAAAAAAAACTTACAATGAAATAAATTCACTTTTACTCCCTTGCTATCCAAAAGCAGGACAAGTGTAAATCTAATGGAACCAAATTCTTACCAAACCACTATTTACAAGTTACATACAAAATATACTTACATAGGGCATCAGAACAAGCAAACTAAAAGTCAACTCAAAAACAAGGTCTATCACTATTCCGGGCAAATACCATGGGGGAAAGAATAAATAAATCACACACTTAAGTCAGAATAGAAAGCTAAGTGTCATACACAGCATCTCTAAGTAAGCCCTGAACGATAAGCAATGAGGCAAAGGAACTGTCTGGTGGTGTGTAAACAGAAGGGGCTTAAACAGACTCCTCAGTCCTCTGTTCAACCAATCCCCAAGCGGGAGGAAGAATCAATGAGGGTAGAGCGAATGATCGTCCATGATCGTAGGTGAGCCCAAAACGTTACACGTTACCCATCCCAACAGCACAGAGGCGCGCACACGGCAAAAAGTAGACGTTTACATACACACTCAATGTCATAACACCCTTTCTTAGACTTAGTGTTTAGGTTAGAATTAAACACCATCATGTGAAATGTTATTTGCTGTTTGACATGCGATGCAGAAACACTAGAGGATCGTGATTTGCAAAAACAGTAATATAGTCAGAGCTAGAGCCAATGTAAACTTTAAAATGCTGAAGAGCCCGCAAATGGGAAAGGGCTTCCTTCTCAATAGTGGTGTAGCTCCCTCGACCACCTATCATTCTGCGATCGCTGGTTCGATTCCCGGGTGATGCTGTAGCCTCTCGCAGCCGAGGGCATAGAGAGAGCCGTCTCAGCTGGTGGGATGGGAGGCACACGGTGCTTTCATACTGTATTAATCACGGCTCTACAGCCAATCACGGGCATCTGTCCTCCAAGTGTGTTTTGCCTTCACCAATAGTGCGTGAGCGAGCAGTTCGAAAAGATGCAGTCGGCCTCCCTGACTGACTGGTAGTAGTAGCCTTAATGTGGGAGCCCCCTAGTGACAGGAGCTATAACGACTAAATTGTGGAGAAAATCGGGGGGGAAAAAAAGAAAGGCTACATTAATTTAATGGTTACATTTTTTTCAAAAGGTTTAAAATTGTAACAAAATGTCATCGTATTGGGATATTTATAAAATGTTGATGCCTACAGGATTGCAATATTGGTTGAATCAGCACCTGCAGTAGGTATCATGATATTCTATCGGATGGTGACTGGTGATTTCCGTCCCTACTGCAAAGTCTGATCCAAATTAGGATAATGTTTACTGAAGTAACTAATTTCCATCAAAAATCAGAAATGGACAGAGGGCTTTTGGTTCAACACAAAATCTTCATCTGTTTTCCTTCCATTTTTTCCCCTAGCCTCCTCCTCACTCTACCTGTGTGGGAAATCCAATTTGCATTCAAGCAATACGTTTCCCCGTTTCCTCCATCGATTTTGAAACCTGAGAATAAAACCCACTGCGGAGTTGAACACTGAAGACTTTTAAGACTCTACATGCTTTAACTCGGATGCGTTTAATTAGTGGTGTATTTTACATGTGAACATTATGCTTCCACAACACAATACACGCACACACACCTCTCTCACACAGCTGTGCCACTAAAGACAACAGATGCCGATGTTGAGTAAAATCACAACTGATCATGCATCTAGCCATTATCCTGTATAACCTAGCTTGTTAACTTCTGGGAGTAAAACCGAGATCTTGTCGTTGTTACATGAGATAAAAGGTCCAAGTTTGTGCCTAGCTTTAGCTTATCATTTTCATCTAGAGTCAGGCACACTGCAGCTTCGCTCGCTCCTCAACACTATCTCTTGCCATAAAACAGTCTATTTCACACAACCACACACAAAAAAAAAAAAAAAAAAACAGCCAAGTCTCTGTGCTTTGCTTCGGTTGCATCAGCATGGTGCCACTGAAAAGTGAAGTCAGACTTTTGAAACCATCGCAGCGAGAGCGAACCGAACTAAAGAATGTTGCTCTCAGTCGAGAACTTGTCATTTTTATAAAAATGAAGATACGCTCTTCGTTCAGGTTTCCTGCTGCTCTTTGTATGAAAAAGCTTGCGAGTTCATTTACATGCTTCCTCTTATTTCCTTCTTCCTTGCGCGGAAGCATGCCTATGTGTGGAAACGGTGACAGTAGCTCAAACGCAGCAGAGACACTCAGCACTCGGGTCTCTTAGCATTGATCTCGAAAGCGAATTCAACACTGTTTCATACTCCATACTGCACATATACTGTATAAACGAATGAAAATGCATCCTCAAAAAAAGCTCATCAATAACAGTTATTGAAATTAGGGTGTGTCACCAAACCTTTGCACCTGAAAATATAAACGACTGTATGAACATCATCTAAAACATTTTTGCATTCCGATTATATTACAACTTTATCAGCGCATTCCGGTTAAGGGGAGACCATTTCCACAGTCACTGATGTAGGTGTGAACGTGTTACATCAGTTCATCTGTAAGTGCGATGAGAGCAAAAATGGATGCTCCACTTGTGATTTGCACAAAATAAGAGCAACGTGCAGTGATTTTTTGGTCTGAGGGCGTACCTGGTGCCGAAACAACTCACGGAAGAGCAGAACCGATCTGAGATCTGCAAACAAAGTTTGGACTGAAGGTGAGTTTCTTAAAGAAAATCATTACTGGTGATGAGAGATGGATTTATTTCTACGAGCCTCAGAGCAAACGGCAGAGTATGGAGCGAAAACATCTTCAATCGCCGACCAAGAAAACATTTAAAATTCAAACATCAGCTGGAAAATTTTCTGTTTTTCTGGGGTTCTCAAGGGCCAGAATTGGAGAATTATCAGGAAAAAGGTTCAACAATCATCAGTGCTCATTACAGTGAGATTCTTACTGAAGAGCTAAGGACTAAACTTCGGATTAAACGCACAGGACTGCTATCCAAGGGATGCACGTCCGCACACTTCTGCCCACACTGTCGAAACTGCAAAAATCGCACTATAGTCCTGATCTTGCTCCAGAAAGCAGCTCTATGAGGACCAAGACTCACTTCTGATGAAAAAGCGAAGACAGCGGTGCATTCATGGCTCGCAGCTCAGCCTAAGAGGGAATACGAAAGCTTGTTAGATGGATAAAATGCACTGAAAAGGAAGAGATTATGTCGAACATGTCACATTTCTATAAGACTACAGCTCTGTCTTTTTGATCAGTTTGGTCAGTTTAGCAGAACGTTTGCTTCATGTCTTACGGCTGGGTCAAATATCTTTCTACTTTGTGAACGAGACGTCCTTAGAAAGGTTGTTTCGGAAGACATTCTAGCATTCAACTGAAACAGACTAAACACTGTCAGACTAAACACTGTACAGTGTGATCTGGTCACACTATAAACCAGCCACATTACATAAGCAGTGTGAGGTATCCTGCTGCATCCCCAATATCAAATGCTCTCCTTATTACCAGCTTTAAGGTTTTCACATGCTGTCCAGCCATACTGTTTATCAGCTATGATCGCTTACAACTTGACTGATTGCTTCCACTTACTAGGTCTTCTGCATGCAGTTATTAATCTTAACATTTAAGTGTCCATACAAAGCCATGTAAAATCTCTACTCATGCTGAGGAGGCTTTTTCGAGATCTCAGTATGAGCATACTGTATAAATATAGGGCAACTGTGTCAGAGAAATGTTTAAATTATTCTCACAGCTGCTTCTTAATTGTGACAATACATAGTTGATTTTATACAAATTAACGTTTACATATTTAACAAATTGCCATTTGCCTAGCCTTTAAAGATGATTTTAGCATACTGGTAAAATACAAAAAAAAAAACAGCATGTCTTTATTCGAATAAATTGTATGATCTTATGAGTATTGAAGTGCATTTTGTATTGGTCTTTAAGGGGACTTGGGACTGAGGAAGCAGTGAGGTTTTTAGCATATTGAGCCTATTTAGCATATTTTCCTCAAATATAATATTTCCTCAATCCAATTAAAATTATTCTTGTCACACATTCAAACTTAACTCTTAATATGAACGCTGATCTGATAAGACGTGCATTTATATGCTTTAAGCATTTAATCAAAACCGAACATTTTTTTGAGATCCACAAAATGGCTCTGCTTGCTGTGAAGCGTTTAATATTCTAATTAAAGTCGTAGTGAGTTGTTCTTGATGTTCTCCATGTGGAAAATTCATGAAATCACCTAACCTTACCCCAAGATTACCCAGAATGCATAGAGAGAATATAAAAAGGGTGTTCAAGTCAAATTGGGACTTGTGATGAAATTTCTCATGAATGAAGGTGTTCTGTGGCTCAGAGCCCATTTGCGGTCATTCCAGTGAAACTTGAGCGAGTGAACGGCTCATCCTTAAAACTCAATGGACAAATTGTCGGAGAAGAGACGCAAACTGTACACACCGTCATTGACCAAGTCTACTTGCACATGACAGGAACTTGGCTGGGAGTTATTGCCACACCCTGCGTATAGTCCTGATCTTACCCCAAGCAATTTACACATTTGGGTCTTAAGGGAGTTGCTGGGAGGCCAGCGTTTCAGACAAGAAGCAGGCAGTCCGATCGTGGCCCTGTCGTCGCAAAAATGCTTTTTACCTTGATGGTATCCAAGCACCAGTGAAACGCTGGGATAAATGCTTTGGTGTAGCAGGGAATTATATAAAACTTGGAGTCAGGATCCAAAATGGTTCCAGGGCCCGTTTTGAGCAAAATGCGACTGAATTCATTTTCCTATTTAAAAACAGAACTGGTGTTTGTTTTTGGCACGTGTTACTGTGTGCGGGACTTTGGGGTTTTGATGGTGGAAAAATAAATATAGTTTCATGTTCGGGTTGTATTTGATTTGTTAGCTTTGTGTGTCACTGGTTTGTTGATGAAGTCAGTATTGCTACAGTAGCTAGATAACATTAGTCTACATGTCAATGTGTTAGCTCTGAGCCTGACCCCAAATCATAGGTCTGTGTGTGTGTGCGACTGATGAGTGAGGAGAGTGGTGATTTTTTTTTAATGATAAATGATTAATGACCTCTCATTAGGATTGAAAAAGGGTTGACAAAGTAGTGTAGTGACATGTAAATCATGATCATTTAAAACCAGTTAAACACTGGTTGTGTTACAAACCAAACAAGTACATCTATTAAGAGGTGGTAAGAAGAAAAAGAACTAGTGCAGTTATGTTATTTACTCAGAATAAGCTTATTATGGAATTTTAATTCCAGGAACGTCACATTTTCTCAGCTGTAGATGCATCTTTATTTGTTATAACTGTTTAGTACACTCCTGAGTACACTCAGGAATGAGAGAGAGGAATTTGATTACATTTAGTGATATTTTTTTTTTAGTGTTATTTAGTGTTATTTCACTTAGTGTTTTTCATTTTGTGTTATTCAGTCAGAATAATCTTATTGTGGAACGTTAATGTCACGAGTGTCATTTTCTTCAGCTTCACATCTTTTGAGCTGTAAAAAAAAAAAAAAAAAAAATCCCCCCGACAGAGATAATGTTGAGTTATTATAGCATATAAACCCATATTTAATACATTTATTTCATATACATTTAAAATTTATGCTTGTTTAGATTTTTTTAATCATTAGTTTAGTAGATGTTAGGGCAGTACATGATGTATTTTCAGGTCCCTGGGAGACACCAAATTTCTCATTTGGCTTTTAAGATGAAAAAGTTTGAAAAACCCGATAAAGAGAAATACAGGTAGTTTTTACTCTCGTAACTGTGATCTGTGATTCTAGACAATCAAAAGTCCTAGTTTGATTCGAACACCCCTATTATTTATTCAAACGAGAGAGAAAAGATCAGATAATGTGTGAACTCTGCTAATATTTACCTATTAAAAGGATTACCAATAAACAAACATTTTAAATGCATTAATACGTAATCAGATTCTGTTCGTTGGACATGTTCTCGAAAAATACAAACACATCAGAGTCTCCAAGCTAACACCATCCTGTCATCCCGGGGACAGTAAAGCTAGGGTATGAGAAGACATACAGACGATCTGCTTTTGAGATGATTAGTCAGTCAATTTAAATGTCAAAACCCATTCTGATTCCCATGGCAACGGAGCATGAAAACCCTGCCACCCATTTATAATCAAGGTGCTAGGATTAAGAAACAAAAAAAAAATTATAATTTTTATATATATATATATATATATATATATATATATATATATATATATGAAGCGGCTGTCAATCAAAAACATAAGATATATTATACTGTAGCAAAAAAAAAGCATTAACCCTAGAAATAAGTTTACCACAAATGAAAGCGAGAGAAATTAAATGTTTGGGATTTTCTGGTCGGGACAACTGACAGAGTATCACGATGGTTCTAGGACAGTTCCATAAAAATTTTCCCTGAAGTTGTCACATTTATTGCATATTTCATATTTGACAATACATCTGCTATCATAACCCTGTGCTGTGTTTTATATAGCTTATGCAACACAAGATTGTTACTTGCTTCTCTTGTTGAAAATACATGAAGTGTGAGTTTCTGGAATGTGCAAAGTTGCACAAAACCACTCTCAGGCAGGTGACAGTACGAAAATAAATTGATCAGCCATAACATTAAAAGACAAAACATCAAGCCTTGTGGTTCCCCCTTGTGCCACCAGGGCAGCTGTAGCCCCTCAAAGACTTCTCGGGGTGTGCTGTAGTGACGGGCTCCAGGATGTTAGGATCCTTTGGGTGCTGTGGGTTGCAGGGTGTTGCCTCCTTCAGGATCAGACTTGCATGTCCAATGCATTCCATCTAGGGAATTTGGAGGCCTGGACATCAACCCATGTGCAGCGGGCTGTGGTGCCCTGGGTGTTCTGATACCTTTCTATCATAGCCAGTATTGACTTTTTTCATCGATCTGAGCTACATTGGCTTTGCTGTGGGATCGGAACAGACTGGAGAGCTGTTGTTCCCTACAGGCAAAGATGAGCCCTGTGTGCCCATGATCCTGTCACCAGTTTACTGAGATATAATTGTTAATCAGTGTATTCAATTTACCTGGTGGTGATGTCAGTGTTGTGGCTGATCTGTGTACAGCAAGTTTGACCACCTCCTCTGATCTCTTGACAATTTAATTACGTCTGACTTTAATCAAGTCTGACAGGAAGCGGTAAAAACACTTGGTTTGAGATTTTGCTCAGCACTGACGTCTTTTGGATCTCTGACAGATTCTGTAGCCATGAAAAACAACCCTGAATAAAGGTGTAAAGCGCGAACTGTAGCAACCCTGAATCAGATTGTACTTTTAGGCACCGTATTTTTAGTTCCATATGACACCCAGAGCCTCACAAAAGAGATGTGCAGTCATATTTGTGTCCTACAATCACACCAGCATTCTGGAGGCAGGAATTTTGTAGAAAAACAAACAGCATACTGTATGCAGTTGAGTGCAAAAGTTTGGACCCCCCCCTTAGCATTTTATCAGACTTCTGTTTAATGATATATGTATAAATTTAAGAAGGTGGGGTACATTACAAAACAGATATCAACTTAAAGCAAACAAAACTAAAGCAAAGTTTCCAAAGACTTGGAAATGTTGAATTTGCTAACAATCCTTAAAAAGTCCTGAAATGACATAGAATCGTTATTTTAGCTGTGCACATGCTTTCAAAACACAAGATACATTCTTATTGTGAGAAAATAGATACACATCCCTAGGTGATCATGTTCTATGCCTGTTTTGTAACGATACATCTCTATCCATGTTCAGGCTGTTCAAATTCCACATTCGTGCACGAAAAACATCTAGGCTTCCACTTTGCACTGTTTTATTCCTTTTAGAGGAACTTTTTAAAACTTGCGTTAAACTTGCCAGAAGTAATATAGTGCTCCTTTTTTTGGGATGAGGACAGATGCTTGCTACTGTAAGCGCATTTACAAGAAAACAACAACCTGCAAGGATGTGAGTCGGCATAACTTTTAGTTGTTGTTTTTTTTCAGTACACGCTGAGATCTTGAACTGTCATGAATTATTCACTCTGCTGATCTATTTACTATTCCTTTATACAGGCAACTGCAAAGAAAAGTCTCCAAGAATGATCTTATTCTGTGTAAGTGTCAGGAAGCTGCTCCAGCAGAGGCGACGCAGTAAAGAGGATCGACACTGCGCTCCTTAATGACTAGTCCTACAGCTCCACTTAGTGGACTGACTGGTCACCTACATCAAATATGATGAGGGAAAAAAAAAACAGTTTGTTCAAGCTCACAACATGCGCATTCATTTTTCTAGAAAAGCACACAGTTACATGTAATGATTGAGGGTGACTTGGGTATGAATAAAAGTGTCTGGTTTGCTCCATAACACAAATTTTCCATCGGCATTGCGCAATCAGCATTCACTCAAATCAGGAGGATTTCTATGGGCGGCTTTATTAGAAATTTCCTTTGGCTATATCTATATAAAAAATAAAAATAAAAAACAGTGACGCATTAATTCTAAGCAATTTTTTCATTTTTTTCCATAACAAACACTAGACTTTAAAATAGAAAAAAATCGTTGCACTTTTCTAGCCTAGATACAAGTCTCATTAAAATAAATTAATTAATTAAATCGATATTGTGTTTCTTTTTCATTGTGGACTACACAAGTTGTGTAGCTGGGGGAAAAAAGGCCACACGCTTCTTAAATGAACGTTTATTCGAAATACCAGGAAAAAAAAGGGATAGGACAGTAAGAGATAAATGAACAAAGAGACTAAAAGACTGCACAGATAAGTCCCAAATCCACTTTTAACTTAAAAAATCTGTTTATAAATGTGTACATTTGAAATGAATGCTAAATAAGGAAATTGCTCACGATGTAACGGAAAGTATGCAACAGAATAAAACACTTAAATGGGATGCTCGATAATGAATGGAAAAACTAAACAAAAATTTAGAAAAAAATCTGATTTCGACAAAAAAGATAAGAATATGGTTTCTTATCAGTTATTGCTAACACACTGATCCATCCATTTTGTGTATTAGGTTTTATAAAATTATAATGGCCCTTTATTTTAATGTAAAAAAAACTGCCTGGTTTGATGACCAAAGTGATTCTGTTGTTGCTGGACAATGCACAACCTCATACTGCCCACTGCACCACTTGTACTTTCCAGGAACTTTTTTAGTACCTCACTCCTAGCCATGTCCACATGCCCATTAAAGGATCCTTTAAAGGAGTTCCTGGGAGGCCAGCGATTCAGCGGTGACGATGACGTGAAGCAGGCAGTCTGATCATGTACAGTGAAACACTGGGATGAGTGCATTAGTGTAGCAGGAGATTACGTAGAGAATTAAAGGTAGTTTTTAAACTCCCAAGTCCCAGTTCGACTTGAACGACCCCTTGTACAACACTGAAAAGTAGGAACAAAAGAAAAACTTTAAACATCTTGTCAATTTAAGGATTACGTACAGCATTTTAACATTGAATCAGCTTCTATCAGGCAGTTTGTAATAAAACTTGCTTAAAAAAAAATGTCCACAATAGCTCAACAAAGCATAGTGACATAAATGATCACAAGATCAATAGTATAACACTCTATCATGGTATATGCTGCTGAGCGCTGCTGTACCCCTAATTGCGACCATCTCATTTTGTGCGCCTATAATAACAAGCATAGAAGAATTGATTTTGCATGGTTCAAAACCCAGGGTGGAAAAAAAATAAATAAAAAGTGTGTGTGCTATTTAAACATAAGCTTTACTGGAACAGCCAAATTACACATTATTCCAGCTCCACAATGGCCTGCCCACTTGAAAAGATCAATACTGCCGCATCTCAAAGGACTGCAGTAACTTTGGTGGCCTTCCAAACCTCTCTCTCTCTCTCTCTTTTTCTCTCCCACTCACTGCACACATGAATAACTTTAATGAAAATTATATACGATATACTATCTACTCAGTTGAAGGTTGTAATAGATTCACAGTTGTTCATATTTCAGTCTGAAAACATCAACCTCATGGAGATCCGTATGTCTTTTACTCCTACAGGATCTCACAGAAGTGATGGAACTCCCGTAGCACTCAACAGATTCTCCGGTCTGCAGGTGGCAGTGTGCCAGTCATCTTAGCACCGCGCTTTTCTCTGGGGATTCTCGAACGTTCCTCCCACTCTGGGGAGCCACTGCGGCGCTCACGAAAGAGCTCAAAGCGTTTATTCCATGCTTTGATCAACACCGCAGGACAGCACTGAGGGAAAATTTGTACTTGTTAACCCCTTTCTATCTCAGACAGCCTGCACCTGGCTTCTTTCAGAGCTAGGCCCAAGTCAAGAATCCTTTATTTCATCTTAGACGTAAAAGGGAAGTGATGAGGAGACAGACTGGGCTCGGTGTGATGCGGCATTAGGATTCCCTTACCGGCCTCGTCGAGTCCAGCCCCTTCGGGGGGTCTGATGTTGAGCCCAGGAGAGCGAGACAGCTTCAATCTCACCTCCGCATACACAGCAGAATCCTAACAGCCTTGTCAGAGGACATACAGTACAAGGAGTTTAGTCTGCACACGGAGACCGGACGAAAAGAGAAAAAGTAGAGTATGGAGAATGGAAGTGTTTCTAGGGAGTGAACCAATCTCTTGGTTTGTAATAGCAACAAAATGGCAAGCTTCCCAGTGCACCCACTAGCCTTTACCAGCCTACCTCTTGGCACAGCGAGTGAGTGTGTGTGAGTGTGTGTGTGTGTCGCGCAGGCGGAAGTCTGGTGTTAATGAGATAACACAGAAGCAGTGAAAGTAATCAGCTTCAGTGGGAATTCCAGCTGCATGCATGTGCTGCTGATACAGGGGGGGGGAACGGAAAAAAAATATATATATAATTTCTATTTCTCCCTATACATGCATGATTCCAAACATACAGAATGTTTCGTCATCCTAAAACAACTGTACACTGGTGTCCAAAAGTATTAGGACAGCATATGCCATTTATTATAGTTCTCCCAGTGCACAAAACAGGTGATGTCACTTATTAGTCAGGCTGAAGAATGGTGTTAATCAGAATCACCTGCTTCAGTTAATGGTTGGGACGAAGATATAAGGCTGGACTTTTACTTTTTGAAAAAGGAGTGTCCATTTGTGCACAAAAAACGGCTAGAACTCGGGAATTCCCACATGATCTGTGAGCTTCTGAGGCATGGATCAAATGAGAGACACCAGAGTCCTGCAGACGAATCCATGCAGGATTTGAATAATAAAAGACTTCGTATTAAATATTGATTATTGTATAGTGACTTCATTGCATACAATAACAGATTATTCTTATTATCTCCATCGTCATCATTTAAAAATTTGAGAACGCCATTAAAACATTGAATTTCACTTTTGTCTGAATACTTTAGGCCTAGTTTTACAGAACGTTCTCTGGATACGTTTCAATTATTATTTTTTTTTTTAATAAAAACATGAGAGAACATGATCATGGTGCGCAGACATTTTGGGGTGATTAAAATCTTCTAGAATAGGAGCACTTGGAAAATCTAATGATCTTTTCAGCCACTATGTCGTCCTCCTTTCCCATCAGCCTCCTACTATTTTTAAGAAGCACACAGTGATCCATATTAGCATTATGACAAACTTTAATCTATCCTTCATTGTTAATCTTTTTACTTAATTGCTGATATACATCTGGCACATTTTGTCTCTTTTTAGGCAAATTTTCACTTAAAAAATAAATATTCTGTACATGGACCAATTCTGTGTGCTTACAATAGGACAGTTATTACGTCCATCGATCAGCTTTCAATCCACTTTTCTTTCCATACTAGAATCCATTTTCCGAATAAATGCCATAATTTACCAGAGCTCACGGTTTTCTGACGCAGCCCGGGTATCTCTGACTTTATTACTCTCCACTCAATAATGGCTACGCTCATGTCAGATGTCATATTTCTTCCCTGTGATAATGCCTATTGGACAGCTTTGCATGTACAAGTCCGATAAATCAATGAACTGGATAAGGACTTCAGGTCGCGGGCTGTGCGTCACCGCCTGGTGTCTGTCTCGCACGTTGGCTCTTCTGCAGCCTGGCTTTAGGAAAGTCAGGGTGGCAAACACAGATGCCCGGGCTTGGCGCAAGCCGCCAGGGACGTGTCAATCGCAGATGCCTCCTGGAAAAAGCACAAGCGCGTGCTGACAGATGGCGCATATCAGAAGCACAAGGCGGCAGGATGAGAGAAGTCGAGCAGAAAGCTGAGGAGCGAGGAGGAAGGAGCGAACACGATGCTATGCCTGAGGATGGCGATGACCTACCTGTCTGTCAGGTCTGCCTTTGGGACGCATGCTAAATGCTAAGCAGGAACGTTCTCCTGGCAAGGGTTGTTTATAACATAAAAACATGTTGTGTCTAGTAATAATGGTGAGGACACATGTTCGTGTTCATAAAACAACACTAGATTTCACGCTTAAGCTCGACTCTCAGTCTTAATTAAGGCAGACATGCTGTCTCACAGAAGACACTCCCTGGGTGTATTCCTTACAGACGCTAGAGCTCTTCAAGCCCGTTTCCTCGTTTACCAGAGAAATTCTGCTGCTAGTCACTTGTCCTTTCAAATGACTTCTCGGAGTTAAGATGGCAGTTTTTGTGCCCCAGTTTATGTAGTCTCAGCCCACGGCCCACGAAGCCTCCCATACATCTTGTCCACTCAGCAGATTCAGATGATGACTGGCCAAGAACACTTCCTTGTACATGCACTTCTGTACACTGTTTCAAACGGAGAAAGAAGCTACACTTCTAAACAACAAGCTTTTTGGAGCATCTTTACAAACCCTGATCTTTGGTTCCTGGAATCATTTATTTCAAATGGACAAGACAAGACTTTTAAAATCGTTCACATATCGAAGCACATAATGTAAACTCCGTATCAGACAACTTTTTGAAAGGCCGCTGTAATACTGTTGTAAATTGACTGACATCTTAGAGAAAATGCATGTTTTATGCAACTTTATTTTTGGAAGTTAGTACGGGATTCTGAGAGTGGGATGGACATTACAGCCTCCCAGACAAAGCACGTGTAGTCAGCGTTGTTCCCAAGTCATTTCATCAAAGTAATTGTAACTTTCAAACACAATCTAATACCTGCGTTGTCTCGGCATCTGTAACGCTGCCAAATCAACATCACCACGATGTATTGACAATCCTGCTGGCAGGGCTCAGACGCTACACTGTAATTTATGAGGGGATATCCCAGACAACCTGCACCTGATACCCAAATCCTTTTCTCTAAGTGTAAAGAACTATAGCTACTATAAATCTGTGCACCAATAGGAATGATGTCTTTTTTTTTCTGGTTCCTATGAACGATTTAATGACCACATTTAATCAAAGAAGGATTTACTTTTGCAAATGTTTCTCATTTCAGAAAACAGAAAAATGAATACCAGGGGAATGATGATTCATTATTTTGCTTGATCACATAAAGCATCTTGTCTGTGAGGATAAATCGAAATATTGTTCTGTCTGAAGATGATCTAACGTCCTACTTCTGCATTCGTTTCCTGCATGCCGTCAATTTATGGGTCTGCAATCAAATGTGCTAATCAAACACTACTCAAAAATGTTAGACAACATGTTCACGAAGCAACTTCTGTTTTTTTTTTTTTTTACAAATGGCCATTTCGTCTCATCTCAGACTATGCGGCTGTCTGGGATAATCACCGGACATCCGAGTGACGTGTCCTCAAAGTTGATGGCTGCAAATTGTGAGCGGCTAAAATAATGTTACGTATTATCAGAACAAGGTCTTATGGAAGGAAAAGGTTGAAGTTGAGGAAAATTGGTTGATTTTTATGTGAGCTATACGTTTAATGGCTGCAGTCCGAGTCTGAGTGAGTGAGGCAGTGGTCTTATCCATGGTGACACTGTTTACTCACAGATGCCTCAGAGGTCTTTTCCGATTTAATTACTTGTCCCGGAAAAATGTCTCTGGTGAAAAAAAAAAAAAAAAAAGAACTATAAAAACTAATAAATTTTTTTTTATTTTTTTTTATACTTTATAGGAAAACAGGGTAACATGCACACCACATCTTAATTGATGGAATTGATTAGGGAAAAATCCTTGGAAGTATGATAGGAAGGATATCTATGAGATCTGCATTTAGAATTTCATTATACAAATATCATTTGAGTGAATACGTGTCATATTTTTACTATAAAAAAAAAAATAAAAAAAACGGGTAGTCTGACCTCTGTATTGACCTTCTGGTTTGCCTCGATGCATTGTGACACACAAATCAGTGTTTCCCACAGGTGTGAAAAATACCTGCGGTGGTAACCAAAGGAACGGACTGGCATTAAATGCCAGCACAAATCTGGTCTACTACATACTGTACAACAATGAACAACAACCATTAACACAATATTTTTATGTATTTGGGATTTCTATTAACTTCATTTTTCAGAGATCCAATCTATAAACCTTATATAAACCTTTGTATAAATACAAAGATGTCATTGTTCGTCAGAGAATGTAGCCCTTAAAAAGCCAGAACATTTTAGCCATTCGTCACATTACTATGTTTTAATAAATATACTGTATCTAGAGATCAAAACTGTGTAATATAGTGACGACTCTATATTCAGTGACGACTGAATTCTACCTCGTTTCCATGACCAATAATAATAAAATTTAAAAAACCCACACAATTTATGACATCATTCCCATAATCCGGCAGCAATAAAATGTATACATCTTCTAGGTAGTGAACATTTTGGTTCTATATGATGTATCAAAAAACTCAAATGCCCCCCGACACACACCAGCAGGACTTCCCCATGAGCATTTTTTTTTTTCTGCTGGCACGGATACGACACACGTGAGTTTTAGGGGAGTTTTTTTTTTTTTTTTTTTTTTTTTAAAGATCCCATCCACCATGTTAAACAGTGTTCCTCTGCAGAGCACGTCTGACGTATGGCCTTTTTATTAATTTTTTTTTATGGCAGCTTGCATCAGCTGCATTTACTGCCTCTTGTTTCACCGCTTTTGCGGTAGCAGAATAAACAGGTACAGGATTGGCAGAGCAAATGGCCATTAACTGTCCGCTACTAGTTAATCGATCGCGGATTCCATAATTCTCCTGGACAGATGATTAAAAAAGGATGACCAAGTATACGTACATGGCTGGTCTTCAATATAATTGCAGTGTACACTGCAAGAACTGAGACACATCAGGTAGATGAAACAAAATTCCCTGATGCCAATATAAAATTCTGGCTAAAACCTTTCTCTCTGCCACAACTACTGTACAAACACACACATGGGGTGTTGTGATATTATGAATAACAAATAAAAGATCTCCGTTTCTGCTCTCACACACCCACGCAGGCTTCAGGTCTACACTTTTTCTTTTGAGTCTAGGTGCAATTTAAGATACTACTTTTTAATGAACATGGCTCAGTGATGCTGATCTACACACTCAGGTCAGACCATGTTCACACTTTATATCTCAAGCCCAGTTCACACAGCCTCGGGGGTCGGTCCGAGACGAAATCTGTGTGAAATGGGAGAACCCCCCCCAACTGCAGAACAGGAGACTGAGGTTTTGAGATGTGTGATGTGAGCAAGACACTGTCAGAAGCTTTAAACAACAGTAAACTGTTCGCAGCCCACATACTGATATCTTGTTCAGAGTAGATCATATGTACTCACCACACTTAATGGGTGCTAAAGCTGTAGTGAATCAACAAGAATAAACTAAAAGATCAGCTGACATTGAGACTCATCAGCTTTTATTTGTTGGTCGCATTTAAATGTTTCAGAGGACAATTGGGCTCATTCTAAAATTCACAGCCACAGTAAGATATATAAAAGAATTCAGCTTCGTCTATGATTGGTTAGGTCAATCCTAAGGTGTGAAGGCGGGACTTAAAGGCAGCTCAGTTAAGCACCTGTTGTAGTGAACCTGGGACACAGTTGAGCGCTGCATATGGTGAGTGATGTAAATGTGCATGGATAGCACCTTAACACTCAATTTAATCGCTCCTATTGTTTTAAAAGCAATGGTATGTGTGGTATTCCCAAGGCAGTACCACACCCTAGACGCCAATGCCGACGTCAAGTGGGAAGCTGTGTGCTGCTTGAAAAACAGATTAGCACCAAAGCAGCTTAGCACAGAGTTTGTGGGTTCTGTATGAATGCGCAATATTTTGGGGCTCGTTATCGACATTAAAGCACAGTTTCTGTGTAAAAGGAGCTTAAGGGACTGTTGAACACATTTTAAAATATAATGCGGCATGATACCAGAGATTAATACTAAACCATTTACTCAGTTCAGTATTAATATCGCTATGAATTATACAGTCTTGCTGAAAGTCTTGCTTCACTCTACATATAATTCTGCAGAAACTGCGTGTCCTCCTCATCCAGAAGCTCAACACAATAAGACTCTGAGGCGACTGTCTACTCATCCAGCTCGTTATTGTTATTGCAAAAGTGAGATTCTGTTGGAGAGAGGTCATTCATTTCAAATGATCTCTCTGCCGTGAAACAACTCGGCCATTATATCCGCTGTTGTATCTCAATTGAACTCTAGTGTGATTTCTCCTTGGTGCGGTTCGTTCGGGAGAACACAGCAATCACGGATGCATACAGAATCAAGCGCTCGGCTTCGAAAGTGAACTTCAGTTTGCTTCGATTGCAGTGAGAAAGCAATTCGACCCTGAATCGACCTCACTGCAGGAAGGGAAACAATTATGCTGTACATTTTGGGTTGCAGGCAGCAATTGTTGAGCTGCTCAAATGGCTCAAAAGGATAGTGCTGAAAAAAAAAAAAAAGTGATTCGGGACAGAAAAACAAAAAGGTTGGCTACAATACAAAGCACAGGCTCCATGTTTTCAGTGCTCTGAGATTTCTATGCGCGGTTTCTTTTGTTTTTGTCCAATTCACCAAACTCGTTTTTACGAGGATGTTTTTAGCCTGCATGTTTCCAGATAACGTTTCTCATTTAAAATTATGTTTAGTGTGGGACAAACTAAAAGTATAAAGTTTGCTGTATCCTGTACACTGATCAGCCATAACATTACAATATAAAACATTATGTTCAGAATTGTGTAGGTTCCCCTTGTGCCTTGTTTGGGGGTATGGCGTCTATCACCAACACGTCAGCCGCAGATCCTTTAGGTGCTGTGGGTTGTGGGACGGGGCCTCTGTGGAATGGACTTGTTTGTCTGGGGTATCTCATGGGTGCTCGATCGGATTGGGACGTGGGGAGTTTGGAGATCAGGTCTGCGGTTTTGTGCTCTTTGCCTGATTTTAGCGGCAGGCTGTGGCGCACCTGATGGTCTGGTGCCTTTCTATCACAGCCAGCATTGGCTTTTTTCAGTGGGTTGTACTGCATTGGCTTTTCTGTGGTGTCGGAGTGGACAGACTGGCCTTTTCTCCATACAGTCATGAATACGCCTTGGGTGTGCATGATCCTGTCACCATTTTACTGGTATATAATTCATAATGTTAATGTGTAATTTGTTGTTAATGTTATGGTTGACTGGTGCAAATAAATGTAAAAACTTATGCAGACAAAAAAGTACCAGTAGTTTTTCTAGCCAGTTCAAAGCGCAGGGTGTTTTCTGCACATTTGGCATCCAATTGGCTCTGCTAGCTGAATGAGGTCACACTATCGATACACACTCCAGCGCCCAAGAGAGGACATAAGCAGCTGGAACTCACACCACTCGACACGTAGTAGGAGTGAAACTAGAAACCTGGAGCTCTTCCAAAACCCTCCGGCTGTACTAAAATAACCCCACAAACTGTCAAGAGCTGCTTCACTGCCACTCTCCGTAACATTACGCCATTTCCTCTTTTATCAAATCACTAGCATGGATCAGGCTGCAAAAAACAACTATAATGTCCTATAAAAGTGTTCATTTTCCAAAATGCGACACTTTTCTATCAAGTCTGCATCATCCATTCGAAGGAGAAAAAAAAAAAAGAAAAAAAGGTCGCTGAAATTGAAGCTTTAGGATGCATTCAGAGGATCAATGAACCACAATCAAGTCCTCCATCACTTCCTGCGTCAGCTCCGCACTGTTTATCCCCTAATTGCTGCCCATCATCCTACGCCTGCTTCCCCTGTATCTGATTGCTATGCAAAGAACAGCTGCTGTGGAATCCCTGCAAAAATAAAAGCAGCACTCGGTAGCACAGGCGCGGACGCCTTTAACACAGCAGGCGCTCACTCATAACCTTACTGGGTCAGTAGTTAATGAACATGAAAGGGCCAGAGGTGGCAAGTAACGAAGTGCAAATAATTAAGTATTTTTCTTGTGTATCTGTACTTTACTCGAGTACGTTTCTGCATGCGATACTTTTTACTCCTACTTGTTACTTTTTTTTAGGACAAACCTGTACTTTTACTTCACATTATAAACGGAGACTTCTTCCTTTTCAGGTAACAATCACACAAATATGCATTGATTTTCTAATCTAAACATAAGCATTTATGCGGTCACTCACAACATGTCACAACTGAGCTCCACCTCACATGGAAAGTACAGAAACAAAAATTCTACTAATCTTAGTTTACAGAAATGACTGGCCAGTCATTATGAAAACGCTAATTGGTTAATGCACCCAAGTGATTGATGATTAACTGGACAATGGGTCCCACTTGGGAACCCTTGCATCCCACTTGGTCTCTGGGCAGTGGAGCATCTTGAACGGGTACACTTCTTAAGGTTAGATTAGAAGTTATGTAACTAAATTATATACTGAGCAAAAGAGTTGTGAATTATTATGTGTTTGGTATAATAAAAAAAATTAAATTTTCTTTTACAAGCTTATAATATTTTGGCACGTCCTTTACCCTTAGACATACTGCAAGCATACAGCATACACTATGTTTAACTGTATAAAGTACTTGAACTATGTTCAGCATCCGAAGAACCACAGATTCCTTGACATTAAACTACAAGCACGGCAGAGCGGCTATTTGCACTATTGTAAGGTGTGTCTTCTTTATCCTTTAAACTCAAAAATGCTGAGTTATCAACATTCTAGCTGATGTTAGCCAATGTCCTTGTCTTAAAACTTAAACTTTTTATTTCTTGTAATGCCTACTAGGTATCGTAAAGTTGTGAAGCATCTGAACACAGTCAATGAATAGTCATTTATATATTGCCAACTTCTACCTTCCACGTTTATATTATCAACAGCATCAGTTGTGTTTAATATACTTTAAAAATCACTGTTCATCAGTAACTAAGTCAGACACCCAGAAAAAAAAAATCAGCTTTCTTGTGGAGTACTTGTACTTTTGTACTTAAAGTACATTTTATATACCCACACTTTCTACTTTTTGTAAATTATTTAGAAAAAGAATAAAAGGTTTTGAAATAGGTTTGTGTAATGCAATTTGTAAACGCAAAGTCATGTAACTTCCGTGCTGTGATCGGATTTCGGACACTTCCAGAGCTAATATGGTGCAGAAGTTGCATCTCTTTGTGGAAGAGAAAAACAGACAAGGATTCATCAACATGCAGTGCTTTTCTCTGATTCACACCAACACGCCACAGTAATTTCTGTTCACTGCCTATGGCTTTTTTACGATCTGCATTGTAAAACAAACTGACAAAGCAGTAACGGAGACTGTCGTTCCTATTCCGGGGGACTGGGCTAGGGACGTCAAGTTGATCAATGAGTCAAGAAGGTGATAAAAGTCACAGCAATGGGAAAAAGCCATGCAATATCCGACAGTGAAGACTAATCTTAATCTACCCATGGGCATCTATCAGTAGAACCTGTCAGGAAAGACAGGAGCTTGGCTGAGAGGTGTTAATTTCCCCTGGTGTGAGCGAGTATGCTAAAGCAAGCGAGGTCCTACAAAAAAATAATAAATTCAATTGTAGTGAATCTCTAAAAATTAAAACATTGTGGAAAAGTTTTGTTGTTGTAATCCAGAGTGTGAAACTCTCATACTCTACATTCATTACATGTGAAATGAAGTATCTCAAGTCTTTTTTTTGTTTTGTTTAAAAAAATTGGGGATGAGAAAAAAAACCAAAAAAAAAAAAAAACTGTTTTTGGCTAAAGTTTCTCAACCAACACATTTCTTTTTTTTTACAAAAACAGAAGAACTAAACCATAATACGGCTGTGAAATCTTTCCAAAAATTTGGTCACTGCTGTTGCAAATGCTTGAAATTCTTGAACCATGTCCTGTAATAAAGCCTGTGTTGGGACCCAAGCAGAAGTTAAGTCCTTGACTGGCTAGCAACTGCCCCCTTGAGAAATGTTTTGAGAGCAGGGTTTTATAGCACTGTTGCTCTATATTCTACTTTCCACCACAACATCCCTTTAGTTTAAAACCCATGGGAGCCATATAGGCGGCGATCAGAACACCCTTATGGGGCTCCTTAAAAGGAGCGTAACTCTGTCGACCACAACTAGGTCAACCCGGGCTTGGAGGCTGTATGAGGCTGTATTTTATGCACTTAAGGCTTGTCCAATAAGGGAGAATAAACAGAGAGGCCAATGCCAACATTCCTCATGCATAGCTGCAGAGGTAAGCAGGCTATCCGGCCAAGGAACAATGGAAACGAATGAGTCAGTGAGAATTTTAATGAGTCAGATTTATTAGATGCGCATTCAGAGTTTGATGTGGGGTGGAGCAAACCTGACCAGTGCAATTAGTCTGCTCGAGTCTTAGATCACCCAGGCAAATTCTGCTTTATCTACCTGAGCTTTAAGCTTTCTGTGTATGACGTGTATGTGTCCAGGAGTGGGCGGTCACTGAAAATAATGCACAATAAGTAGAGATGTTCCGATACCATTTTTCCCCTCCCGATACCGATTCCGATATTTGGGCTCAGGGTATCGGCCGATACCGAGTACTGATCCGATACCTGGGTGTGTATCTGTATATACAGCTGTAGATAC
>JAQMYJ010000004.1:9710776-9734366 GCA_030014305.1 Clarias laeviceps
TCTCGGAGCGAGAGCAAGGATTTACACAAATAAACCCGCGTTCTAAACACACACTCGTCAGGAAGAAAAACCCAAAACAGGTGAGTACACACGAATACGATGCGGAGCGTCGGAACCAGCATGTGCAACTCAATGACTGAGCGGTGTGATGCGCCATTTTGTCTCCTTTTAAGCTTCCGGAATCCGACCATACTACTTCTGGGTCCTAGTGCCGGTCGCAGCGCGAATGCGCTTGACAACTAGGTTATGTTTAGGAAAACGGTATCGGATCGGTACGTGGACTCAAATACTCGCCGATACCGATGCCAGATTTTTTTGTGGTATCAGCAGCATTTCCGATACTAGTATCGGAATCGGAACAACCCTAACAATAAGCAGATTTTTAAAAACCAGAGGAAAATAAAACTTGTGGAAATTGGGTATTAGATATAAAATTAATACATTTGAAAAACCCACACCTGTTAAGTGTTTTTGCATAGAAAGTCTAAACATACGCAGGACTGAAATAGTACTCAAACATTTTGGCATCATAAGAGGCTTACTGAATGTCTCTTCCATATGCCAGTGTGTGTTTACTATCGAAGTCTTCCACACTTTCTGTTGTACAACATAGAGGTGTGAAGTGAGCATTCTGCACTGACAAAACAGACGTCTGCTCTCTAGTTTTTCTAAACAAGTCTCTCCATTATAAACATTCTCACAAATGCAGCTTTAAAGAAATCTATTTATTTGGGGTCAAGTGTACAGAGTACAGAGTGTACAAAGTGTACATCATGTATCCCGGCTTTGTTCGTAGGCAGGGATCAGAGCGCAGGGTCAGCCATTTTTTCGGCACCCCTGGAGCAGACGGGGTTAAGGCTCTTGCTCAAGGGCCCAACAGCGGCAACCTAGCAAAGCCGGGTCTCGAACCGCCAACTTTACAATAAGTAACTAGGAGCATGAACACACAAACATCTGTGTAAAGTGCCCGATTACTAGTTGACATAACTCTGTCGAAAATTATCATAGCAGTTTCAAGTTTCAAGTACATTGAATAAATTCTTTTACTACAAAGGAATGGCACAGCTGAGTTATGTATAATTTCTTAACGATTAGAGTAACTTGGTGGGTTATTTTTAGTTTTGATTATGTATCCAAGTTACTGTATTAACTCGTAGAATTTTATTATTACTATTTTGCTGATTGGAGGGTCAGGAGTTTGAGCTCCACCACCACTGGGTCACCACTGTTGGGTCCTTGAGCAAGACACTTAAGCTTAAAACCCCATACAACCCAGCCAGTGCATGCAGTGCCGGTCCCGAACCGGGTTAGAAAAATGGTAGGGTTGTGACAGGAAGGGCATCCGGCATAAAACCTGTGCCAGATCTTCATCTGATGTGGCGACCCCTAGGATAAAAGAGACAAAGCCCAAGGGGGAAAAAACGTCATTTGTAAATACTGGGTTATAGAGGCTTAAAATTGTGATACTACATTTACAAATCGTGTCAGTAATAAATTCTGCTTTGTGCAGTATAGTTCTTTTCATTATTCCTGTTAGATAACACAGAGGGAAAAGGTGGAATAGCCGGCAATAATACCTAAATAGGACATAAATATGCTAATAATATTAGAATCAGTCCTATGCAGGTATATATACCAAGTGCCATCTTTCAATCACTCACTCACCTTCTATATCATCTATACAGGGTCGTGAGGGACCCAGAGCCAATCCCAGGAGACCTGGACAGGGCGCCAATCCATCACAGGGCACATATACACACAAACACTCATTCACACTGTGGGCAATTTGGGAACGCCAATCAGCCTAATCTACATGTCTTTGGAAACCGAACCAAACCCCATGCACACAGACCCAAGGCAGGAATCAAACCCGAGTTAATTACACAGTTGCAAGGCGACATTGCTAACCACTAAGCCACCATGCCGCCTCAATTTTACCCTTAAACTCACTAAATAAATTTTAAGCACTAAAGGCAATTTTTAAAATCTATGCAAGATTGTTGCACCCTAAACCAACCTGCATATCCCTCAGGATGCTGAAAAAAAAGATATGGGCCAGAAGAACAGTGAAGTATATTTCCTGAAGCTAAGTGTGGTTTTAGCTGGTGGAAGTCAGAACTGAGAAATGGCCAGTCGTAATTTCAATGCTCTTCGAGTCATTGCACATCGAAATAAGCATTCGCACAACACTCCATCACACCACAACTGTCAAAGTCATAAAGTTTATGTACATATTTCAATGCAAATCAAAAATGTGAGTCCTCAAGCAAAAACAGCTTTGATGCAAATTTGAACATGCCATCAGCCATCAAACATGACAAATGCAGCACCATCACAAACCATGACTCTGACAGGAAGCATTCCAGGCTATTTGAACTGGAAGATTTATTCCTATAGTGCAATGTGAACGCATGATTAATAGACAAACACAATCACACAGAACAAACACTAGGTAACTGTCACTGTTCAAATGATCCTGAGAGCAGTAATAAAACTGGGGTATGCAGGGGGAAACAAGAAGAAATGTATACCAGTTGAATTTTTATAGAACTTTTCAGACCTACTGTTTGAAGAACTAGTTACCTAAAGGCAGACTTCTGATTGAAACCACTGCTGGCCAGGACGCTGCCCTTAAGAGCAGGTTGGTGACGTTGCTTGACCCCCTGTGGTGATCAGAAGGCTGCGGTTTTGCCTGCCTGAGCCGTGTTTGAAGCATGCCGAGCGCTGTGCCACACTTTCTGCTGAGGTCTGATAACTGTATTATGGCTGACCTGGGAGTGTGGAGATAGCAGCCGCATATTACATATTCCTGCGCACATGCATTCCTTCATTCCAATTTACAGACACATTCTGGTCCTTACACTTCTCCCAGGAAAGTGTAGGAAAATAACCTATATGGCGCTGTATCTCCATCAACCAAGACAGCAATAGGTAATAGGCCGACTCCTTTCAGCAACCAGACTACAGAGCTGAGCTAAGTAATATTTTAAGATGTTGAAAACTGGGATTTTCTAACAAACTAGCGGTCTAGTGGTTAAAAGCAAATATTTATTAGCTTGTTTAAAAGCTGTCTATGAGGTGGTGTGGTCTGTTGCAGCAACCTGCATCTGAACTGATCGAACAGGCAAAAGGTCAAAACTGGGAATTAACACGAGAAACAAAGATCATAGAATGCATTTCTTCAAAGGTGAAGAACTGCATATTAACAATGAAAGAAACAAAATAATGCTTGGGTAAATTAAGAAAAAGGAAAAAGAACAGGACTAAATGAGTTCAAAAAGCACCAAGACACACATGAGAGTAGAGCACATCATGTTCTGATCAGAGCTGTGCACCGAGAGAAGTGAAAATATTCACAAACTCGACTCAATTTATCTCGAATTTCGAAATTGTGACTCTTGGTGTAATTCAATTCAAAAGCATTAAAATGTGTCTGATTAGCCTCCGAATGGTGCAGCGGTAAAGCACTCGCCCTATCATCCAGAGATCGCTGGTTCGATCCCCGGGTGATGCTGTTACCTCTCACAGGCCTAGAGAGAGCTGATTGGCTGAGCTCTCTCAGGGGGGAGGGATGAGAGGTACTTCGCGCTCCCACATTAATGACGGCTCTACAAGCCAATCAGGGGCGTCTGTGAGCTCGCGCAGGCAAAGGGAGCGGATAGCGCTGTTCCTCCAAGTGTGTTACGCCGCCCCCAACAGCGCGTGAGCGAGCAGTTCGAAAAAAATGGTCGATGACGCCACGTGATCAGAGGAAACACGTGGGTCGCTCTACGGCCCTCCCGACTGATTGGCGGTAGAAGCTTAATGTGGGAGCATCTAGCAACTGGGTGGAATTGAACACTACAAAAATAAGGGGAAAAATTCGGAAAAAGGGGGGATAAAGTTTAAAAAATAATAATAATAAATGTTTTGATTTGTTTCAAACAGCTATATTTCGTACAGTTATTGAAGCATTATTGCACTACTAAAAGTTTTTAACATATACTGAAATGCCGTGCAATTTGTAACCTTGATTGATCAAATTGTTATGCTAGTATAACGTGATAAACTTTCTGCTCCCTGCTTAAGTCCAGTAGGTGGCAGTATTGCACAAACAGCGCATAAACACAAAAGAAGAAGAAATACTTTTTTAAATATGTTTGTAGAAACTGAACGTGGTTTGTATTTTCTGCAAAAGCTGTGGTATATTTCTAAAAAAAAAAAAAAAAAAAAAAAACCTATTACTCTTGTAAGTTTACCGAAATAATTAAAAAAGTGTGGCTTAATTCTGAATATAAAAATCAAATGAATTGACCAAGAAATGAACGATTAAACTGCATAATCGATTGCATTGCACAGCTCGAACAGAAACCAACAAAAGCAGGCTGTTCAGTCACGCTCAAAATCATCTCAACTCCCCCACGACTCCGTATCGAGCTCGGCGTCTTCCATACTGTGACACCCTGTAAAAACAGAAGCGGCCACGCTGATCCGCCTCGATGCGGCAGTCGTTGTGAAGGACAAATCCGGATCTGCTGAGAGATCTGCTTATAGGAAGCTGTCCAAAGCTCAGCCCTCAGGCTTTGTCAAGTTAATTGCTTTTTGCACGTTATGTGAAATATCAGAGGTGACTGTAATACAAAAGCAGCAATTAACAACATTAATGTGCCAAGAATTAATCCGAGACTCGCTCAATTTCAAATCGTCAACTCCAAGCTTTTTGGGGGGCTTCTCAGCAGAAAATACAACCGAGATAAGATTCTCACTGACAACCAGTTTATATTCGAGGTTGTCTTTAATTCAAATCTAATAGTAATTATGAAGCACGTTATCATATCATGTGGCCTTCGAGCGAGATGTGAAACATCTTAGGAATGGTGTTTACAAACACAAAATAAAATTTTTAAACATGTTTAAAAGAATCAAATAAAAAAAAAAAAATCACCAGCCAATTGTGATAATGGGGGGGGGGGAGAAAATGTTTGCATGAATGAGCCTGTTTTCAAGTTTATTTAAGCAGCATCTCTTGAGTGCTGTTGTGCTGAATATCATAACGGCTGTGATGTAGGCTCAAGTATGATATTGCTTTTATACAACGTTCCACAAACACCATTTATTATCAACAGATTAGGATTCGTCTTTTTTTTAAAAAAATTTTTGCTCCGGCAACACGCATCCTTCTGCGACTGGCAGAAGTAACGGACCGCAACTGTTGGACAGTTAGCACACAGGGGTGAAAGTAGTTTTAAATTCTTACGGCCACTATAGAGCCAATAGGTGAGAAGAATAAACCTTAGAGGTGGTGGAGAGTCCTGTAAATCACATACGTTTCTCTTACTTTTCCACTTTAAAATATCATATCATCATATCTCTGTTAACCTCTGGGTTCTGGAGTTAAATCCCAAATAGTGTTAAATGAAAAGCTAGTGCACCAGGGTTTACAATCACTTGATTAAGGTACAGAGGGATTTGTGACTCAGCCTTGTGTTACAGTAGAAGTTCGGTTAGCTTTGTAGCTTCTTACCTAAAACCGAGTCTGTGCCTGGTTTTGAATCTGGGTTTGAGTATTTAGCTTCTCTCTCCTCAGTCCTGTGGATCGTACTGACCTACTCATACCCATGCTGCAACCAACAGGTAGTGTAATTAATGATTAAAACATGTGGGACACAGAGTGATGCGTATAGTTAAATATCCCGGCGCTGTTACCGTCCATCATCACCATGTGTGGAAATCAGATTTCTCTTGCATCGCAACTAACTGTTCTATAATTGAAAATGAAAAGTCTGCAGCTGCTCTCCAACATGATCAATATTTTCAACATTTTAAAACAACATTTGCACATATACTGTACCTGCACCCTATTTAAGGCATCTTGAAGCACTATTGTAAAACATTATGGTGGAGATTCAGTGTGTTCATTTAAATTCTAACGAACACACTGCTGAAGATTAATGACTTCTCATAGAATATCCTCAATGCACTTTGTCATTTGTAGGAAATAGGGAGTAGGGCACACTACACATATAGGATGGAGGCATTTTGCTGTAATCTAGCAAGCATTTCGCTGCTTTCAAGCCCATTGTGATTAGGTATATACAGTACTGAGCCAGAGGTGCAGAGGAAAAAGAAGAACGGTAGTACTGTAGTTATCAGGAATTCAAAGCGACTTGCCGATTACGTCATCAAATCTAAGTCTAATAATAAACAGATTACAAAATGTGCTATTTAGTGAAGAAACTGCCATGTAATCCCACCTCAGCTGCATGGCATGGATTTCAGCATGTTTTTTGTCTTGTTTTGCATCTAGTCCCCTCTCTGCTGCCGTCTAGTCATAACCCAATGGGGTGTTGATGATTCTCACCTGTTTATCATCATCTTTGAATTCATTTGCCTATTTAACCCCATCAGTGTCTTCGTCGGTTTGTGAAGTCGTGTCCGTTAAGTCAAAGCATTTTGATCTAAGATTATGTCCGCTATTCACAAACTTCCTGCCTTTTTTAGGACCTGCTTCCTCACCTCTGACCCAGGTTACAGACATACAGTAACAGTCAATGCAGGCACTGTGCTTCATATTGGCCCCCATCATTGATTATTTTTCTATAACCGCACTCCCAAACATGTTATTCCTTCTTTCTTCGCGTGCCTAATATATTAGCTTAATTCACCTTAGCAGTCCACGTCCATTTAACTAGAACACACCTAGTTCACAGTTTCACTAGGCCTTGCCTCTAGGATGCATGTAGACCTCCTGCAGGTATGTCCTCGTTTAGCATCCCTCTCCAAATGTCCCTTCTGTTGGGACAGATTCCAGACCAGATCCTAAGAGAGGTCACCTCCAAAAGACACGCATACATTTCTTCCCAACCGGGTCCAGATGGATGCGAGCATGAATCAGGCCCTGTGGCATTATCCTGCACGGCTCCATGGTGCTGGCAATTTTGTTTCTCTGATGAGCACAGTTGCATGGAGAAGCTATCTGTCTCTCCTCAGGCAGGTACGGGTCAGAGAGGCTCGGGACACGTCTCCCAGAGAGGAACAAAACTCCGTCCTTATCTCCGAGCGCAAGATCCTGGCAGCTTTGCAAACTGCTTTACCCGTGCTTGGGTTGTGACTGCAGAGAGGCAGAGAGGTGGAGAGCAAACTTCATGGACAGTTTCCCATGGACTTAGCGGATGCAGACATTGAGCCAAAAAGAAGGGGCTTAAGCATTTCTTTGTGAGCAGAGCTAAGCAGCCGGAAAATGTGTCTGGCAGCAAAAAGTGTCTTTTTAGAGCGAAATGCCGGCGCTGCATTAAATTCTTCCTTCATCTAAGTGCGTTACAAACCTAGAAAGATGATTATGCCTTTCTAAACAAACTGTACTCAAACTGCGGTATAAAAACAAGTATTAAAATTTCCTACATGTTCCAGCATCCCATGGGTGCTTTAGTGGGAGTTTGTTTGTACCATCTATCTAAAGACCTGCTTTTTTTTCCACATACTTTAGGAAGATCAGCGCTGTCATCTGATGTGTCAGAGCAACCGAGGCCTCCTAACGCGCACAAACATCTACACAATAGTTTTTAAAAAAAAAGGTGAAAAAAAAAGAAAAAGCCGTGGGCAGGTTAAATCCAGGCTTCGGAAGTCTTTACACTCTGGAATAACATGATTATGGTGTACACTTGGATTTTAGAAACATTGTGTAGTTTTAACAGACCTTCGAGACTTAGATGATCATCTTAGATCAAAAGCAGCACAGGGGAACGGTGATGTGCGATACGGTCCTGAAGGGGATTAACTCTGCCCCTGCTGGAACAGAGATACACTGGTACATAAATCTACACTTGTTATTTCCTATAATGAACTGCATAGGGCAGGAAATTCACTCACTAGTAGAATAATGCATGTTTGGCATTTCCAACATAACTGGCAAAGGAGATCATGCCACAGAGGACAAAAGACCGATTTCAATTTAGCACCTGTTGAAAAATCATCAATACAACACATTTCCCAGCAAAGCTAAAGTCGATTCATGCCCTGCAGTTGAACATAGGTTTCTCGTATGGCTTCAGAAAGAGGATGATGATAAAAACGTGCAGCTAAAGGAATATTACTTTGAGAAATCCAGAGAATCCTAATAAAGTATTTCCTGCCGACGAGGTACACTCGGACAGCTGACGTGCTGGTGCCATATTCACATGTCTTTACCAAGTATACCACCTTCCTGCATCATGACCATCTCACAGTTCTTCATCAAAAAGCAGTCCACCAATTAGACATTCAAACATGGATATAATTTTCTGTCATGGTGTCTATGTGTAATATTTCATCTCATATAATTTTTTCTCCCCAATGAACCTGACCTCAAACTTACTTACTCAAACCATTGCATCTCCCTCTTCTACTAGCAAACATGTCTCCGAGTTTAATTCTGTAGAAAATATGAACCATACATATGTCATGTTTGATCGCAGTATTGCTTAGAAATAAGAGATTGACATGTTTAGAGTAAAAATAAATAAATAAATAAATAACTCAGAGAAGTGAGTTTATCCATCATGTTCAGCATGTCAAAAGATGTCTAATTCTGAATTGACTGATTTTGCAATAAAAATTAATTGGAAAGTATCTCCCTAGAATAGCATATTGAAATAAATTTATGAACAATTTATTAAAAAGAATGACTAACTTAAGCACTCGAAGACAACAGTTACCTTTTAATGTGTAACCATTAATTGGACAGTTATACAGATAACTAAATGGAGTTTCGCTTATCAGTACCACATTTACCCAACATAATGGACTTTCAACAGATGAGACGGACAAGAACTGGATTCTCCTCCATCTATTCTTCTTTAAACTTGGTTTCTTTAATGAATTTTTTAAATATTAATTTGTCAGACGTGAGAAGGTAAGTAAAAAGAATAGGAGGAAGAACAAGTACCTTTCTGATAGAACATTAAACAACGTGTGTTGACTGGTCTGTGGAGAAAATGCAATTTGAAATATTTAGAGACAAGCTTTTCTTCAGCTCATTCTTGTTCAGTTCAACACTTTGTTTCATCAATCAGTTCCTTTGTAGTAGCCAACTATCAAAGAACTGCAGTGAAAAAGTTTAATAAAAGTGTTTACTGGTCAAATGTTCTTACAGTAATAGAAGTTTAGAACAGCCAGCACTAGATAATTATATAGTTTTCTTTGGCACAATAAAGTTTACAAAAAAGAAAGTTTACAAAAAACCTAGGTCTGTGTAAATAACCTCTTAAAAAACAATAGTCAGAGTTGATTATGTCTTCATGCACATACAGTATAATTGAAGCAATTACAAGCAAAGTTCTGATTCTGGTTTCTTCAAAATTCCAAAAAATCATGCATAATAGATTAGAATCATACATAAAGGGAACAAGGACAAAAGAAAAGCCTGAAATAAAACAGACAATTATACTCATGTGTTATGTTTTGAACAGCACGCTGCGTCAGTGTTTAGGGTGCAAGTAGTACAGAAATGATGAAGTTCACATGGATTTATGTGGAAGCCGTGTTGTTAATTTTACGCATTTCTCCCTCTTTATCTCTCTCTCTCTCTCTCCATCACATCTACTTTCAGAGTTCACTCTTTCCCCTTTTATGTCTCTTGACTAAAGTGTGATGGAGTTGAAAAGCGTCAGGTCCATTTGCTCTGTGGAGAGGCTCATCCTTCCCCTCAGCACCTCCATTAGTTCGGAGCTGAGATCATACCGAGAGGTCTAATGGCAGGTGGTAACCTAAAGCCAAACGAACGCATGCATACAGTCATACACAAAGAGCCACTGCACAACTACTTGACCAAGCATCTTAATGAACAAGTGGAAGAGTGAATAAAACAGAAGGCAGACAGAAAGAGGGAGAGGGGGGGAGAGAGAGAGAGAGAGAGAGAGAGAGAGAGAGGGAGAGAGAGAGAGAGAGCGAGAGAGAGGGAGAGAGAGAGAGATTTAGAGGCAGCATATCATCAATAAATGCTTTATCCTGGTCAGGTTGCGGTGGATCGACTGCTTTTCTCTAGAACACTCAGTGGGAGGCAGGAATACACCCTTGTCTCCCTACATGCATGTTTTTTTGAGGTATGAAAGACAACTACAGGACCGAAAGACTGAATCATGAAACCTGGAGCAATGAGGCTAACAAAAGACTTTAGGAAACTCTAAATTAAATATAGTGAAACCTTGGATTGCGAGTAACGCGGTTTGCGAGTGTTCCACAAGTCGAGGAAAAATTTATATTTTTATTTTAACTTGAATAACGAACAAGTCTTGGTTTACGAGCACCGAGTATCATGTATCACGCATGCGCCTCTTGTTTCAACGCCGAGCGTCACGTGATCACAACTGAGCCAATGGTTTTTCTCTCTCTTGCGCTGCGGAATTGTGGTTAAATCGTCTCCCCTGCTGGGTCTTGGTGCTCGTCTCTCACTTTTTTTATACAATTGGAGATTCTAACTCAAATGCAAGGGGGTGCAGTGATGGCTTGTGGGATAATTTTAGGCTCATCTAAAGCAAAAATTATTATTATTTTTTTTTTTACAGATCGTCTGGACAGATCTATGCCAATTTAAAAAAATTATGCCTCCTTTAAAAAAAAATAAAAATACCTACAGAAATAACCCTGGGAATATGGAATTCCTTTAAAATTCCTTTACTCCACTAGAGGAAATGCTGTTTGCCATCATCTCTGCGACCAAAAAAAAAAACGAGCTCCTTAAGACATAGAGCGATAAAATAAACATGACATTTACAAGCACTTGTCAGGAAAGCAAGACTTCTGGAGGTTTTATTAGTAATTGAGTTCCTAGCTCTCATGTAACCTACATACATCTCATACATGGTTAGCTATTAACCAAACCAAATGTATATTCAGTTAAAAACTCAAAGCGTTTGAGTTTTCATTACTGACATGAAACTTTAAATGCAATGATATGCTCTGGTCATCGAAGTCCTACAGCAAAATCGCAGAACTAACTAATGTCTAGAAATCTGACCAGTTCTGAACAAAAAACTATAATAAATTTTTTCCTGAATCTAAAACGATGGTGCCTTAAATATACAGGCTGGAAAATAAACAGCTCAAGCTGATGTTGTGTGGCATGAGTGTGGGAGTACGTCAGAGGACAATAACAATACCACGAATAGACTGAAGAGATGCTTCAGTGGCCCTGAAGGACCCTGTTTTAAGACCCTTAAATGGCATCTTGATATATAAACATCTTAAACGTCTTTACATAAGAGAATATGTTCTGATAAAAAAAAGAATAAAATAAAACATGATGTTGAATTAAGGGGAAAAAAAACAGATGCTGATAGTCTACAGAAATCTTGTTAATTTTACCCATAGAAGATGAAACCTTCTTAATTCCTTATGTACTGTAGAGTAGCTGAAACACTGCGAGTGCCTGTATAGTATAGTTATAGCTCGACAAATCAAAGGCAAAAGCAAAGAGAGAGAGAGAGAGAGAGAGAGAGAGAAAGAGAGAGCGCCAGAACCATCTGTTCGGATTGGAAAAAGCATTCAGGTCCTGCACTTTTCAATAGCGGTTGTGCTTACATTACATGCTTTTCCCTCCTCCAACATTTTAATTATTACCATTTAATCTGACCCTAATAACCATCTCTTGTAACCACTTTTCTGATACTAAGGTGTGGGAAGATGAAGGTACCTTAATAAAAATATCCAACACTATTAACCACATTACGTTTAATTTCATTTATCTAATCCTTAAGCAGTACATGAATGATTATCACTTGATCATTTAGACGAGCAGGTTCAATTAGAGGCCGTCCTCCATGGTTTTTTCCTTTATGAACCATGATCTTAGCCTGGGCATTAAGGTAATGTAAGAAATGAAATAATTTAATGAAACGATTTGGCTGTAACGTATCATGGAACATGATGAACAAGCACGACAAGAGGCGAGTAAATAGACATGGTGCTGTTGTACCCGAAAAAAAATAAATGTCTGTCCAGAGACAATACGGAGGAAAATGCAGAGAAAAGAAAAAAAAAAAACGAGGAAAATGCAGAGAAAAGAAAAAAAAAAAGTCACTTTCTTGTCTGAGGATGTACATCCTACCTCCAGGATGTCACTGGAAAGTTGGGTCACCTGCTTTTTTTTTCTACTTAAAAATGATTTGTCTGAGTGGTTTCAGAGAGAACGAACAAATCAAGTCATTGTAATATTCTTAACCATCACACAGACTAATTAAAACACAACAATTGAGTCTAATTAAAGAAGAAGCGCTATTATAAAGACATCATGAATGGAAATTTGAGCACAATTATCTTCAACAATGTGATTTAGTTCTGATTGAAATGGCATTGGGAACAAAATGAAGGCCTGCTTTATCCAACAGTCTTGTCACAACAAAACATCAAGTTAGATGCTATCCGAATACTTATGGCGTTATATTTGTGCCTCATTCCTTTGTCCAAAAAAACTTGGGGTTTTTTTCTTGTTGTTTTCTTTCTCGCTTAAGCTCTGTTGAGGTGTCATACCTGTACTTACTCAACCTGGAACAATGTTACAAACATGCCACAAAACAAGCCAATCACAAAGTGGACGAAAGTAAATTCTGGTTTAGCTTGGAAAGGAAACAGCCAATAAGAATTGACCTGCTTCTACTCTCTGATTGGCCAGTTTGTGTCAGGTGATGCTAAGGTGATCAACAAAGTACAGGACTAAAGCGAACGAGAGACAGACAGTGCGAGAGAGAAAATAAAAGTGTGCTCATGCAAAAAACAAACATAAATAGGAGCATGAGCTGACTTAGCGTTTTGCTTGCTGATGGCTTGTTACAGAAGAGGAGATGATGCATAATAGGATATAATGTTATTGCCAACATTTTATAAATGCTTTACGCAAGTACATATTAATTCATACCAGAAAGCACCAAAGCAGCAAGTCACCATTCGTGTTTCATGTACGAGCACAATGTAGAGTCACCGAAACACAGTTTATGTTATTTAAATGGATCTTCCAGCATGCTGGTTATCCTTCTCTCACCGAAACCCAGCTTATCTACTTCACGTCCTAATTTTTATGACCCTTTTGGCGTCTGCCCCAAATCAAGTTGTACATCGAACCTTAGTCAGGCAGATTGCGGTTAGTATGGATCAAGCATTACTCATGAGACTCGAAGTAAGTCGTTTGATCATGACCTCGAAAAAAATCAACAAAGCAAAGGCATAACCTATTAATGCAAAACCTGCCGTAACTGGTATCGGAAATTAGAAAAAAAAAAAAGTTTTATTGCTCAGAATTGTATGGTCCAAAAAACAAAACTGGACCTGTCAAAGATGTTGAGCCAGATGTTTTTGCATGTGGAATTCAGCAACCTGTTTTAAGCAGAAGTGCCATTATTCCAAGCATTGTGGATCAACCGATGAGAAAAAGGCGTAAAATTAAAAGTGTTGGAGATGACAAGGACAAGTCTCCAACTGAAACTCCACCTCCATTTTCACTTTATGAATCAAAACCAAGATTCATAAAGTATGAGCCATTTTATGTCTTTCACTTGCTTTTGATCTATACTGATTTCTATCTCAAGCAGAAGGCAAAAAAAGACTTCCTGATTAAATTCAAATAAAAAAAAAAGCACTCACATCCTGCATGAACACTGAGACGATGTCTCTCTAACACAAAGGCTGGTTTCGGGAGGAGAAGAAAGAAAAAAAGCCCTACAGTATGTTCTTTTTATCTTCAGGTCTGGTCTTTCAGCAAGCATCGGTCAATCATTCGTCAATCATTCGTTCCGATTGCGTGTTCATGAGGTCAAGCTGCAGGTTTGTTAGGTCCCTTTGAAATGTTTGCTTTGCCAGATTAACTTCCTTCCAGCGCTTCAGGCAGACTTTAAAGCCAGCGTTCACATTCGAGATTTAAGTATCCAAGCCCGAGGCGCTGCTTTTTGGACAAAACTGTACTCTTGCTTTGCCACTTTATTTCTCTCAGTGGCTTAAATTGTTGGATTCAATAATCATTAAAATGTTTCAAAAACATAAAAAGGGTGTGCCAGCGAAACGATTTCACACCAGAGACATCTTAATGTAGTGCATTTTAAAAGAACCCGGATTCATCACAGTGCCGTTGAAGGCTAGAGGGGAAGACTGAGAATTAGGCAGGCAGACACCTTTGGCAGATCGATGTTCATTGTTTTCCTTCCATCTGCTGCGTCTGTCTGCATCCCTCAGACCTACCGCAGCAAAGCGACTAGAGGAGAAAAGGGGCTGTGCGCATACTGCTCGGGCGTCTGGATTTTAACATAATGGTACAACGCTGAGCTTTTGAATTTAATCTCTTTTTTTAAAGGAAAAAAAAATGCTTATTCATGTATTAAAAGCACTATGATGCAGATATAAATTAGTTATACTCAAAAAGCCATCTCTTTATTTACAGTAGATAATGCAAATTTGTGTTTTTTTTACTTTTTGTATTATTATTATTATTATTACTACTATTTGCTAAATGCAAAACCCTATCAGAAGTCAATAATGTACATCTCAATGAAGGAAAGACAAGTATGGATGAAGTCAGACGCTTACACACACCTTAGCAAAATATGCTTGAATTTAACACTTCAATTCATGTTGGTAAAGTGTGATTCTGGGAGCATGAGGAATCATTTGCACACATGAGTCCTGTGCCATCAGGGAAGGAAAAATTCCATAGACATGATACTCTGGTCATTCAGTACATTCAGGTCATCAGCTGACTTCATTTTATTGCCACATAATATTACTGACCAATTATAACCTGACCAAGTGAAGCAACCCCAGATCATCACACTGCCTCCTGAGGCTGGTACAGTGGGCACATCACTTCATCTGCTTCCCTTCTCACCCTAATGCACCCATTACTCTGGCATAGGGTCAGTCTGGACTCATGGCCCCGTGTGGTCTGCTTGGGACGCGTGTGGTGACTGGGGACGGTTCCACTTTTCCACGAAGACGGTTCTGTCCTCGGCTGATGCTGACAGCTGTTCGCTGAAGAGTCATGACTGCAGTTGCTCGATAGTTCAGGACTAGAGTTTCCTACAGTCTACCTGAGCCTCCAATAACGAACTGGACTCAATTTTAACTCGAACACATCTCCTGTTATACCGAACTTCCAGTCTCACACAGTATAAATGCAGATCAATCCCTGCTATCCGTTTCACCGGAAATAAGGATGGGTTCCCTGTTGAGTCTGGTTCCTCTCAAGGTTTCTTCCGATTACCATCTCAGGGAGTTTTTCCTTGCCACTGTCGCCGTCGTCCTCGGCTTGCTCATCAGGGCCAATCTTATCACTTTGATTCACACACATTCACATTTCATGCAAAATTTCATAATTCTTTTGATTGTGTAAAGTTGCTTTGCGACAATGTCAAGCGCTATACAAATTAAACTGAATTGAATAGTAATATAGTATCACATTGTCATCAAAACAGAGAAGCACACTTACACACTAGACAGATGACAGACAACATTACTGTAAGTGTGTAAATGGCAACATACTGATTACAAGCAATTTAGGCAAACACAACAGCACAAATGAGTGAGTTGAGTGATGTAATCGAAGAGTGATGGATAAAACGAAGGCCCATGTTAAAAACTTGTGAATCTGGTGATGAGAGAGACTGATACTTATGATGCTGAAAATCAAAGTGAGAACTCATCTCACATTGTCACCTTATCATACTTTAAAATGCATTCGACGCGGTGTTAATTTTCCCAACATCTAAAACATGTTGAGGGATCATGACACAACACCTCACTATATCTTCATGTTCAGCGAGACACCAAAAAAGAGCAAAGTGTCACTGGGATGAATGGAAAGTCAGCCTGCCATTTAACAGCATTAGAGTGCTGAAGAGGCAGCAGACGAGAGCTCGGGCCTGTGCACACTGACTGATCACACGGATTCCTCTCTAATTATTACTGCATGAGGTCAATCAGATAATGTCTCAGAGAGTCATCTCACTTAACCCTTTAAGCAGGAGAACATTATAGTGCTCTCTGCGCACAGAGAGCTAAATAACACGGCTCATGACTGTACACAGGGGATTTCCATTTTGATAAACACGTCCCCCGAAATAATCATCCAGTCATCAAAACCTGTCCCGTCACTGTTTCAGTTTGATGAATAGCTACAACAGAAACTACAAACAGCCCCGGAAATAAATGGCTTCAATAGCAAACTCATTTCCATACCCTCACTCTGCACCAATCTGGAAATCTCTCTTTCATCACCGCGTAAACATGTACGGATGCTCATTGATCACTTTGCACCAAAAAGTGTCTGCCATCGATTTGTGCATTGTGTTCAGGAACATTAATTGTGTCGCTCTGTCAAGTAATCTCACATAATTACAGCAGAGACGCTTGGCACAACCTAAACCGCTACCTGTTCTGAGACCTCTCTTGCCTTGCTTTCACTGTTCGTGACAGACACAAACACATGAATTTGAGAGAGTGAGAAAGAAGTAGCAAGTAATTTTCTATAAAAACTGAGGAGAAGATTATCAGGGTGCACTAGCCGTCTTATCCGTCACAGCAGGTTGTTAATATGGAGAAGTGTTCGATGTGCTTCGATGGTTCTGCAGAGAACCTTTATGACTTCTATATACACACATACACACTCGCACACACACTCTTCTGGGGACCCCGCAGGGTAGCCTCGGATGCAGAACTCGGAGCAATCACTGAGTGGAGAAAACAAGGCAGCGCTGTCCTCATTGTTATTCTCCTACTGCTGTGTGACTTTTGAGAACATAATACCTACATCTCATGAGCTTAGACTAAATAGGCTTGCCAGCAAGGATTTCTGGAAGTTGTAGCAGTGGTGTTTGTTTGTTTATTTATTTATTTATTTATTTCCCAAGTCCACGTATTTCTCTGTAATAATGGTCTTATGTGGATTTGGTGAAATAGGCCAGTACCCAAAGGTGACATGTTGCTCATGATGAAGCGGAGACCTCTTGAGAGTCACTGAGCTCAAGATAACACGCTATGAGAACGTCCACTGAAATTACCCCAGAGCTGTTTTAGTATCAGTACAGAATACTGAAATTCATTTGCCTTCTACGCTGCGTGGCTGTGCTTCAGAAGGGTCAAATTATTGGTGTGCGTCAAGCAAAGAAAACATTTAAATGACTGGAATTGGGTTAAAAACTGTCCAACACATTATAAAAACCTGTAGAGAGAGTGCTGAACCATCGATTTCGGAGAAGAAATGCTAATAACAATAATAAAAAAAATTATTGACCATGATAGATGATCTTATTAAACCCTTACCAAACTGTGTGGCCATAAGAAAACCACTCGTTAGTGAGACTAATCAGGACAAAACGTTCACATTTACAGAATTTGGCAGCCCTTATTAATTCTTCTCTCATTACATCTGAGCAGTTAAGGGCCCAAGGTTCTTTCTCAAGGGCCCAGCAGCGACAATTTGCAGGTGCTGGGGTTTCAACGTGGGACCTTCCAATTAGTAGTCCGACACCTTAACCACTAAACTACCCCTATCCATAGAAGAGTGTATGATTAAAAGACACAAGCTTCAATTTGCTTAGCAGTATAAAGACTGGACTTGGAAAAAGGTCACATGATCTATTGAGCTCAGCTTCTGTATGTGGCTAAGGCAGGGTTATGATCTGGAGTCGCTTCAGTTGGTCAGGTCTAGACTCGGCAACGTTATGTGGAAATAAAACAAAGTCAGCTGATGACCTGAATGTACTGAATGACCAAGTCATCACATCTATGGAGTTTTTCCTTCCCTGATAACACGACTATAATCCGGATCTCGCATTGTGAAAGAGCGGTTCTGCGAGCATGAGGAATCAAAGGCAACTGAAGAAAATAAAGCATACAAATATTTTTTTTCTTTTTTGGACAGCTACCACAAGCTCAGCTTCACAGTTGCCACTTCACAATTTACACTAACAAAGCAGCAAAGTAAAAGCTTAGCCTCTGTGAACTGTATATTAGCACATTGTGGATGCTTCTATTGGTAACTACTATGCAATTTATCTATTAGTAAAAACTGCATTATTATATTTTAACTATATTGGATAAGAAACTGTTATATTGCACCGAATGATAGAATGACAGTACCGACCTCATCACCCATTTATTGGCACAGCTTGCACGTTAAGTTATACAAAGGATGAGCATTTTATTTGATCAATAAAAGCTAACTGGACTTCAAAAAGTGCCTTGGTAGATTTTCCAACTCAATTAACTACAATTTTATTGCCAGCACTGCACAGTCTACTTTAATGGGAATGTTTCTGTATTAATACTTGGCTCCGGTTCATACACATTTTATTTAGGCTGCTGCAGCATGCCGTTCTTCACTAGCAGAAAACTGCTGGATTTGGACAATAAAAAAAAATATATGCATACCTACATCGATGAGCCATAACATTAAAACCACTGAGAGGTGACATGAATAGCAATAATTATCTCGTTACACTGGCACATGTCAAGAGGTGGGATATGTTAGGCAGCAAGTGAACAGTCAGCTCTCGAAGTTGGTGTTTGGAAGCTGAAAAAATGGGAAAGCGTAACGTGTGTGTGTGTGTGTGTGTGTGTGTGTGTGTGTGTGTGTGTGTAACTGATATTTTATTTATTGCTTTGGGAAATTAAAAAATCTGCTGGTTAGATCTCTCTCCTGTATCAGAGAAATGTTTGTTAAATGGTCCTTGAGGTAAACGCTTTTGAAACATATATTTATCTCAGTATAATTAGTAGGTGATATTCTGCTTTTGTAGGTTTGAAATTCTCATTATGAAGTTATTTTTTATCTTACTGTATGAAACTGTTAACTTGTACATTTCCAAGCATGTGAAAGACCTTGTGTGGAAAAATAACCTGATTTGTGAATTATTAGATCCGATTAGATTAGATTACTTGAATGAGTATAATTAAATCTCCTTAAAACAATCGAATTCTCAATTCTGATTGGTCAAATGATGCAGATTAATTTATTCATTTCTTTCATCTTCTATACTGCTTATATTTATGTAAATGTTATCATGTACAGGGGTCATGGGGGGCCTGGAGCTAATCTCAGAAGTCTTTGGGCACGACGTGGGGTACTCCCTTAACAGCTTTCCAATCCATTGCAGGGCACACACACAAACGCGTACGCAGGCACGCACGCACGGTTGTCTGATGGACGGAACGGAATAAACTCCTGTGTCTGAAAGCCGTACAGAGGCTCTACATTCTTCAGTTTGAGGGCGTGGTCAATGTCACTTGTTGTCAGTTTTCATCGTTTGCCGTGGTGCATGAACTTTATTGCATCCTGAGTGATCTCCTTGATCCTGTAGCTGATCTCCTCACTCAGGGCCACACAGCTCTCCTCCTGCAGCTGGGACGCACACGCGCGTATATGTATGCACACCCAGGGACCCAGGGAAACCCAAACACAACACAATCAAACCTCAACCCTGGAGGTGTGAAGCCACAGTGCCAAACACTATGCCAATGTGCTGTTTTTGTTTGTTTGTTTGTTTGTTTTAAAGCCACAAGAAAGGAGAGCTTGTGATTTTTGCTTAACTCTACTTAAAATGAAATTTACAAAAGAAAAAGGGAGAACCTGATGAGGGGAAACAGTGAACTTGTTTTGTGGTCATTCCAGCACATTTATTCCGCGCACAATAACGATTAGGACGCACAACACACGATAGGTAAGTAGACTGTGCTCTAACAAATGAATAGCGTTCTCTCCATCACTATTCTTCCTGGCTGCTCTGACATCTAAGTAATGATGATGAATCTCAGCAGTGAGAGCTGAAACGAAGGCAGTCATTCACCTACTGCAAACTCATTATAGAGAGATATATAAACGTTATACTTGTTGACTATTGAGAGAACAAAGCAGGAGCATTTGTTCACAGAAATATGGTACACTGGTTAATTAACTCATCAACACTAAGAAGAAAAGAGCTGACTGTGCTGACTAAAAGCTCAACAAAGAAATACAAACTGCCTCGCATACTTCAGCTCTTGTAAGCCTGATGAAAGCCAGTGCAATGCCACACGTCAGACGCTACAGCTAAATTTTCCCCTAGACAATACGGGGGACAGAAAAGGTGTTTTTTTTTTTTTTTTTTTTCCCCACATCTGTTCTGCAGTACACGCCTGACCACAATAAAACAGCTCTTCAATACCGGTGTTTGAATTTGTTTCAAAAATAAAGTCCTAGAGGACCTATGGGCTGCCAGCTATCACCATCCCAGGTGTGCAAAGTGTTTAAGGGATTTGTGGGATAAAACTGGTGTGTGTTAAAAGAAAAAAGAAAAGATGACTTTACTTCTCAAGGGCAAAACAAATATCACCATTATCGATTTATTAGCAAGAGAATATATGAGGGGATATACGTGAGGGCTTTTATGTTGAGTGATTATACACATTAAAACTAAAACAAAAGCATTAATAGGCTGTGCTACATTCAAGAAATTTATTTAACAGTCAGAGAAAGATGAAGAGTGAGCGAAAGAGAGACTGGGTTTGTTGCCAGGCACTCGTCCACTGAAAGGAAATGAGAATCCCTCCAGATCCTTATTCCGTAGATCGATCTGACGGCCCACCCACACCACCAGCATGGGTCATGCTTACAGCTGGGTTGGGCATGCAGCAAAGTGTCTCCAACATTCTGAGCGGATCAGAAAGAAATACATCAAATATCAAGAGAAGAGGAACTGAATGAGCATTGGTGTGTAACCAATTGTGTCCGAGACAGGCCAGCAGGGTTAATTACCACCCGGCCCTTTGAGAGAGTGAAAATAGAGTGGTCAGTGAAACAAGACACCTTGTAACACACACCTATTAGCAGCATATCTGCAGCCCACCTGTTCAGGTTGATATTTACCAGGGAAGATTGGAGAAGTTTGTGTATCAGGTTGGAGTTTAAACCACATTTAATAACAACCAGGAAAACACGCCTACGGTATGTTAAGGTGTAGCTGTAGCCTCCATGTTCACAAAAGTTGACCAGATAAAAAGCGGAGGCAAAGGCAAACTACCATAAAGTCCAGTTCAAATAAAAAAAATTATTTTTGGCTATGTTCACATGACCAGCCTGATGTGACTCAATTCTGATTTTTAATCTTAATGTGACACAGATCTGACTTTTGTCAGAGTTGATTTTTTATGATCTGAATCACTTTCGTATGTACCCCAAGACTGGATTCATATCAGACACGTGGTAATGTGACTTGAATGAGAACTGTCAGATCGAATTCACATGACGTTTTGCCTCTGTGCATGTGTACTGTAGGGCGCTGACATCATCAGTCAGCACTGCCAACGTGGGGATTGCATAGCAGTAATAAAAGAGCTAAAGTGAGGCATCTGGCTTTCTTCCTTCTTCTGGGCCTCAACAAATACAGCTTGCCATCCTCCAGAGCAAAATCCCAAGGATATTTTTGCTAAAATCACAATCATCGTTTGGAACGAATGAACGCTTGCACAAATATGACACGTTTTAACCCGGGTGGTACGAGCAAAGCTGTATCGATGTGCGCATGTGTGCCATTCCGGAGAACAGACGTGTCCGCAATGGAGTGATATAAAAGTCACTTGTAATTATGAACGTGCAAATCCAATCTGACCAAAAAATGTGGCTTGTTATGTGAGCATAGCTTCTAAAGCATTTTTATTTCTATTTTAATTCTTTCGAATCCATATCACCTCCTGAGATGATATTATACTGTAAAAGCTGGGTCCATCAGCAACACTCACACCAAGTTCAAGGACAAGTAATCCAAAAAATTATATTTACAAAATTGCTACTACTAAACATTTTTATGTCTAGAATTCTGGTCGATTTTCATGAGACCTGGAGTGCATCAAGCGCCTGCATTTAAAAACGTTGAATCGATTCCCTCAGGGTTGAAACACTGAATAAATCAGAGACGCATCGAAAAACAATTCAGAAACTCGTCAGGTCTTGGCCTTTGGCGTGACTCAGTGATTGACCCTAAATCCCAAAATGCATCACCCAGTGTACATAGCCACAAATATACCGCAATCACTTCCACAACCCCAACAAAGAGGACGAGGAAATGTACAAAATGCTCCAACGTCACATTTTCAGGTAGCCTTGTGTTGCAAATTCACTCCCTTGCCATGTTCTATTAAGATCAGGGCTTCTCAAACTCCAGACTCCGGTCCAGATCCGGATGGCACAGGAAAGTCAATTTGGACCCAGCCCACCTCAAATAAAGAATGTAATTACACAATGTAATAAAGTGTATGTTTCCTACTTAAAACAAAAATGTGCTATTACCATTACGCCGATCCTAAGTAATCAGACTGACAGTTTTCACAAAATTCCTGTTTTTCAGATTCAGAATTAAGAAACCATATTTTTAGCAAAAAACGTTCAGCAGGGTCTCGCAAGCAATAACAAATGGAGTGAACCTCTGTGGAAAATGCACTGTTTTAGAGTTAAAAGGATTCATTTGGGACATGCGCCTAATCCCTTTGCCAACACAGCTTCTAGTTTGCTTGTATTTGGTCCACTGGGAAAATTTAATACGTCCCAAACAGCTCAAAAATCTCTAGGGCTCTGGGGAAAAAAATCATGCCAATAAAACAAAAGTAACCCCTCCTAAACCTTGCTCCAAATTCTTTTCAATGAAAGTATTTGAGGCTCTACAGTGTACAGAGATAGTGAATAGAAATAAATAAATAAATTTAAAAAACGATCTCGGTCTCAATCTCAGACCTCATATCAAAACCTTCAGCCAGGACTCCTGAGTGCTCCATAAAAAGGGAAAAATTGGTAAAAGGTTAGGGAGTGATGAAGATTTGTTTGAGTTCTGGCACAAAACTGAAAGCCACACAACAACGAATTGACTTTACTTTCTGCCTTAACAAAACTGCTATCCCAATTTTGGAAAACTTAACACTCAGAATTAAAGCCTCCTCTCCCTGGGATACTCTAAATAAATACTTTATTACTAGCAGTTTCCAGTATATCCTTCCAAAATTCAGCAGTCACTTGAGATCAGGTTACATTCTCTACGAGTTAGCCAGCCTTGCAGCGAGAGCCGTTGCTAGGACAACTGGGCAAAACTACCCACACTACCATCAACTCAACCACACATGTACCCATAGGGGAATGGTCATATCAGCATCTCTGCGCCCCTACTTCACAATTTCACCAGGAATTTTTACGGCCTTTTACGGACTTCTAAGCTCTTCATTACAGCCATTTTGTAGTCTGCATAATGAATTACAGTGAAACCTCGGATTGCAAGTAACGCGGTTTGCAAGTGTTCCGCAAGACGAGCAAAGATTTTTAATAAATTTTGACGAGCAAGTCTTGATTTACGAGTACCGAGTATCATGTCTCACACATGCGCTTCTTGTTTTGACGTCACGTGATCACAACTGAACCAACGTTTTTTCTTTCTCCTGTGCTGCGGAATTGTGGGTAATCCTCACCCCTGCTGGGTCTTAGTGCTCGTCTCGATAGTGCCACCTATGTGTAAAACATATTTTATTTTGTGTCTGTATGCGTGTGTGTACAGTCAGCATGTAAAGCAAATGCAAGTCTCATTAGAGACGTTAAAAATCCATTTTCTCTCTCTGCTCAAGGCTTAGCCTGCTCTTT
>JAQMYJ010000004.1:9766926-9789240 GCA_030014305.1 Clarias laeviceps
ACAACACCCCCCCCCCCCCCCCCCAAAATCCTATTACCTGTTTCCTAGTTTCTGTTCAAAACCCCAACATATAGTACCAGTTAGGACACAAGGTTGGGTTTATTTTAACATTCTTGAACAATACTGAATTCTCAATATTAACTGTTCAAAGAATATAACTGGAATTAGACGGCGTGTCCAAACTTTAGACTGGCAGTACAGTATACATGTGTCATTAGGGTGAGCAAACTTCTGCCCTAAAATGACTTGTTCAAAATCCCAGTTATATCATCATCATCATCATCATCATCATCATCACTCAGCTAGAATCAAATACAGGTTGATGTAATTTAATCTAAACTATGAAAATTCTTTTTCCCAAATATCATAAATCCACCATTCGTCACCGTTGCTACTGAAATCATATCTGTTTAGACACTGGATCCATTTCACATTTAGGCACAGATTAGATTTGAGAGACCTAAACTGTACAACAAAAGAATACAAGCCCTATAAAACACTGTTAGTGACAAACAGTTAGTGGAACATATTTTTAAAAAATGTATCCCGTCAGAGATTCTGGCATCAGTTCATTACATAAACTAGATAATATATTTGGATCAAATAGAGTCACGGTTTAACCAAAGTGTTTTTCAGCTTGTTTTTTTTTGTTTTTTTTGACACAGAGGAAGCCCTCCAAAAGCCAGAAAGATAATTCACATGAGAGGGAGTGCTGTTACCGTCCATTATCACCACTCCTGGAATGCCAGGACAGTTGTTGAACATTAACACAGATACAATGATGGTCAAAAGTATTAAGACAACACATGTCATGTATTACAGTTCTCCCTGGACATAGATCAGATGATGTCACTAATTAGGTCAAGTCTATCTGGCTTGAAAGTTGTGCAAATTAACTGAAAAAGGTGACTGTTTTTTGCAACTGGCTATGTGAGAATGGAATTCAGCTTCTTGAGCCATGGCCTATAGTAGGTCATCTGCGGACCTAAACCTAGTAGAAAACTGTCACACAATGGTGAAGAAGAATGCATCAGTCAAGAAACCAGCTTCTGTACATAAGAAGCAAGCAGGCAGGCGTGGATTGAGCGAGTAACACCAGGGTACTGAAGACGTCTTTTTGATTCTATGTCCAGCCGGATCCAAGTTTAGAAGAATAAAGGACTCCATGTAATTACATAAAATTATCCAAATTATGGTCGTAATTATTAAAAACATTGAATTGCACAATTTGTGCCATCACTATGTTCCAGGGACGATTACAACCTCTAGATGGAAGACTGGTATAGATTGTGCTACTTGATATCCAGTCCAGCAAAAAGCTTGAAATACATAGATAGCACTGCTTTCTGTGCTGAAGCTTTCCTACCAATAAATGGTGCTGTTGTTAATGTATTATATGTATTTATCAGTTACCAGCACTTAATAAAGCAGACGCGGAGTACTAGGTCAAAACAAACTAATCGGTTACATCTAGGCAAAACAGCTGTTTAAATTAAAAGTCTGCAAAGGTTCTAACATTTTGCTCAGCTTTTAAAATAGTGCACACACATTTAACACAGAATTTGATCAACTGCTCTTTTCAAATGTATGCTTTTCATTTCTGTCAAATTCAAATAATGTCTACTTCTTATCTCTCTCTCTCAAAAACAGAAAGAACAATAAAATATAAATTCCATAGCAAGCTCTAAAGTGATTCCGTTCAAACAGACAAGCACAGAGGTCATGAATGAAGTTTGACTCGGGCGGAATAATGAATTCATTAAACAAAGCCTCCGCTGTGGAACTTAACATGTCTGCTCCGCTGTGGAACTTAAGCGTTATGCCTCAGAAAACAGTCGATCGATCAGCACCTGCTTGACAGCAGATCCAGGGAGACAATGTGATTACTGCTTAATCTTCCCCACAGCTGCACTGCGATGGTACCTCCTACACACATCGTGACAGAACGACCAGACTCCTAAGATGAAGATTGAAGAGCATGCCTTAAACCAGCATGTGCTCCTCTGCTCCTCAGGATATGGAAGATCTGCCCCCAGAGGAGGCCGAGTTTAGTTTTTTTGTTGTTTTTATTTTTCCCTCAAGCGCTGCGTGTCACGCTAGAGCTAGGATTTCCTGAAGCTCTCAGTCAGGGTGATAACTGCGCAGCGTTCTGGGGGGACAGGCACGTTATCTCTGCGGCAACGCGAGACTTTTCCAGAGCAGCGGAGCTTCTAACGCGGGGCGGCTCAGTGAAGCAAGGATCAAAGGGTTATGATAGCCAGCAGCGCGAAACCATTTATTAACACAGAGAATCCTCACACCAAAAAAACGACATGAAAGAAAAGAAGAGTAAAATATAGCAAAGCCAACAAAGTGAAAAGGATTACTGAAGGGGATGGAAACTTTTTTTTCATGTGTATGAGGGTAAAAAAAAAATGCTCAAAGAAGTCGAGGGCCACACGTACACTAGACGGATAGCTCTTCCCAAAATCTCCTCAATCATAAATAAAGCAATGCTTAATTTGTGAGCATCATTGTGTCCTTGCTTAAGAAACAGAAGATGTGCGACGTCTGCAGCCAGGCCGTAGGAGTAATGATTTTCTGCCGCCAGCAGGTTTAGAAGCTGGCTGTGCTTTTGGGGAAAAGGTTTTTAGCATTATTTCATGCCTTAAGGAGCTCCCAATAAACATTTACTCGCACTAATTAGCCTGTGACTCAGGGACGCGATTCGATCTGCCTCAGTCTATGCGACTCTATTTTCGGAGGAAAAGATAATTGCCGTATTTGTGATCGTCTGAAAAGACAAGCGTGTGTAACAGTAGAGAAAAGTGTGAAATAATGCGAGATGGATACTGATTCTTTGCCCATCAGTGACAAATCACGCACGCACGCACGCACGCACGCACGCAATGTCTGAGCTTGATGTCTTCTCAGCTTTTGAACTCTCTTAAAGCAGCTGGAAAGAAACAAAACCTAATCCCATAACGCTTTCATTTCTATCTAAAAGGTCTATAAGTAATGACTTTTACTAGTTGACCAGTGATTTATCCTCTCTATAGCAAAACCTGTTTCATTAGTGCAGTAAAATGCTGACAACAGCAAAGAATGCATCAAACCGCACTTCAGATAACCGCCATACACAGGGTGATCCTTTACATTCCCAGATTCAGTGCTTCTTTAGGCAGTATTCCGGACACTGAGAATAATCTGTGTACCATTCATGTGGACATCTTGGAGTCTAAGCCAAAAAACGTAATGCTGCAACGGTTAAGAGTTGAGCCGTGATCCGTACAGATTGTAATTAAGCCACGCTTTATGTGCGTGCCAAACCATGTGGAGCAAAGTTTTTCTATCTATTTTCCTGAAAAAAAACTTGCTTAGAAACTATTCTTTTCAACTCACTTAAACCCTCCCCCTCATGGACAAAAAGTAATTGTATTGTTTGCTAGCTCACACTCTCTATCTCTCCGCTAGTCAGGGTTGCCAGATCACACTGACAAAATCCCCCTTTGCAGTGCTGAAAACCCATCCACTCAATAAAAAATAAAAAAAAGATTAAATACATATCCAAGATATGAACATGTGTTCGCGCATGTTTAATCTCGAAAGTTAGATTACATGTCAAACGTACACGGTCACATGCCTGCTGCCTGCATCCCAGAATGGCACATTTAACTGAGCAGCACGTATGTCGGTCATCCACCATAATTATTATTTCCAAACAAACTTAGCAAATAATTCACTCCTACCATACAGGAAGAAAATGAGTGCACCGCCTGAAGGATTATAAAGAAATGGCGAAATGTTTAACTGCGTCAAATACTACAAAAATCTTAAAACTCAATTTGAGAGTAAACGCACGGATTGAGTGGCTATAAGCATGTGGGCACACGGGGCTTCTAATGCACGCGATTTTTGACTTTTTTGCACTTGTGGTGTTTTGAGACTGGTGTAAGCATGTATAATGACTGGGTTTGAGACTAATTTGCTCAAGTCCGAAGAAGATCTGAGGCTTTTAACATGCACAATTTTTGATAATGTAATGACATAAAAGCGACAAAAAATTTCTTTTGCGCCACTTTGAAGCTTGTGCGCTCAGTACAGAATCATTTATATCCGGGGCTGATCAACTCATCACTGGTCACGACCAATCAAACTGAAAACCAGCCAATTCTGGTCGCTGGCCGATCGACCAGTTCATCTCTATTATAGACATTAAAAATATTTTAATGTTTATAATAGAAATAAAGTCAGTGATCGATACATGAATCGCCACAAGAAAATATGATTAATAACCGAATCAATCCCCCCCAAAAAACTGATACAATTCAATTCGTAAGCTTTGGGATCTGCTGCACCCCTGGTTCAAAGCGTTGAGTCTGGCATACGCTCTGCATGAATTTATCAGAAGTGCTCAGTTGCAAACTTTCCCCATAACAGCATGCAGAACGATTTTCAGTCCTGGTCAATCCATCTGAAAGCCTGCACCTCTGTTTTTACTCTAAACTCGCTGAGTGGGACTGGATAGTGATGTGCAAGTGAACTCGCACTTTCACACAGAAGAGGGGCCGGTCGAGACAGTGTAGCTTGAGAATTTGATTTGAATTTCATTTAGCATTTAGAAGAGAATAAAAGTAACTGTTACAGGTAAGCCATTGAGAGCAGGTGGATGTGTGCTTTCAAAAGTCCAGCTTCATACATCGACAGTGATAACGTTGCATAAAAGCAGAAAAACACTTTCCTTACACAACATGGAGCTGATTGTTAAACTGCGCTCCTCTAGTCGCCTTTTCTCAGTTTTTCTTTTCCGTCTGCCCCTCTGTTTTGTTGTACTGCCAACAACCTTACACTGGTGTCGATTAGCCAACTACTCTATGCAACCTCTAGCTTCCCTTGCCTAATGCTAAATACACTTCAATGGCAGTATACACCAAATCGAAAGCTTTAAAAAGTATTCTTTCTGGATATGAAAGTTAAAGAGAAACCGAGAGAGGAAGAACGATGGATTAGAAGGAGAAGGAGGGAGGGTGTGGGTGTTGAGGAATATTTTTGGCACCCCTACAGGCATTCTGACACTTCCTATTAGCTTCAAAAGCCTCAAAGAACATTAAGACCCAGAAATGTAAGTAATGTGTACACTGTACTCCCACGTGGGTCCGTTTAACCTTACACCGAGTCAGGCTGCACAGATGAGCAGATTACACCAGGCTTATTAAATTACTCATTAGAAGTCAGGTGCTTATCATCATCATCAAGTCCATCCGCAGCCTTACTGGTATGTAACACGTGTCAATAATGAAGGCTGGTTTTAATGAGAATAATGATAAATAATAATAGTATTTACAGGCAGTCTGCAGTAGCTGTCAGTCTTTGCACTCAAGGAGGAATTAGCTGTCACTGTAGCGAGAAGGATGAAAAGCACACAAGTGAAAGATCCTTGACACTGGGCCACTTCTTTCCTACGCAGGCTTATTCAACATAAGCCCAGCTCTACGGATGTATAAACACAAGTACCGAAAGAATGGCCAATTAAAGAGAATTTAGCCATTTGGTCTCACTGAAAGCTCTTGAAATGAGCCGTAGCAGGTGCGGGAGCCGTGTCTGCACAAGAGACATGCAGGAGAGGACATGCACAACTCATCCTGGATTCTTGTTCTTCACAATTTATCAGTGTCGCTGTAGGATCTGGGTTACTGCTTACACTGGCACTGGAAATGAGGATACCGGATCGTGCATGTATACGAGGAACACAATAAGCAGCACTCCCATCGGCTGCATTACTCTACATGTGAAGGAATTAATACTATTATTATAAATGAAAAAGTGGTTCTGTGGGTGGTTAATGGTTCTAGCTTTGAGAATCAATTAATGATAAAACATGACCACAGGGGGAAAAAACTAAATAAAACAAAATACAACAAAGCAAATTTCTACTGCCTTACTAGATTTAGTCTCTTGAAAGCTACAGCAATAAATCAAAGTCTAAAACGGTGGGTTTTTGTTTCTGGGCATGTAAGGTCAAGGTCACAACCCTTGCGTTAGTGGCTGATCAGGAGAGTTGACGACCTTCAGTCTGGGATTTGTGATGAAATTTCTTGTTTACGAAGGCTTCAAACTGATTTTTGTCATTTACAGAAGACTTCAAGCACAGTACAGGGATGAGCCTCTTAGCTGCAATAAAACATTTGAAAACATTTGAAAGGTGCCAACTTTTTAAAGCAGGCCGTATGTCTTGTTAATGATGATCCTGTCCAGGTTGGCGAAGATCTCTCAGTGAACATTCAACACGTGGAACACTAAATTCTTTGAAAATCAAATATCACTTGTCACCATCTTATGGAAGAGGCGCATCAGTCTGTAGGAACTGTACACAGTCATTCACCAACACCATTTGCACATAACGAGAAGGCTTGGAGTTATTGCCACATCCCTAGTATAGTCCAGATCTCACTCAAAGCCTTTTCCCTATGTTTGCAGGATAAAAGTAGTTCCTGGGGGGGGCCAGTGTTGCAGTGAAGCATGCAGGCTGATCATGGGTCCAGCATACTAAAGTAAACTGGCATCCAAGCACTAGTGAAATGCTGGGATATGTGCATTAGTGTATGAAGATAGAAAAAGGCTCAAGATGTGTTATTCAGGCCACTGATTAATTAAAAGAAACTCAACAAAACTTGTAATAAAAGTTGTTGGTTTTTTTTGTCATAAAAGGGTTTGCAACCTCCTCCTATCTCTTTCTGGTCAATACAACATTATGTAAAACACATTCTTCGTAAAGCATATCATTACATTAAAAAAAAGGGTTATATGCAGCAAAAGTGGACAGTTTCTGTCTGATTGCATATGCATACCACGTAAACCAGAAAAAAAGGTTAGCGTCTGTGTTCTGCTTTGGCTGTTGCTCTTAAAACTTAACAGCAGTTCTGAATTTACAAGTAAGCATCCATTCCAAGTAATGCTGAATTATATTTTTTAATAAAGTTGTTCGTCTGACCTCTGAAACCTGTACAAATTCCCTGTCTCAGAATTAATAGCTTTTTGAATTCCAAAGTGAGATGCTGCCTATTAATTCCAATGAACCTTTAATTAACGAAGAAAATCCCCCAGCACTAGTTAAACCTAGACTGTATTCACTCGCATCACAACATGTACTGAACCGATCGATGTGTAGTGAATAGTACATGTGGTACGAATACTCGTAACGTTACACCCCTACGTTATGTTGCATTTCTCATTAAGTGTCTTGCTAGGAGGGCCCCGGAGTGGCGCAGTTGTAAAGTGCTCGTCCTATCATCCGGAGATCGCTAGCTCTATTCCCTAATGTGATGCTGTAGTCACATGATTCCGGATGTGATGCTGTAGCCTGATGTGATGTGTAGCCTCTCGCAGCCGAGGGCCAGCGAGGTGGGATGGGAGGCTCTCGCATTAATCACGGCTCTACAGCCAATCATGGGCGTCTATGAGCTCACACAAGCGGAAGGAGCGAATAGCGCTGTCCTCACAGTGTGTAACGCCGCCCCCAATGGTACGCGAGCGAGCAGTTCGAAAAGATGCGGTCAGCTGGCGTCATGTGGTTCGGAGGAAACACATGATCGTCTTCGGGCCCTCTTTGAATGACTGGTAGTAGTAGCCTTAATATGGGAGCCCCTAGTGATAGGGGGAATTGGACACAACCAAATTATGGAGAAAATTGGGGTAAAACCTTCATCAAATCAGTGCTCTGATTCAGAAAACATTACTTGTTTTTTCAATCAGAATTTTTTTATGCAGTTCTGTGGACATTAGATGTAGCAATAGGCAACAATCTTTTGTTTTTGTTCTTAGAGAAAGGAAGATTATAGATCTGGATAGTCAAGAAGCTACATCACACTGTGTGGCAACAAGAGGTTACGACACTGTCAAGGAAAGTTCAGCCATAATCAAGAGCAGCACCAAGATTTCAATCCCGGGGTCCCGATTTCCATTTAAGTGGGAGATGGCTTGAGATAAATTAAAAAAGGCGGTGTGAAGTAGCACACAGAGACGTAACCGCAATTCCTCCATAACTTCTAAAGACAGCTGAACTGCATTCAGCTTCCCCTGCCATCCTAGAACTTCGTGCTGAACACTGAATACTAATGACCCCACCCCACTGACCTGCAAAGCCTCATGGATGATCAAAATGCAACACTGCAATCATGTATTGATGTGAGGTGAGCACTAGGAACAGATTAATTGGGTGAAATCCGTTTTATATTTCACCGCTACAAGGCTGAAATCTATCGGCTTGGGGTTTGAGGTGAGCCGACACCTTGATTGACGGGCCATGAAAATGGTTTTCTTTTGAATACGGCGGTTTTTGATGAAGCGCTCTTCGAAATCCGAGCGGGTGAGAGCACGCCACAAAGCCTTCCTTAATTCATGCCGCTTAGAGTAAACCGGAGTGAAACCTTGCTCGTCTTGTGAGTGAAGAAGTATGGCTTTACTAACCGGTTTATTTCCATTTGGCTCCTTTACAAAGCTTCCTTTCTTGATGGCGCATTTATCAGCGTGCGAGCCAGGGGAGGCATCAGTCAGTGTTTCCGTCTTGATGAATAATTAGAGGCAGAGCTTTCAGGTCCTGCTTAGTCCCTCATCAGCTGTCAGGCATAAGTCACTCGAGCTGAGCCAGTATAAACACCCCCCCACCCTTGCCTCCCTCCCCCCAAACCAGCTCGCTCGGGACACCATCCGTCAACAGGAAATAAGCCGTACATTGCGTTACATGCGTAACTAATATGAATATACTATAGGCTTAATCAGGGACATAATGGAGCCCGGTAGGTTCTGGTGATTGAGTGTGTACGTAAGCGTGTGTATTTACACACAAGGACTAGAAGTGCGGAGAAACCGGTCACACTTCAGTAATCCAGATGCAGAAATGTGCCTGACATCAGCATATCTCAGAGGACTTAATAGCGACGCATGAATAAAAAAAAAAGGGGGGGGGGGGTAGAGGAGAGAGTGGAGCACAGCGCAGTGCAGAGCTGAGCAGAGCAGTGTAGCGCGGTGAGAACTAAGGTCAGCTGACTGTGCAGGCGGGCCCCGATAGCTTCCTTCATTAGCAAGCCGAGGTGGCCACTTAATTGCGTGAATCCGTAGGCATGGCGTCTGTATGAGTAGCCTGAAAATGACCAGAGTCCCAGGGCTTATCGATTCCCTACCTGAGGAAACGATGATACAGTTAATTAGTGCTCTGACGCAGGCTAATCACTGAGGCTAATACTCAACGGTGACGCTTAAGCGATGCTACAGAATTGCTCCAACAAGATAAGGAGTCATTCATAAAGGCTTTCAGCAGGGGCCTGAGGTTATTATTGTAAACTCACTGAATGTCACTGAACAATTACTGTTCTGACTTAGCCATGTAATCCATGAGTCAGCCCCTGGGAAAGATAACTGCTACACCGTAAACCCTTTGCCCTCTAGTTTGTGAAAAATCGAAAGCAGGTGTTGGATGTCAAGGGAACCCAAATCTTTACACCCTCGCACCTGTGTTAAACAGCAGCAGCACAACAGGTCACATTGAAAGACATTTTTTATTTAGACTCTGGCAATTTTAGCAGCGTACTATTCGAAATTTGACATTTCAATTAAAAAAATTAAAAAAAAAACTAACACAATTAATTACTAGAGGAAAAAAAAGATTTTGTGAGGTATCATGTCTCCAATGGCTCCAAAAGATAAGTTGATAAGTTATTCGTTTCATTTACATACGTTTGCATTTGCAGTTTGTAAAATGCTGCGTTCCTCTATAATCCTGCAGGTGGTGCACTCTAAACCATTCACACGTTAACAGGCAGTATAGCATCCTGTGTTTTAGGAGTGAAATATTTGCCAAGTTTGGTTAGAATTGTGACAAAACCTAAAAAAAATAAAAAAACATACAGGATATTTGTTAAATCACAATACTAAAAGAATCACAATACTAATCATATTGAAACCGAGGTATCATGATGATCTCGTATCAGCTGGTCCATTCTGATTCCCATCCCTACAAATTCTACATGATCAGTATAATCAGTAATCTATCATCATCATCATGATTAGTACTCTTTGATTAAACTTTTTTTTGATTGATTGATTTAATTAACTGAATCAATGGGTCAGCTTTCGATTCAGAATAGAATCACACTTTTTAAACTAAGTTTCAAAGGTGAAATGGTCTAAAATTGACAAATTTCTTTAAAACTGCACCACAGTCTCTGCATAGAATGCAACCTGCTTCCATCTTCGGCATTTTAAAGACTATTCTTCTTTTAAGTTTGTAGGCAGTTAGTGCGATACTGCCACCTACTGGACCGGAGTGTAACGCAGACAATTTGCAGGAAAAAATGGTCATTGTTTTGAGCCATTTTAACTAAAAACAAACATAGTTACACAGTATTTTAATATTTATTAGACACTTTTAGGAGCTTTTAATAGTTTAGAACCTCTAAGAAATATAGCTGCTTGTGACAAATCTGACAATAAACATTCAACTCAATTCAATAGCACTAATCAAAAATCACAGTTTCTATTTAACAGTTTACCCACAATTCACAACTTTAATCACTGGTCCAAAAATTTTTTTCAGCCATTCATGTTACCCAAGTAAGCGAGAAACAAATCACCGGTCATCAACAAAATTTCTTAATTTAGCCTTGTTCTTAACTAATAATTTTTTTTTAAATAACTAATTTTTCTTTTCTTTGTTTAAAAGAGACAGAGAATTAAATCACATGCACCCCTGATGTGTTTTTACAAAACACCAAACAAGTTCATTGCAAATTTAACTGATGCACACTGAATAAAAGTGTGTATTTTCAGAAGTACAGTCTTGCTTGGTCTTTACTTGTCACACAACAAAAAATCCCTGCATCGTGTATCCTGAAAACACAGAGTAGAACACCATCCTCCACCCTTACTGCTCAGGTAACATTAGTTCATTGAAATGTGTGCTTTTCATTTGAATAATCTCGGAGTGGTGCTGAGAATACCGGCGATACATCATGTTCCCAACGGTGTTTCTCATAACGCGGCTGGAGAGCAAAGCAAACCGCGGCTCCTCATCCTACACCCACGACTACATTGATGTCTGCAATATTGGTTAATCAGTATAGAGGAGTTGGGTCTTGGCGAGCTGACGATGCCTCATCAGGCAGTTAAGCTGTCAGTGCGGTTGCTGACAGCAGGCTCTTGGCGGAGCCGTCGCCTGCAGAACGTGCCAGATCAGAGCCAAAGAATGCTCGCCTCGTTTAAATAAGCACTCGTTGTGATGAAAAGGCTCGGTTTTGGCGAGGCGCTGGTGCCTGCTCTCACAAACTGACCCCAGATCTGACACTGCGATTTGGACTCATCCATCACGGCACGGTCGTGCTGCATCATTACGTTGTTTACTGTCTGATGATTGCCTGCACCTTGCTAAGGGGGGCAAAAGCAGATTAGATAAATTACACTCCCATATGGCTGCACAGATCCGGTATCATCTAGCGTATCCGATGCTGTTAAATCACTGTGCATAATTCAATCGCTCCGGGGAGAGTTTGTTTCAGCGCTGTGCGACTTTTTGGACATTTGCATACTACACGTGCATTGAAATACCTCCGAGGCGATTTCAGTTTTTTTCCTCTCGCACACAAATGTACAGAAAACCGGAAGCGTGGCGAACAAGACGAAAACTGCAAATATTCTGAATTATTCAGCAGCTTTATTCTCGAGTGGTTTAAATTGACCTTGTGTTAAAATGCTGCCCTTCAACTCTCTGCAGAATTGTACAATTATAAGGCAGAAGGTAGACAGTGTGCATGCGTGACTTCAAACTGAATACACACCTGTTCTCGTCTGATCTGGAGAGATTTTTTCCCCTCAAAGAGACAGCCACAGTGAGCAGGTCCCAGATCATCCCTTCATGTTTACACCTTTGCTGACTCATAAATAACGTACGTGTTTTTGCGGCAGAGAGTCACCTTTAAAGTCAGTGCATAGATACGTACACACGATACGTTTATATGTGCATCCTTGTGAAATCTTTCTTCTCGGAACTCTGAGAAAAATTCGAAAAGTAAAGGGTTGAGGATGGACAGAAGACGGACTCATCCGCTCAGCCATCAGGCAAATCAAAGTTTCAGTGCGCATGCTTATGAATGTCTGCGGGAGAGCAGAATCCATAGCCATTAGTCATTATCCAGCCTGATCAAATTTCTGTAGTATGTAGCCTCCAATAACAATCTTTAACAGAAAGGAAATGCTTAAAGTATTAGAAATGTTCTTTTGATATGTGTAACTGTTAGAACGCTTGACTAGGGTCGCACATCTCTCTTAACCGATAGTCAAACACTAACAATCAATAATCAATTAAATCATTAATAATTAATAATAACCAGACACACATCTCCCCCCCCCCCTCCCCCGGCTCTCTGTGAAGAAAAAGATGGCAGAAAGAAAGTGGATCGTAAGCTGGGGAACTCGATACAGTGGTCGTGAAGAGCGCAGGGTCAGCCATTTTACGACGCCCGTGGAGCAGACAGGGTTAAGGGCCTTGCTCAAGGGCCCAACAGCGGCAACCTAGCGGAGCAGGGGCCCGAACCACCGATCTTCTGATCCGTAACTCAGAGCCTTAACACACTTCGCCACCACTAGCCCAATATAATGCAGCAGTCCAGCAACCGTGCAAACTACAGATGCTGTTTTACACAAGCCAGTAAAGCAAAAAGTTTTGCTTTCTCTAGTTATCGAACCTACTTGATAGAGCTGTGCGATTTAACTTATTAGGCAAATGTAATTGATCGATACATTTAATTGAACTATGGGTCAGTTGTCGATTTATGATCGAGTCCAACTTTTAAAATATAGAAACTGCTTGCAACAATTACTCATTTTCTAAGAGTATTGCTGTTTCTTCTTTAGTATTTATAGGCGGGTGGTTCGACACTGCCATCTAATGGACTGGAGTGTGGAGGCAGAAGATTGACGGGAAATTGGAAGATAGTCACTTACCGTGAGATCCCACAAACATTTAACAGCACATTTCACAACGTTTCAAAGTTTATTAGAAACACTTATTAGTTTTTAATACATCAAAATCTGTAAGAAATATAGCTGCCTGAGAGAAATCATACAGTAAACACAGGTGCATCAAATAAATAAATTAATTAATTAATTAATAATATATTGCAATCCCTTAAAACTAAAATGTAAATTACAAATTTTTAAAACCTGTACATTGTAAACTACAAAAACCCGTCTCTTCAGGGCGTCCAAGATACTGAGATGTCAAATTATAAGAGTTATTATTGTTATTATTATGATTCCCCAAGTATTTATGCAGATTTATGTTGCTTATTAAACGCCAGAAAAAGCTAAAATAAAAGCACATGGACAGAATTTAATTCAGGTTGTTATACTGCTGAGGCTGCAGCAGGTTTTATCCCCGAGCCCCTCCCTGCACTAACTCACCTGCATATCTTCCAGCCTGCGTGATGTGCAATTTCACAAAAAGCTTAAGCCTGTCCTTATCAGTTCCTTCTCTCCTACACGATTTTCCACCCAGACATTCAAAAGATGCTACAATATATATAGCTGTTCCTTATCTGTGCTTCTTTACAAAGCGCGTCAGCTTTTTCAAACCTGGTGGAGACCCAATTTCCCGTCCCTCTCTGCAATAACAGATAGGGTGGTAATGCGGGGCCGTTTTAGACAATGAGCTACGAGTTCTTATGAACAAACATCCTTCCAGGAAAGGCTTGCATGTCTCCTCCACATTCGCAGGTCAATCAAGATTCTTTATGGATTTTGTCATTCATGAGATTTCTATGTTTTGCTTATTTTCCACATGAACAAAATGAGTGTGTTTCTTTGTTCCATACCCAAAATACCAGGTTGTATCCTTCATGCTGAAGACTAACCCAATATCAGGCAGCACACTTAAACATGGCCTGTAATTAAATGAGAACACTTGCATGAAGCTCACTCATGCGTTGAATTAACTCGAGCCGACAAGAACGAGGACTGCAATGGCATGAAGTGAAAGGCACTACAGTATTCACTGTAGTGCATTCAAAACTCTGAGCCTCAGCCACCATAGGTAGTAAAAACACAGGTATATATTAACTACACAGCATGGAGCAGGGTTTGAGCCTTCATCTCCATCTTCAGTTTCATCTACTTCTCGATTCTGCTTATTCAGTAGTTTGAAAGAAAAAGGCAGAACCATAAAGCCAAGCTGTGGAATGATGGACATCTTTGGGTGACTGCCAGTCCCTACTTCTCAGTGAAGAGAACTGTTTCACAATCAGATTTTTTTTTTTTGCATGTTAGACCTTTTATTTGAGCTTTTGGCCGATGTGTCAGAGTTTAAATGCTTGACTGAATGTAAAAATCTCTTTTGGTTAAAGTAATTGCACTTGGACAGAGAAATTGAGTGTGGGACCAAAGCCTCTCCCGTTCAGTCCAATCCCTCCGAAAAAGTCAATGCCGCACAAACCACCATAAATAAATAAAATGCGGAACTTAAAATCTAGGTGGTTTTAAAGTTATAAAGGAGTTTTCACATTAGCGCACGGAAATAGTTTCTGAGAACACTTTAGCCCAAAGTCTGGTCCATTTCAATCAGTGAGAACACGATCATTCCACGTTCGGGAACCATGGCCGAGTCCGCTGGAAACAGTGGTCGAATCAGATCAGGAAGCCAATCATACCAAAGAAGGTAAAATTTTGCTGTTTAGACACATCATTAGTGCCGTCTGCCTCCTTAGAAATCTCAGTGTTCCTGCGGCATGTGGCAATCTTATACTCTGACCTACACAGCCATAGCTGATAATAGTGATATTAGGAAGACATGCGAGAACTTCACTCAACATTTTTTCTAAATTATCAATAATATTAGGGATAAGGTTAACTTCCTCATTCTTTTCTTCTCGTGTTTAATGTCGGCTCACAAACCAAGTAGGTGCATACTGCCACCTGCTGTATTAGAGAGTGTAAATACATGAGTGTACCCGGGAACAGAGAGCAAAAATAATGGCCAGAAAGTGGGGAAGGAGGAGCAATCGTTCCTGGGCATGAGACAAATCAGGCATGCCTAGTGTGAAAATATCAAGTCCTTGCTAAGTGTACTTGTATGTTAATATTATACACCCACTCACAAAAGTAAGTACACCCTCTAATTTCAGCAAACATTTTAGTACATCTTCTCAAAGGACAATACTATAGAAATTAAACTTGGATATATTTTAGAGTAGTCAATGTGCAGCTTGTATAACAGTATAGATACTATATGTGTAATTTCCTCACAAAGGGACCTTAAGGTTTTTCAATAGTTGCTTATCATGACGTAATGTACGTAAACACGATTAACTCACTTTGTAACTGAGTCTTTAAACAAATTTCAGCTGTTAAAATATAATATTCAAAAACATATTAGATTTTGGAAAGAACCAGACATGAAAATTCTACAAACATTGAGACATTTTCAAAATCATGCACCAACTTTACATCAAGAAAGCCAGTAATTTTTTAAATAAGTCTAAATATATAGTTTAAAGGGTCAATTTCCTCCTTACTGTTATGTAAAGAAGATGTTTTCTCTTGTTAAGATGCCCTTATCATATGAACACCCAGAAGGACTGAAAGTATCCAACAAACTGGACGCACAGAATCCTTTTTTTAATCTATCCTATGAAGGTTTGCTGACTCGACACTAAACCATAATCCGATGACAAACCGCCACCTCCATCCGTCATAACGATCCAATAAATAATGAAAAATAAAAAAAAGTGTTTCTACAAAAAAAAAAAAAAAAAAAAGGTGGTTTCTCCTTTGATCCATATAGGTGAGGCTCATCTGCTTGATGTGCTAATATACATTTCTGGTTCTATGAAGCTGTAACAGTATCACCCTGGATAATTATGTTTGGCATGTAAAATGCTTCGTGATCAAGGTGTGTAGACAGAAGGAGCGCTCACCCTCTCACATCCAGAGATGCAGAGCGAAAATCAATAGTTGCTTGAGCTGACAGTCGTGACAATACAAAAGAAATTTGACATTGGAGAGGGTAAAAGGAGATGCAGGACTCCCTTTGCGTCTTTGCAGATCAGTCCAAAGACGTGGTCATGTATATGAAATCGAACATCAGTTGAAGCGAACTGAACTGGTCCGTTTCCTAATTCTTTAAAATCTCTCATGTGTACTGATATATTCACACCGAACTGACGTGATCTTTTCGAAGTTTGGACTCACGGGAAAAAAAGGGTTTGTTGAGATAATGGTTTGTGTGAATTATTTAAGGAGAGAAAACAAAAAAAAAAAAAAAAAAAAAACACCTTTCACCAAGTCCAAGTGCAATTAGTTTGCTTTACGTTTTTGCAGAGACGATCTCAATCGCAATGTCACCTCTCCAATTCTTTGCCAGTTCCCCCCGCTGATGAGGTCGCGTGAAGATAAACAGCTTATCCCGGGGCGAAATATGCTGATCGTGGGATCGTCATTCACCGTGTCCTTTAGCTCACCGACAATCACTGCAGCGCAAAAAAACCTCTCATCTTATCTTTACGCACTGATCTCCTCAGCTCAAATCTGTATAAACACTACCATAAAAAAATAAATAACCAGTTCCAAAGTCACCGAAATGGAAATGGACATTGTTGCGTTGGAAAAATCAGGGAAGCTATTCACAGGAAATGCATTGTGATTTTTGTATCCGAGTGCAGTACATGACAGAGGAGCGTTTATCTCAATCAGGCCACATTCATTCTGCAGATTATTTAGAGCTATCGAGCCTGGCACTGCTCGGTTTATGTAGGCACACAACTATAAATCCAGCAAAAGGTTTGCTTCATGATTGCTAGATGTCCTCGCTGATGTACTCTACCGCAATTACCAGCCGTAATTAATGACCGAGAAGGGAAGCTTCGGCGTGGCAGGCAGTGAAATCTGCTCTCAACATACTCATCAAGCTACGGCCTCTTACTGCGGATCATTACTTTAAAAACAGGATTGCGTCTGTGTTACGAGCTGGTGACCGTGGCATTGATCTCCAACTTCATCATACATCATAAATAATGGATCAATAGCAGGTGCCAATTAGGACGGCTTATCTCGTCTCCACGCTATTATCGGAAAGGCTAAGGTCTTCCAGCTAGGCATGCGACATGTTAATAGTTTAGAGGGTGTTAACTATAAACATATACGCAATGTGATGAAAAATTATTAAATCATGAGGCTTCGAGACATGATATCCAAGCAAGGTGCCACGTTTAAAATTTATATATTTTTTTATATGGCTCGCAATACAAGAATATGATATGCATAACGGCAGGCATGATGGCTTAGTAGTTAGCACTGTCGCCTTGAACCTCCAGGGCCTGGGCTCGATTCCCACCTTGGGGCTTGTGTGCATGGAGTTTGCATGTTCTTCCTGTGCTTGGTGGGTTTCCTCCAGGTACACTGGTTTCCTCCCACAGTCAAGCTAATGGGCGTTCCCGAATTCCTGACAGTTTGTGAAGGTATGTGTGAGTGTGTGTATATGTTTGTGCCCTGTGATAGATGGGCGCCCCGTCTAGGGTGTAACCTGCCTTGTGTTCAACATCCCCTGGGATGGGCTCCAGGCCCCCAGTGACCCTGTATACAGGATAAAGCGGTATAGACGATGAATGAGTGAGAGTGAGTGATATCAATGATGATTATAGAATACACAAAAGATTATTTTGCAGGTATGACTCTTAAATAGTCGAGATGGGAGATAAATAATTCAGTTGCATATCACACTTTCTGTGCAGCAGTTCACATATTCTCACACTGACTCCAAAATCGATTTTAAAAATGTGTTTTTAATTTATATTTGCTTGATGAAAATGTTGCTGTTTCTCTATAATCCTACAGGTGGGACAATCTAAACTATTCACATGTTGATAGTTAGTGAGGCATCCCAGATTATTTGGGTAAATGTGTAAAATATAAAAAAAAAAAAAAAAGGTAATATACAGTAGAATCAGCATATTTATAACATCATGGATACTAATAGAATCGCAATGCAATTTGAATCGCACCTAGGTATCAAAACAATATTGTATCGGCTGGTCCCCGGTTACTCCTCATGCCAAAACATCCTTTGATAAGCTACAAAAGATTCTATTTTGCAATAAATGTTTCTTTAAAACCAATTACTAAATGTTTTTTTTTTTTGGTGGCAAGCTGTGTAATGCTCTCCAGAAATGATCAAAATTAATATAAGAAAATAAAAACTCAAACATATAAGGCTTTGTATAATTGTACTTAAATATGGGCTCTGGGTTACTGATTGGAACGTTGGAGGTTCAAGCCCCAGCACCACCAAGCTGCCACTGTTGAGCCCTTAAGCACGGCAATTAATGCCATCTCCTCAAGGGGCGCTGTATCCTGGCTGACCCTGCGCTTTGACTCCAGCCTAGCTGCCTGGTATACATTAAAAAAAAATAATAATAATTACTTGTAATGTGACAAATTATTGAATTTTATCCAAAATATGCTTAACACATTTCGGTACATAGTGCAATGTTTTCTAAAAAACATTGGATTTAAACTGTGACTAAAAATAAGAGCACTATAATGTTTGAACACTGTAAGTTAGTAATGTTCTGAGCGTTGTACACATGGACTTCACACTTTCATTTTTGTACATGAACTTCAGCTGCATGTCTTGCTGAAGGCTCCAACTATGGCCAGGCCCCAGCTTTCTAACAGAGACAACCATGTTAATGGCATAAAATGTCCCAATAGCCAAACATGCCAATGGCGTGCATTATCAAATAGTTTGATTTTGGTCTTACTGTATCTGGCCATGACACACAATGCCAAATGCAGTGATGATGATGATGGTTCTCTCAGAAAAAGCTAATTTATTGTAAAGCTTCAAAAAGTAAGTGCGATCTCGTATAAAACTGTAAAACTGATTACATTTTTAAAAAATCATCTTTGGTCCTCTAATTATGCTTAATTATATTTTAAATTAAGGAAATAATAAAAGGTAATGAATAGGTCAACTGAGAGCAAATAAATTTGTAAAAATTACAATTTGTTTACATTTATTTAAAAGCACTTCAATAATTTTAAATATAAAAAAGAAAAAAAACCTTTGCTCTTATTTTATTAATTTTTTCAACTTCATTTTCAAAAATACATGTAAACCAGCAATATGGTATTCAGAAGATAAAAGACGTAGAACTGATTTACATGTATGGAAGACTTTTAGCACAGTATGGTGATGAAGCTCAGTAAAATATTTGAATGGGTCAAACATCTATCAATGACGGTGAGTAGAACGCCTGATCCTTGAAAATCGACAAATAACTTGTTGCCAACTTGTGGAAGAGACATATCTGTCTGTGGGAACTGTAGACACAATCATTCACAAACACCACTTGCACATTACAGAAACTCAGCAGGGAGTTACTGCCACATCCCCCCACACAGTCCAAGCCATTTCCACATGTTTGGGATTTCCTGGGAGGCCAGCGTTTGAGACTTGAAGTAGGCAGTCCATGTCTACTGAGACATTTTCTACCTTGATGGTATCCAAGCACTAGTAAAACTGGGATAAGTGCAGTAGTGAAGCAGGGGATTATACAGAGAAATCCACAGGGTTGTTACTATTAAAAAGGTTTCCTATTATTCCGCGCAATCAAAAGTCCGGGTTTGACTTGAACGCACCTTGTACATTACGTATATTTTTTTAAAAGCAGTTAACACCTTTTAAAAGAGTGTATGGAAATCTATACACGAACATCTTCCTGATTAGTTAGTCAGGATTATTTGAAGCAGGAAATCATTTGATAAGCTTCCAACAAAAGTACTAAAGTAATCTTGGGGAGAAAAAAAAAATATTATTAGAACGATCCTCAGAACAAATATGAATAGTTTCTACTGTTGTTTGAATCGTAAAATCGTTTGTTTTATAGAACCACTTATTGGTCCTAATTTTATAAAGGGTGCTAATAACTCTGGATGGCACTTCATACACAGACCTGGCATTTTATCTTCAATCTATAAGTGTGAACGTATTTTAACCAGCACATTTAGAGTAGTGGATGAGAGGCTACTTAGCACAATGCTATTTTGTCAGCTCGTTAAAAAATAATCGTTGCTATTTTAACATTCGAGTGTCAAAAACGGTCAACACCTACAACACCAACAGCACACTAAATGCGTGAGAGAACATTTTCAGAATCCATATTTAAGAGATATGGATGAACGTGAATCACAAGAACTATGCACACAGTGTACTGTATATTGAACCTGTTGACGGAGATCCTCTGAACACGCGGAGAATAAAATGATCTCAAATGTGCTGCTTGGATTTCTATTAGTAGCCTGTCAAGACAAGACTCCCCCCCCCCCCCCCCGCCCCCCATGATGTCTTGTGAATCCTAAGAGCGTACAAGTAGTTTCTTACACACGCGCACGCACACGCACACACAGAGAGCGCACCAAAGTCCAGAGCAACAGTGCTGGAGCTCTTTAAATCAGCAAACGCACAACAGGCCTAAAAGCAAATAAAAAAATTTTTTTTTTTTTAAAAAAAAAGGTCATCACACATGTGTCAGATTTATGTTCAAACACATTCACAAACAGCATTCTGATTCATGGGCACTCAAGGTTATTTGTGCTTTCAGAGGCTCTGAAGACATTATACTGAGACACAGCAGGGAGAGCGATGTGGACGATGACTTCTCTCCAAGGAGACCGGGTCTAGTAATCTCAACACAATATCTATTAGCAGATACATGACCTGGAGCAATTCTTTTCTCACTGACTAAACAATTACGAAAAAAATTAAATAAATAAATAAATCACACCCTGAGAGTGATCCGGTTTCATAGTGACGTCTAGTTTTCCCATGCTATGTCAAAAAGTTCATGAGCTGAAACCTGGCCAAGATGTTTGCCCCCAGCAACACGAGCCTAGAATTCACAGGATTATCCTTGTGGATTGAGACTTGTATGTGCTTGCTGCAAACACGAGCGAAATCCAAAACAAACGGAGAACCTGAGCAGACAGAAAGTTATTTCTTTCTTTTTTTTGTCTGCCTTCCTAAAAACAATCATTTAACACAATTTAATTCTGAACAACAATCTATAGTAGTAGAACACTGAAGGTGCAAAGTCCTGAGTAAGCAACCTTTCGAAGGAAATAAAAAATGTCAACACAAGCAGGCAACACAAATGTCTTTAGCTTGTAATTGGATTTTAAATTATGGTTATTTATCATTTAAAAAAAAAAAAAAAAAAAAAAGCATAATATTTAATTTGAAAGAAAATCAAAGGAACTACAAACGTCCGTTTTTACTGTGATGCAAACAAGTCACCATTTTAAAGCCTGTTTGTTCTTCTTTATCACCAGAATTAGTTTAATCAGAATTTATCCCTCTAAGGAATAAAAAAAAAAAAAAAAAAAAAAACATGAAGCTTTGAGTTTTGTTGAATCGCTGCAAGGAGAACAGAAAGTGTCACTAGAGCAACAAAGACATAGAGCACGCATACTGTAATTCTCTCAGTGCTACTCAAAACCCATTGTTCATTTAATCAGTACTATTCAGGCTAACCTTACAGATGTGTCAACAACACAGCCAGAGGAAATCTATTTGAATTGCTATTTGAAGTGAGTACTAAAGAAGCAATTATATTTAAACACATTTAAACTGATTTTTTTTTTCCATATTACGTCACCACAAGGTTTTCAATGCAGTTGCACTTTCTGCATATTTAATTTTCTCTCCACAAATTATGCTGTATTATGTTCCTTTTCTTTTTAATAATTGCTTCAATAACGATTGCTGGATTCTGCTGTAGTGAAAAAACAGGTGAAAACAGCTGATGAGTATTAGTTAGTGCTGGAGAAGACACGGTGCACCCAAGACGAGCAGCATGAGGTTTTTATATTCATAATTGTTTCAAATATCAAGTAAAGGAAAAAAAAAAATTATATTTAATGGATTTCTACAAGTGAAAGTTTTCCATGCTGTAAGCAAAATAAAGTGTAGTACACAGACAAGCCATCATAGGTAAATATATCAAGAGAAAATTAAGACCCAAGCCTAGAACATCCCAATGTTTTGGGACGAACAACTCTTAACTGATAACATGAATTTTCTGGAAACTCTATCCTTGACCATCATAGAACGTGTAAAGTGTTTTCAAATCAAAGCAGGACTTTCTACTGTGCAAAATAACAGAACACAGTTATTAGAGTTAAAACATTTATTTCTCTATATAAACCCATTACATCAATGCTAGAGATGTTCCGATACCATTTTTCCCCTCCCGATACCGATTCCGATACTTGGGCTCAGGGTATCGGCCGATACCG
>JAQMYJ010000004.1:9789340-9801276 GCA_030014305.1 Clarias laeviceps
ATGGTATCGGATCGGTACGTGGACTCAAATACTCGCCGATACCGATGCCAGATTTTTTTGTGGTATCGGCAGCATTTACGATACTAGTATCGGAATCGGAACAACCCTAATCAATGCACTGATTCAAGCATTTCACCAGTGCGTTTTTTCCTTAATCAGATTACCTGCTTCACGTTTGAAACTCTGGGAACTCTTTAAGAACCCAAACATGTGGAAATCGCTTGGGCCGACGTCAGGAAGTACTGCAGTGTGCTCCGAGCCACCTGATCCGAGATCATTCTTCACAGACGTAGTGCCTTCTTTAAAACTTTTGCACTATTCGAATGCTCATCGTCATACTTTACTAGAAGTCTTTTGTAAATGTTAAACTATTTTACATCTTCCTTCAAGAAATGTGAAAAAAAGACAGAACAAAATTTTCCATCAGGTTCATCAGGTTTTCTGACACGCTGACAAGATCAGTCTCCCCGTAAAACCGACATTGTGATTGCTGTCAAAAGTATTAGTACACAATCTAGTGGTCTAGAATAGCACATAAGCATGAGAGACACAAGGCTAGTTTGATCAGAAGAGTCAGATGGACAAGAAAATGTATCTGTTTGCTGTGATACACACTTATGCAGTGTCAGGATTGAGAATTAATACTAAAATAACAAGCAGGCCTGGCAGAATGTAACTGCCAGTAACATTTCCAAATGTCCCATCTTTAACATTTCTAAGATTAATTTATAGGGGACCACAAAACTCACGGATCATATCACAGGTTTTGAGTCACGGATGGGATCGTTTTTCAGCTCGGCAAAAAATAGGGAGACCAATATAACTTTGCTTTCCATTTATTATTTATAGAAATAAAAGAACACTTATAGAAAGGATCCTTTGCCCATGGATGTGAAATGAAAACCATATTCAAGGGGTCGGATTTAAAAAATAAAAAATCCAATACTCAATTTTTACATTAAAGTGCAAATAAATTATGATAGTTCTGTTTGAATGATGTGGACACAGGCCAAGTTTCATTGAGGCAATTCCCTTCTTCATTTAAACAATAGTGAATGAAAAACGACAATAAGTGCTTTTTGGGGATTTTTTTCCCCCTTGTTTAAGTAATAAACCAAAATGGGTTAATTTTAGAGAAAAAATATTTTGCATATATAATTAACCTTTGGTACGAGTTTTAGAACTGGTATTTTATTTTGCCAAATGCTAAGATTTGTTTGACCGGCTTTAGCGTTGATAAGAGCATGCAGTGTGGTGGCCAGTGGATGTGTGAAAATGATTCCTCACGCTCCCAGAACCACTTTCAAAATTGAGCCATGGAATATAGCTGTGCCATCAGCACAGGGAAAATGCATTAATGTAATAACCTGGTCATGCAGTGCATTCAGGTCGTCATCTGACTCAATTTTATTGCCTCTTAACATTGCTGAGCTTAGACCTGACCAATTGAAGCCACCCCAAATCATCACACTGCCTCCAGAGGGTTGAACAGGGGCCTCTATGCTTAATGGTTGTATCACTTGATGTGCTTCCCTTTCCTATCCTGACACACCCTTCACTCTGGAATAGAGTCAATCTGAACTCATTCCACCACATGACCTTTTCGAATTGCTCCAAAGTCCAATCCCCAGAAAACTGAAGGCTTTTTTTCTGATTTGTCTCACAGAAAAACTCACTCCTGCGAGTTCACACTGCATGTAGTGTTTGTGTGTATGAGGAAATGCTAACTGAATGATGGTTAAACTTCACAATTAAACTTTGCACGTTCTGAAATGTGGAAACATCCATATGAATCAGGAATCATCTAAGGTCCTTTACATCATTATTACTTTGTAAAATAAAAATGTTGGTCTCTAGTCTCTATTGTGCACCTAGTTAACTAGCTCATTAACCATATGTTATAATTATTGATGCGGTTATGCAGCATATAAGACTTTTCACAATATCCGCTCTGTGAATAACAATTACTGTGTATTAATGTAAATTACCTGTAATTGAAATTTGCACAGTCACTGCAGCTGTCTGAGAAATAACCAGCAGCTATCAGTCATTCAGAATCAGAAAAAATCTATAATTCATAAATACAGTGAAAAGACTATATAAGGATTTTTTTTGCCCAACATAAATCAGCCATTGAACCTTTTTTCTCTGGCTAATAAACTCGTGATTTATCCAGGAAGTGTGTGTGTGCACTTACCGATGCTTCATCTCTCCCTGGTTTACAGTAGGTTAAATACACAGCTTATGACCAAAGACTTCTAAGGATGCAAAATCTGGGTGTTTCGATTAAGTTATACGTCATGAGTCTTTTGTGTGGCGATTCATGTATTACCACACTGACTGAACCGCCACTGGACTCTAGAGCAGTGTCTGGAGTGTCACGCTTCTCTGTCTGGCAATCCGATGGATGAGTCTGGGTTTGGCGAGGCCAAGGGTAGGCAGTTGGGTGTAGGGAGGATTATGGTGTGGGGTTGTTTTTCAGGAGTTTGGCTCTGCCCCTTAGCTCTTAAAGCTTTAGCATACCAAGACATTTTGGATAATTTCATGCTCCCAACTTTGTGTTCATGGCTGCACACAAAGCAAGGTCCATAAATATATGAATGAGCGAGTTGGGTGTGAAAGAACTTGACTGGCCTGTACAGAGTCCTGACCTCAACCCGATAGAACATCTTTGGAATGAATTAGAGCGGAGACTGCGAGGCAGGACTTCTCGTCCAACATCAATGTCTGACCTCCCAAATGCACTTCTGGAAGAATGGTCAAAAAATTCCCATGAACACACTTCTAAACCTTGTGGAAAGCTTTCCCAGAAGAATTGAAGCTGTTGTAGCTGCAAAGAGTGGGCCAACATCATATTAAACCTTATGGATTAAGAACTGGATGTTACTCAAGTTCATATGCATGTGAAGGTAGACGAGCGAATACTTCTGGCAATTTGTGAAAAATGTCAATTTTATATCAGGATATTTATAAAGTCGTGACCCTAACAAAATCACACTACAAATCGAATCAGCACACAGATATTGTGATATCGTATCGGCTGGTCCTTTGTGATTCCTTTCCTTGCTGCTTAACATGTAAAAACTCAGTGGGTGTGATGTAAGTGAATAATTCAGTGGATCAGGGAGCATAAGGCAACTGTGTGAAAGAGGAAACTTGACCTGGAGTAATGGCTAACACAATGAAGCAACCTGTCCGGTGCAGTGGAAAAATCGTCAGAGTGCATCTGAAGAGTTGATTACAATACAGGAGAAATAAGCCACCGATTTCTGTATAGTTAAAGCATAGTTATAGTTGAATTCTAAATAGTATTGATTGAATTCCACACAAAACAAACAGACAGTTTAATTTATACCTTGCTTGTTCAAACAGTGTGCAATTTCGGATACAAAAGCGGAGCCAGATGAAGGATCTTTCTTTACTACAGATCTCGCTTTTCTTTCAGATCAACGTTAAAGCCGAAGTACAGAGGGTGGTTTAAATTCAGCAAACATTTGTTGCCATGTTCGGGAGATCTGCTCAACACCCTGGCCCTCTTTAAACCCAATTACATGCCACACTGGCAGGCTGCGGTGCAGTAGATCAGGAGGGCTGGCATGTTGGGCACTAACAGCATGCAGGATTATACACTGCATATGGAGCCGTGCTGTGGAAGCACAGTGTCATTAGAGTGCACACTTGGTTGTGTCGAGTAAGAAGTAAAACCAACACATTCCATTAAGCTACTCTCCCGTGTCTGTCCCTCTGCACCTGTGACCCGAATGATTTGGTGGTGAACTCAAGCAGCTCATCATTCCCATGCCAAGCTTTAAAAATGCATCAGAGCCGCAATGGCTGTGTTAACTAAATTATTCATGAATAAAAGCTATTTATATTATAAAAGACTTCCCACCGCTGGTAGAAATATTAATGCATTAAAAAATTTTCACACTTTTTCACTATTAAGAACATAGAGCTCTTGATTTCCGAATCTGATTGTTCATTTTCAAAATCACAGGCTCATATTAACATGCTCATTCTAATGCATCATTGTTTCTATTGCAATAATACTACACAAATTTCCACATGAATTTTCACTTTTCTTTTTTCTCCGTTTTGTCAAGAGAGACCAAAAAAAAAAAAAAGAAAGGCTGTCATAATGTAATGTATAACAGGAACTAATTTGTCCCGCAGACGTTACACAACATTACAATAAATGTGAATAGTCACATTTAAAATAAATCACAAATACAAGCACTGTATGAGGGGGGTGTTCAAGTCAAACCGGGACTTTAAATTACACAGAACAACAGAATGCAATTATGAGAGTAAAATCTCCATTTTTTTTCTCTATACAAGTCCTATAGGTCAGGACTGGAGAGGGAATGTGGCAGTAACTCCCATCTGAGCCATGAGGCTGTTATGTGCAAGTGGTGTTTCCCAGCTACACTATGGCATTTATTCCAGCGTTTCACTAGTGCTTCCATCAAAAAGATTAGAAAGATTTCTCAGTACACCGGAACCATGATCGGAATGCCTGCTTCACGTCTCAAACACTGGCCTCCCAGGAACTCCTTTAATAGCCCAAACTTGTCGAAATGGCTTGGAGCGAGGTCAGGACTGTACAGGGGATGTGGCAGTAACTCCAAACTGAACTGAGCTATGAGGCTGTTATGTGCAAGTGGTGCTCATGAAAGACTGTGTACAGTTCCCACAGACAGATGGTAACAAGTTATCCGTCAATTTTTTTTTAAAGCATGCCGCTGAATCTTGAAAGGAAAGACCGCAGTGGGTTCAGAGCCACCTCAGCCGGGATTCACAGATATACAGACTTCTTTAAAATGTTTGCACCATTCAAATGTTTTACTTCGTCTAACAGTCTCATCGCTGTACTGTGCTTTAAGTCTATTGTAAATGTCAATTAGTTTTACACTTTCTCTCATGAGAAATCCCAGGTTGATTTGAACACCCTTCGTAATTATTGTCTGCTGTGGTGGAATAGAACACAAATGCAGCCTCACAGCATTCTCGATGGAGTGTGACTCCTCCTGACACTGTAGCATGAAGACAGAATCTGACATACAGCAACTGTACACCGCTACCTTATGCTACACCGATATGGGTCACAGGGTCACCTACTATTTCCAGAGAAAATAGCTTTCCTACACTGTTTGGAAATGGAACACTTCCTAGCAGTTTCCGGACCTAAATAATGCAACACTTGCGCCGTCATTGCAGATTGCGATTCTTTGGACATGTTACAGAGAAAACATGATGTGAATTAATTTTGAAAAATAACTGATTGTGTTTACTGTTCATCTGCGCATGCAGTTCTGTGAACATGCATACATTAAGAACATCTCAGATTTGGTACATAATGTAGTAATGCAGCCTCCTACTCAACTCGTTTAGAAGATCAAATAAAATAGAGTTGTACCAACGATGGAAATAAAAGTACCAGTTAGGACAGTTGTATCAAGTTCCATTAGATGTAACGGAGACAACAAATATTTGACTCAGTGATTCCAGAAGGCAATGCAGTTCCATGACTCAATTCTGGGTTACGACAGAGAGCTTAGCCAGGTTTGGCTAATTATTACTCTGAGATGACAGCATGAAAACTCAAAGCTTTAGAAGCTGATCTGTTTGAGTAGAGTGTACAGATGAGGAGTTGAGAAATCTAAAAGATTAAACAGCTACTGCCTCACTGAATCGATTTAAGGTAGTCAAACAGCATTGTGGGGAAAATAAGAAAATGTTAACTAAAACGAAAGTAAATCATGTTTTACATTAAATAAAATGAAATACAAAATTTCATCATAGAATGAATATTGGGCCCACTGAAAGAATAATAAATTGTTCAGGATGGAATTTCCATTAAAATTACATACGATGGGCATTCAAGTCAAACTGGGACTTTTGATTTTTGTGCAAAACAACAGAACACAGTGATGGGAGGAAAAAACACATTTATTTCTCCATAGTTTCAAGTTTCATTATCATATGTACAGTACAATGAAATTCTTCCTTTGCTGTCCCACGAATGCCAATAAAAATAAAAAAAATAAAATAAAAATAAAATAAAAAAAAAAACATTAAATAGAATAAAATACATTTTATAATACACATACACACGTATATATACACAACCCCCTGCTACACTAATGCACTTATCCCAGAGTTTTACTAGTGCTTGGATACCATCAAGGGAGAAAATTCTCTCAGCATGCCAGGGCCATGATCAGACTGTCTGCTTCACGTCGGACACGCTGGTCTCCCAGGAACTCCTTTAATGACATGTCTTGGAACATGGTCAGGAACAAACAAGAGATGTGCCAAAAACGCACAGCCAAGTTCCTGTAATAGTGGGCATTATGAGGCCATGCACTGTTCTGCAAAGACAGAACGCCTTTGGTGATCAAACCAGGCAATTTGTTTCTTCCCGAGTGTGTTCCCCTTGCTCAATGTACATAGAAACCTTTGTAGCGGGCACTGAGCCTATTTACAACGTTTGCACCATTCAAATGTTTTACTGTGGCTAAGAGTCACAGCATCTTCCTGTGTTTGAAGTCTGTAGACTGTAAATGTCAATCGCTTTTTACGCTTTCATTCATGAGATATTTCATCATAAGTCCCAGTTTGACTTTAACTCCCCTTGTAAAATTAAATCCCTACTGTTGTAAGTTACTGCAAAAAAATATCTGACAAACAGACTCTTTGACTTAACTAAATTGCTCCTAAAAGTTGCATGACTTCAGATATGCTGTACTGTAGTTTCTGATACACTATCATTATTATTATTATTATAATATGAGAAAACATAGTTTCAAAAAAATTCAAATGTCACCTTAATTAACCAGTGCCATGATCAAAGTACATGCCCTGATTAAACCTAATGAGACTGGCATTTTTATTAACAACGCTCCCATGGCTTAAATGTTTGATCAAAAAAAAGAAAGGATCTGTTTAAATGTATTAGTGAGCCAAAACTATAGTATATGCATCCACACATCACACATCACACACACACACACACACACACACACACACACACACACACACCTCCTTCTAATAAGGAAGATAAAGCTTTTAAAAAAGAGAGAGCAGAGGCTAATGAACCGTCTTTTTGCGTGTATCATTTAAATAGACAATCTTAGCATGAAGATAAAGGCGAGAGATGTTCCAACACCTCATTCCTGACAAAAACTATAATGAGATTATATGCCATTAGAAAAATTATTTGGTACAGCTCCATCGATGAACCTCTAATGAGTTTGAGCTTCGAAGCACTGAAGCAGATATTACGGAACGTAATGATATCACACGATACAGTATTCAGGCACTCGTCATTACATCTCCACAAACGGCTGCAAAGGTTCAAACGGCTCAAATACTTCAGCCTGTGACCTACAAAACGTATTGTCACATCCTCCTCTGCTGCATAGTCTTCAGTGAATTATGGACCCCAGAGAGCCATGTTTTTTAAACCATGCAAGCTCATGGCTAAAATATGGAATAGGACGGTTACGTTTAATGTGGCAAAGTTACTGGTAACAGTTGTAATTAACCTACTGGACTGATGCATTGAAGGATTTATCCAAGAGATAACAGCAACAAAACAAACATTCCTATTAAAATGCAGTACTGATTTGCAGACTGAAAACATCTCCCCATCTACTTCTATAGTATGCCTCTTTAACTACGCCGAGTTAAAACCGTGTTTTCTTGTAAGCCACTGATTAGCCGAGTCGAGGCTTTGCCATAATTCAGCACGACTCTGCTGGCTTCATTGCGTCTATAAACATGGCCTTGCACATAACTGGAAAATAGTAAGTTTTTTTTTAAAATGGCCTTTTATCCTATTTTAAAAGCCCAAAACAAATTATGATCATTATCTCTTAGGTTTGAGATTCTTTTTTTTTGTTCCTCTGTTGTAACGGCATTAGTAAGATCTTCTGTAATGTCATGGCAATGCACAATAGAGATGGGGTAAAAAAAAAATCTATTCAATTAAAAACCGCGATTCATAAACATTTTTTTAAATATTTATTACATTTATAATAGAGATGCACCGGTTGCTCTGTCATTGACAGGAAAAGGCTGTTTAACAGCTTGATCAGCCATGACGCATCACGATGGACATAAACGAGTCTGTGCCAAGCTTCGTGTGGTGCAACAGGGTTAAAAAGTGTCCGATGAACCTTTTTCTCCAAACTGTACGAGCGAATTAGTCTCGAAACCCACTTACACCAGTCACACAAACACCGTATTTGCTAATTAGTCTCGAAACATGCATGAGGGCTCACAACTATTCAAGATGCTCAAGTCGGTTTAACGTCACCATATAATGGTACACTCTAAACTATTTCCACACTGGTATCCCATGGGGTTTGTTTAGAAATAATAAGTATGGTGGATGACAGATACATGCTGCTCAATAACATGTAGCTTTTTGTTTCATTTTATTAAGGTTTAACATTTAAGTTGAATGTTAAATTCTTGTATTGGAAGTTAAGTAGTTTGTATTGTTAAATGCTGCGCTTCGTTTTTAAGTGAGAAAACTAATGTTAAAAGGAATGGGCTACATCTGTACTTACGTATCGTGATATAGTATCAAGTGGTGATTGGTGAATCCCATCCCAAATTCACCACTATTAACTTCTGACAAAAATACCCAATATACAGCAGCAACCAAACAATTTGCACCATTGAGCGAATATGGATCAAGTGTGTTTATTCAGGGTAAGAACGAGCTCAGTCCGGATCACACTCGTTTCCGTCAGGGTCGGGATTCGTTCAGTCAGGATCGAACGTGAATGGTCAGAATCAGAGTGTGTTTCAGTCAGGATCAGAAGTGATTAATCAGGATCAGGATGTGTCCAGAATCAGAAGTAATTAGTCAGCGCTGGAATCTGTTTATTCAGAATCGGATGTAATTAGCCAGGGTTGGGATGCATTCAGTCAGGATCAGATGTGATTAGACAGAGCGTGAATGTGTCCATTTGGGATCAGATGTGATGGATCAGGGTCACGCAGTGTCCAATTGTATTGTAATTGGTCAGAGTCAGAAAGTGTCCAGATAAGATCAGGTGTGATGACTCCGGATCAGATGTGATTGATTAGGGTGAGGATGTGTCAATTTACGATCAAATGTGATTGGTCAGGGTCAGGCAGTGTCCACTTAGGACCAGGAAGTGTCCAGTAAGTATCATATGTGAATAGCCAGAGTAAAGATGTGTCCAGTTGGGATCAGATGTGCTTTAATAACCAGTAGGCTGATTTTTAAAATATAAAGTGCAATACATGTCGCGACAATCGCATGTAACAAAGCACCGGTTATTAAGATGCTTTCGGTTTGGACACAAGTGCACTTCTACAGAGACAGTGCGATACTGCATAACACACACACACACACACCATGCACTTAAACACGGAGACGGTTGTTCCTCGGGAGTAATATGCCGTGGCACTTCCCTGTGTGATAATGGAGGCTGGGTAAGACACACACACACCAGCTGTAGAATGAAACACACGAGCGAGCGAGCGCGCGCGCGGTTACAAGCACTGTCCGCCGCACAGGCGCCGCTTCCTCCAGCACTCAACTGCTCAAAGTTAACACTAATAGCGCGTTCAGACCAGAGCCACATCCAGCCGGGACTTTCTCATAAACATGCAGAGCAGTGCAGCATGGAGAACTTTCAGTCCAAAACACAAACACACTATACCCAAGCCTCGAATCGTTTGTTTGTGTGTGTGTGTGGGGTTAGAGAAGCATGATGTAGGGGAGAGCGGGATCCTACCTCCTTCTTGGTCGGCCTGAAGACAAGCGGGGATGTTCTTCTTCCAGCCCGGCATGTTTTTTTTTCTCTGCAGCGCGCTTCGTCTTCACAGCCGCTTCAAACGCATAATCTCACGCGCGTTTCGCTCTCCGTCCGCGTGCATGTCCCTCCTCGCCGAGACTGCAGCCTCTTCCTTTTTCAGCTCGCGCTGTAATTCAACGCCGCGTGCGTCTCGCTCAGCCTCGGTGTGGCGCGAGCTCACGAGAAAGAGGAGGAGGAGGAGGGCGCGAGCCGGCAGCGGTGGGCACTACTATTACTACTACACACACACACTAACACCCGCACAGAAATAACCGCACGCGCTACTTCCCGCACACTCAATGCATGTTGATTGCATTGCTGAACGTTTTTTTTTCTGATAGAGAGACGCGTGCCTAGACAGAACCTAAACGGATAATAAACCCGTCAGCGTGCATGTGTACCGGGACGCCGATGGTCTGTTCCGGTGTTGTAGCCCAATATGGCCTCACTCATTCATACCAAGCAGCGCCTTTAACGTGCTGCCATGTGTTTTACAATCTATTCTCCATCTGCGAATCCTTAAATCACTGCAGCATACGAGTGTCTATGCAGGTCTATCACATTATCAAGGCTAAATATTTTTGTTATAGGACACAAACTTTGTGAAACGCATTTAAAAAGGAATAGCAGGTAATGTCAGATCACGTAATGATAGACACCTGTCTCTTTGTTAACATAAAACTCATTGCTAAGCACATTCATTTATTACTTCATTCATCTTTACTATTTGCTTATCCTGGTCTTTATGCTGGATTGGGAATCTGGAATCAGGAATGCTGGGCGTGGCATTAGATAGGCATATATCCTGGATGAAGCACCAGCCAAACACAGGGCATCATACACACACATACAGTACAAATGTATGCCCCATTTCACCTGGACCAGCACATTTCGTACCACTAAAATGGGAAGTTAACATTATTAAGGGGATTATTATTAAATTATCTAGGGACCTTGGAGGCCAATAATGATTACCATTGTATTTATTCTCATTTTACACATGTTCACAGACTAAGGGCATTGTGGGGAATGCCAATTCTGCCTAATTTGCGTGTCTTTGGTCTGTGAGGAAACCAGAGTACCCGGAGGAAACCCACCAAACACGGGGAGAACATACAAACTCCATGCACACAGACCCTTAGGTGGGAATCGAACCCGGACCCAGGAGCTGCAAGGCGACAATGCTAACCATTAAGCAACAATGCTGCCTATTAAAATAAAATGTTCAAAATTTTTAACAATCTGGGTCGATTAAAAAAAGTAAAAATGGACAAAGGTGATGTTTTATTGCATGGTTGTGCTCCCTTTTCACTGATTTCCCATTTTCACTGCTTTTTCATGTTGTGACCTCAATGGTAAGTAATGCCTTACCTTTCTGCTGACATTTGAGAAACTTGGCTTGAGGGCATTCACTTTGACCTGAAGAGCTTTCCTCTACCAGTCAAATGTAAAAGCCACATTTTTCAGGTTGAACTGCCTGGACTAGTCAAATACAAGCATTCACACCTATTGGGGGCATGTCTTTTGGAGGTCCAAGGAAACCTGATAGCCCAGAGGAAACTCACTAGAACACATGGAAACATCTGGACACCTGTAGAAATCACTTCTGGTATTTACATTCAGTTATGGTAAATTGTGAATATAGGGTCAAGTCTGATCTTACAGAGAATTATCAGTTTAACAGGTTTCTCCTTGTTTATGACACTAAGGATTAATTATCTAATTGCTACTTATTATTCTCTCATTTTCAAACAACTGAGAGAACTAATGAACACCTTACCTGTTCACCAAGAAAAAAAAAACACATATACAGTGGGAACGGAAAGTATTCAGACCCCTTAAATTTTTCACTCTTTGTTATATTGCAGCCATTTGCTAAAATCATTTAAGCAAATTTTTTCCCTCATTAATGTATACACGGCACCCCATATTGACAGAAAAACACAGAATTGTTGACATTGTTTTGCAGATTTATTAAAAAAGAAAAACTGAAATATCACATGGTCCTAAGTATTCAGAACCTTTGCTGTGACACTCATATATTTAACTCAGGTGCTGTCCATTTCTTCTGATGATCCTTGAGATGGTTCTACACCT
>JAQMYJ010000004.1:9808392-9830565 GCA_030014305.1 Clarias laeviceps
TTTTGTTGACAAGTGGGGCTTGAAAATTCACCCACCCCCTTAAGTGGGGAATGACAGAAAATGTTTGAGAACCACTGCGCTACAGGCACACCTGAGGATCATAATGCCAAAATTCATTGAGCTCAAATTGTGAAAGAGTGATACTGGGAGCATGAACAATCATTTTCACACTTAAATTGGCCACTAGAATTCTGACTTTAACTTTAATGAAAGTCTTTAGGATGTGCTTGAAAAGACTTTACGGATATTTTGACATCGCCATCATCAGTACAAGATTGTGGCCAAAAATTAAAGCAATTCTGAAGGAAAATAAACTATGTGACCTAAACCTAAATTGCTCCCAAAATTATTGGAGTGTGTTACTTTTTTGATTGGGCAGAGTGGTAAACTGCATTCTAATATTATGCAACCAGGTAAGTAGAATGATGGCATTCTCATTCCTAAATGTCAACGCTAATAACAGTCTTTCAGCCAAGGCTGATTCACTATTGTGACCTTTAGTGTTTCTGACTTGTTTCTACTTAGCATCTGAGCGAGTGCTGTTGTGAATCTCCTGGGATTAAATTTAGGTAGCCTGAAGTAGTAGAATGAAATGAAGAGGGGGAAAAAAAAATATATATATATATATAAGGGGTCTGTCACATTTAAGTGGACTAGTCTGAAATTTAAAAAAAATTATCAGACAGATAATTTGTAACACTTTCAAAGAAAACCTACAGTTATCAGGAGATATTAATAACAGCCCTGTTGTCATCAGTGTAATTAATCTGAACCAAAGTATCATGTTTCACAGCATGCAGACAGGGACGCATGTATAAATATGACTCACTACCCTGGCTATTATTCTTCTCGAGAAAAATAAACCTGGCTGCTTGATATCTTCTGGATTTGCATTATGTGATGACATACATGTATACACTCTAGTTGTAATCACTGCTTATGATTTTATTAAATTCTGGAGAATGGACACTACAGTAATTGTGATGCCAGTATTTACACACATACAGTATTCCTCCAAGCAGATTCGTTAGGTTGGACAAAAGTGGAGAACCTGGAGGAAGCAGGAGAATATGTGAAGTTTAGGATTAAACCAATGATCCTCGAGCTTTGAGTATCCGAACACTATCTGTATCTGAACCCTCCAGGGACCCTGGAGTTTTCAACACTATCTGCTCCACCATTGTGATGCCTATAAATCTGTCTGGCGGCAACACATCTTGTCAGTCTTAAATCCTGAGCATGCAGTTCGTAGAGAAGGGACTGTGTGCATCTGGAGCTGTAAAAAAAAAAAAGTCTGGCCTATTGGACCGTGCCTGGCTTTTGCTTGACACGAAATGATTCATGGGGCACTGGCAGCGCTTCAACTTTCTCAGACCAATCAAAGCCAATATGATTTCTACTTCAATCAGCGTGCTTTACTACCCATTTCACCACTTGTTTGTGTGGCAGAATAAAATACCAGTGTCATACGGCTTCCTCTTTGCAGGCAGCAAGCTGATGTAAGTCTGATAATAAAAGGCAGAGGAAGCCTGTGCACAGGAGCAAAAAAAAAATGGGAGCAAAGCCAAAAAGAGTTTGCTGCCTTGATATATTATTGGGTACAAAATTGGAGGAAAAACATCTTAGTTAAGTCTATTTTTGGAGAGGATTGACAGCCTTTACCTATCTTAGGTCAGTCTACCTTTGGAAAGGATTACTTTCCAAACTTACATTGTTTTTCAGGTGCTTAGTTTAAGGTCATAGTATAGGTCATAAGGTACAGTAGAAAGGTCATTTTTGCTTCAGGCAAATATGATCAATAAATCATATCTAACATTTTTCATTCTAAGTTATTATATAACAAAATATCATATAATTTATCTTAAAAATGTTTTGGAGAACAATATCATCTTACAATTACAAGTAATTACACATTTTATAGCTGATGGTCTATCATTTAACATGACCTGCTCCACGAACATATTCTCAAAAACAGCCTGTTGTAACTTTGTCTTCATTTAGTTCTCTCCCTAAGTATTGTCAAACACCCCAGTGTTCCATGAATCAAAATAACTGCTGGCAGAAGTGAAATCAGAAGGCATGACAGGAGTTAGTGCTGCATTATCCTGGCATGTCTGACGTTGTGCATTGCAGAGTCAGCTCTAATCCACAGCCGTTTCCCGCACCCACAGCGCCGGCGTTGGCACATAGCACCTTAAAGACTTTAAGACTTTGACTTGAGCTTTTCCTGATGTTTCTATCACAGAGATATTTCTGCAGTAGGTGAACTGCATTTGTAATATTTTATGTGTTAATTGCTACCCCTAATTAAAGGAAATTACAGGAAAGATAATGACAAAATGGCACAAAATATTTTTATAACAGTGCAAAAACAGTAATCAGTTCTCTAGCAACCTTGAAGACTATTTTTGTTTTTTTATTAAGTATATACTATGAATTAGACAATTTAACTAAGCACATTTGCATGGATAAAGCATTAATTTCTTTATGCAATAGTTATAATAATGATTGATGAATACATCACCAATCAACTGTCAATGATTGTATAACTGCAGGGCCAAAAAAAAGAATACATACATAAAGCATACATACAGGTACATAAAGTATAAAATAGCAATATGGAGGCAATAATCAATAAACTTGAAGCCTTTCCCCAATTAGTCTCACAGATAAGTGGTTTTCTTAAGGCTACACAGCTGTTTAGTTCCATTCCCTTGAATTCTCTTTGCATTGTGGATGTGGAAATACTCTTAATGTCACTATTAAAGATATTTCATTATTAAAGTTTTACTGTTTTTTTTTTTTTACTAAGCGTTTAAGTGATCTCCAATTAAGATCATACAGTATATTTTTTCAACCACATTTCTTCCTTGAACATTATGGTTCGCCACTATACTTCTAGGTATTAATAATACGATTTAACCTAAAGTTAGTAGTTTCAGCAATCCTTAGTTGTTGTTTTTTTATTTTTTTTATAAAGATCAATAATTTGACCCTTCTGAAACAGAGTAACAACTTCTCATAGCCACGACCACAGGAAACGTCTTCCGACATGGTTGTTTAAGAAATGAGAAGCTACACTAAATAACCTGCTGCCACCTGAACTATATTAATCATTGCAGTAATTATCCAATAAAAGGATCTTACCTGTTTTCTTAGTTAAATCCGGGTTATGTATCTATTGCTTAAAAAAAAACATCCATGTCTCAATTCACCTCATGTCCTTTGTGTGCTGGTGGGATGTACTCTTCAGAAATACTTATCTGCGGTTACATTACACATAAGTACCTTCAGAGAACACAAAGACTCAGAGAGAGACAGAGAAAGAGAGAGAGAGATAGTCAGACAGTGAGATGAATCAATAACAGAAAGGTCAGAGCTGCTAGGAAGGGCATAGAGTTCTGTTGGAGGAGGCACGGGTTACACAAAGGGAGTAATAATCCACCTGACGCTTGGGCTGCTGATGAACTGTGTTTGGCTCAATCCATCTGGTGCTCTGTGAGATGTGACAGATTGTCCTTTCAAGAAGACCTTTATTGCGTATTATTTAATGGATCCTTTTTTTTACATGATGGTTTATTCAATATATTTCCAGCAGAGGAGGCACACTAGCAGGCATTCTGAAAGACATTCTACTGTACATATCAATGTGAAATATATCATTTAAAAGTTTTACACCGGTGCTACCTCAATGCTCTGACAAGTTATTCTGCTATGGCGACAGACAGGTACAAGTGAGCTTTTTTTGTGAACTCTGAATGACTTTTCAGTTATATTAAGCTTGGTTTAATAATATTACTTGAAGCCTTTTTCATCTCAATATTGCAATGCTAAAAAAAAGTATAATGCCATTACATGCTCATGTTTCTGATACATACAGAATAAGTTGGACTGCTAAATGTCCTTACAAGACCCAAAAAGTTTTATTATATTACCCCTCTTCTTCCTCACTATATTGGCTTTCAGTAAAATTTCACACTGATTATACAATCACTGATAAATTATAAAGTGCTGGAAGTTGAAAGTATTTAAAGCAAATTCAAATTTTTTTTTATGATCTACCTTACCTGATTCAATCAAAATGCAATCAAAGATTTTTTGTTATCAGTACATGAAAAATAATGAAATTATCTCAGTATATATCAAATTGTAAGGAGATTGATTTCACCTTCTACAAGTATTTCCTAAGATTTTCTTTAGGTTTAGATTTGGTGTTGACTGGGTCATTCCAGACTTTGATAAATATTTTCCTTTCCTTTGTTGGTTTGGATTTGTGCTTGTGGATGGCAGTATCATGCAGGATTGTGAAATTCTCCTGCATTTGTAGCTGTCTACCAGAGGTCTGTATGTTTTGTGCCAAATTGAATAAGCATTTGGAGAATCAATGATTTTCTATATCACTATTAGAAGCAGCCACATAGCATGATGTTGCCACCACCATGCTTCACCATGGGAATGGTGATATTTGGGTGATAAGTTTTTCCTCTCTCTCTTTCTCTCTCTTTAATTTTTTTTTCAATACAACTTTTGAATTAGAATTATGTCCTATGTCCAAAAGGTGTAACCCTGGTTTTGTTAGACCAGGACAAGTTTCAACATATAAGTTAAACTTATATAAAGAAACCTTTGGAAGGCTTAGCGTTTTTTTTAGAAATGGCTTCCATCTTGCCATGAGAAAAATACAAGACATTGTACCAGCAGTGAGTAATTATTACCTGTGCCATATATTTCTGTGGCTTCTTTAACACTGCCATAGGTCTCTTGGCAGCGTTTTTGATAAGTTCACTGTTTGTCCTTCCATCAATTTTGGAGGGACGTCCTGTTCTTAGTAACTGTGAGCTTTCAAGAGAGCAAGCGAACATAAACACTGTACAACATTGTCTTCTAAAAGTTAGTCTTCCTCTTTCTTGGTCACTTACATTTTAGATGTTTGAACCAGAAATACTGTAGCTCATCATTGGATTAAAGACTTTCATCAAACTTCATAATGGGTGTCCTGACAGCACTGAAGATGACTACTGTATCACACACCAACCATAAACAAAGAAAACTGAAACAACTAAAAAAAAAGCTTTAAGCCCAACACACAAAAACATATTAAAAACAATCCTTTTGTAATACCTAATATCCATAATATACTATAATCATAATATTCATAATAATAATATTAATTTATAATAAACTCAAACAAACAAAACTCTTTAACATGCAATTGTTTCAAGTAAAGGTTGAAATGTTTCTTTCCAGTTATGTGCGTGCTTGCAAAATGCTATTACATTTATCCCAGTTATGCAAGTATTATAAATACTTTGGGATTTGGCAGCATATTTACATGAATGTAATATTTAATGTTGTACACAACAGAAGCACTTAAGAATTTTTTACTTTTATTATATTATTAAATTAAAAATGAATGTAAACATCACTGATTTGCTTTTACTTAACCTTTTTTTTGGTATTTTTGTTTCAGTGTAATAGGTACTGAGATATTTCTTCAGATACTGTATATCCCGGTAATCTTTAAAATAATGCCCAAAACTAATTGTCGATGGAACGATTCTGTTTTTTTTTTCTTTTGTGCAATTGTAAACATAATTTTCAAAAGAAAAACATTTCAGAAGAAAAAAAATAGATAGACATTTTCCCCTTCTTTGACACAGTAATGCATATATATTTAAACAAAATAATTTAAATTAAATGCAACAAATTGTCATTATTCAACAAATATTTTTTTTTACATTTCATGCTCAATTTTCAGAAACTCTGTTGTTACAAACAGCAGATGACACAAAAGAACAAGATTGTTATTGACCTGCAAAAACAGATATCAATATTCAAAAATCAATATTCATGTGTACTTAATAATAAAAATAAGCACAATCAGGACTATGATAAATATACAGTATTTTAAAAGTCTGGAGGTACTTTTTACAATTTAAAAAGTCTTAGTAATTTGTCAGGAAGATGACAAAGTATTATATTGCAAGGGACACAAGAGCACCAAAACTACAGTTTAGTTCTAAACTAGAAGACCTCATGCAGCATATCATGGAGATTCTGATGGACAAATGGTATGACATAGGTGTCAGTATCTGTGCATTCAAATTGCCGATTAAAAAAAGGCATTTGATTTTGGGATCAAGAGCAGGATTGGTTTATGAAAAGGACTTGTCTCCAGCAAAGAAGCAGTTGAACTTGTGCTGCATGATGATGCTGAATTGCATTAAGATTGATGTCCTGATAAGGGTGTCGAGCATGCAAATGTCCTTCCCGAAGACGCATTCTGACTGTTTGTGCAGAACGATGCAGTTGGGAAAAACAAACTGTTTCATCAGCCGTCTATGTTGCTGGTCTCAGACACTCCTCTAGGTGAAATGGTGCATTTCTAATGAAACCATGTGGACTTAACTCAAGAGGGCAGTCCACCTACGAATATAAATGCAAAAGAAACCTGCCAGCTGCCAGCGCCGAATCTACTTCTAGTAGAGTATACTTCTACATAGTTTTCACAGTTTACAACACAAAAAGAGAGAAATGAGGGGAAAAAAGAATGAAAAGTAAAAAACCAAACAAGCAATACTGACAAAAGTGCTCATAACTACAGTCAAAACCTTGCAGTGAGAGTCTATTTATCTAGTATGCAATGAATGAAAATTATGAACAGTTATGCAAATTAGAGTGTTAATGACCGGGGATGATGAAATGTCTGCACTGGAGTGTTGGCTAATACCTCAAGAGTCAGTGTACCCAGGCATGACAAACTTTATTACACGTTACAGGAGAGGAAACAATAAAACATGCAGGTCCTGGTACTATAGGACAAGGATTGAGAAATGTTGTCTTACATCATCTTAAAGAGGTGGAGAAGATTCCATTCAGAACTAAATTTAAAGCATCCATTATTCAGAAATAACATCTGTGACAAGAGTAACACACACACACACACACACACATACACAACATATCCAGATTAATGCATAGACACCTCTCAAGCCAGAATCCCCTGTTAAGAGATTTGGGTTCTTTTTCAAACTTAATCAAGTGTGAGAAGAGAAGGAAGGGAGAGAGTAGAGTAGAGAGAGTAGAGGGAAAATGACAGAGTGACAGACGAGGGAAAGAGGTTTAGGAAAAGATTAGATGTTCTCTGCCGTACCCAGCTAATAAAGAACAGCGAGAACTACATACAGGAGCACTTTTCTCACTGTAGCTTTCCACAGACATATAATGTAGTAACTAATAAATACTAATAAGTTTGAAAAAAACTGAAACTTAATCATGAGTAAACATAAATAACATTAAAAACACAGTTTCATATTATTATTATATTTTTTACTTTATTTGTTGCTGTCGATAAAACAAGTCAAATACTGTGCACATTTAATCTCTAAGAAATGCAGAAACTATTAAGAATTCACATTCCCCCTTTTTTGTTATTAAAAAGTTTTAATTTTTTTTTTCTTTCGCACATCCAACAAGCAAAATTGACATAAATGGATATAAGCATAAATGTACAAAAAAAAATGCTTTTTTATATAATTAATCCTGGAGTATTTGCTTCTTTGATGAGAAAACTTTAAATGTAATCAGTTTTAGTTTTTCAAATATTCATTGTTAAAGGATCAATAAGAAATAGTGCAAGAAAGTATTGTGCAAGACGATTAGATCATGTTTTCTTTCAGGCAGATGCTGCGGGAAAAATCTGATGATGCTTTGGAAGGCAGAAAGCAGGGGCGGTTCACAGAGATCCAGTACTGAAGCTAACATCTAGGTGCATGCTGAGAGCAGGTTCAGAACAGGCAAAGTCAGATTTAGAGGTCGATTCAGGATTATAATAAAGTCTGAAGAGCTCAAACATGACACGAAAGAGACAATCTGGCAAAGGGTGAACTGTGGCTGTGGAATGAGCAGAGCAGAGGGGCAGGTTAGTTTAAGACTGAATAAAAGTGGGGGCAAAACCAATGGACAAGAGTCCACTGGAACTCAGAAAAAGAAAGTGAGTGAACAATCAAAGAAATGGATCATGATACAGAGACATATTGTAGAGATGTAGAAAAATAATAGTTGAAGATTTGATACACATGAGGTGTTTTCCTAAGGAGAAAAGCAATATGGAATACAGAGATAGTCAGACATACATTATTTAGTATGTTAGTATGTGTCAGACCCAGAACTACAATGACCAAAAACTACAATGACCAAAAACTACAACTCCCAGCATCTAATTTCAGGAATTCTAACGCACCTGAGACAAATCACAGATCCATATAAATGAACTCCTGCAGGTTATGTTAATGTGTTCTTTGAACTGTGTTTTAATAAATATGTAAATATAAATAAAATATTAAATTTGTGGTGTGTTTTAATCATTGTTCAATAACAGCATGTGCTAAAGTTTGCCCCTCCTCTCCATCCCAGCAATTTGTCAACAATTAAAATGTTTATTATAGGTTTAATTTTTAATTTTTAATTTTTTTATAAACTATATTTTATTTTATTACACAACCAAACATTTTACTTCTAATTGTTTATAGTTATGTTTACTTCTTTGCTTCTAATTGTTTATAGTTATGAAGTTAGGTCGTGTTATCACTTACATTATGAACAGTCATTGCATTATCGCCCTCTTAATTTATCTCTCTACTGATGTTCATAAACAAGAAGAACAGCAACAACAACATCAAAAGTACAGCTTGTCATGTTATTGTGATACCAAAATGTGCAAACACCAATGAATTTAATAAATTTTTCCTATTGTGGAAATCGTACCACCTGTTACAAAGCACTGATATTGGGGACTCCTCTCATAAATAGTTAAAAATAAAACATACAGAAAATCTTTGTTGCATAACACTGATTTTTAGATGATTAAAAACTATATGCATCTGACATCATACAAGTCCCTGTAAATGATCTGTTACTATAGAAACAATAATACAACAAGCACATGTAAATGTGTGATTTAAATCATAGCTGTCACAGCTGCCGTCATTACACCTTCTGACCAATGAGATTTGAGAATTCAACAGTGCTGCAGTATGAATAGCAATGATGTTAATGGTTAATAATGAAGGTAGCTACCGTGATTCAAAAGCATTCGCACTGAGTATAGATGACAGTGCAAACTACAGTACATATGCACATGAATGTATTTAACATCAGGTTTTCCTTGATAAGCTGTCAGTTAGCTAGAAATAACAGGTAATGAAACGAGTTGTCTTTCTCCTCCATATGTGAATCAGCAGACCCACTGGAGATAGTGAAGATGAATGAGGACGAATTGAAATACCTGCATGCATATGAATGTGCATTAAGGGACTGGGATTTGTGCCTTATTGCGTTCTGCATTGACTTACTTAAGGTCTATTTGTATTAAGGGTTTTGTTCCTTCTGTAATAACTCGCAGTGGATGGGGTAGGGCATTTATAATATGCAAGCTACATATGAATAGGTTCATCCAAATGAGAAGGGGATATCATTTTGAAACTGTACAGAGAGAGAGAGAGAGAAGGGGACTGTTAGCATGGGATAATTGATTAATGCCTCAGGGGACTTTTGTAAACAGAAAGTGCATCATTAAACCCCATTTGTGCGCATTCGTCTTCATTGTCATTCACCACTGCAGGGTCACTGACTGTCTGTGTAATTAAGAGATCTTTTAGCCTCAATTTGAATCGAACTAACATGGCATTAAGGTCTTCTAATTTTGCCTAACCTCTCCTTTCTCGTTAGCCTAAACACAGCCTAATTTACTCATTCATATTTTCCCAAAGACAATACTTTAGCTCATTTATATCCTATAAAACAATATTTTTGTGCACCTCAGAAGAAATGAGTTCATGTATGTTTTTATAATGTCTCAGTAAGTACCCCAATGCCTACATAAGGAAGCAATGTGGCTGTGTGAACACTATTTGAATGATTGGCATTAACACATCACACATGATGATGTCAGCCAATGGAATTTGGACACTTTGTGGATGGCTATCTAAAAAGATCCTGGAGATTTATCTGACCAAAATGGCAGAATGCACATTCCTTTACCCTAATTGTACACGTGGACACAAACAAAACCTAAATCTTGAATATGAACCTGCCGTGCCATGCCAAAAAAAAAGGGTTAGAAGGGTCAAATTCTGGGTTGCATCAATCAAAGTAAACAACTGAAATGACTGGAACTGGATTAAGACGACTTCATCACATTATCAAAAACTGGAAGGATAGTGTTGACCCGTCAAGTTTTTGGAAGAAATGTGAGAGTAAAAAAAATCTTGAATGGAGATCACTTAGGTACTTGGTGGAGCATGGTAAAAAATCAATAGTAAAAAATATAGCTATGTTTAATAGTGAAAATAAAAGCATTTCCACACACACAATGTGAGATAACTCATGGGATTGGGACTAAACAGATGTGTGGACGTAAGAAAACCACTTAATAGTGAGACTAATCAGAAAAAGGCTTGAATTTGATAGGGAGCAGGAAGATTAGACTTGAGAGAAACAGGAAAAAGGTCATGTGGTCTAATGAGTTCAGACTGACCCTCTTCCACAGCGATGGGCAAGTTGGCATCATGCTGAGTGCCCACTGTACAAACCTCTGGAGGCAATGTTATGATCTGGGGTGGCAATAAAATGAAGTCAGCTGATGACCTTTGCCAGGCAGGTTATCACATCTATGGAGGTTTTCATCCTTGCATATTCCATGACACAAACTCTGAAGGAGAGTAAAGGTAATCATTTTCACACATGAACTGGCCACCTCATTGTGTGCTAAAGCTAAAGGTGACTGGATTAAATCTTAGAATGTGCAATTTTGTTTTGACCAGGCAGTGTATTATTCGAGACCTATGATCATACATAAAAAATACAGTATCACCTAAATGTAGTGTATAATCTACTAATGTTTACTACTGATGTTTATAGGTAACCTGCACTTTATCATTGTGCAAACTGCATTTGTTTCATTGCATTAAATAAGTTTTATTTTGCTTTAGTTAAACTGTTTAGTCATTTATCATGCATAAAATATGATTTAAAAACAAAGTTAGATAGTGTTTAATTAGAGACATTTGAGGCAAAATAAATATATAGGAATAATTTCATTAATTTTGAATTAATTAATGACTGATTAAAAATATTAGAGTGTGCAACTTTTTTGGCCAGGCAGTGTATTATTCATGACCACATAATCATCATCTGAATGTGATAAACATATATTGAACATGATTTGATCAATGTGTATTGTATGTTAAACTTTAAACTAGTAGGTTAGTATTAGGTAATCCTGTAATGTTAACTAGTACATGTCTGTCACAAACATGCATTGTTCTTCACCACAACACTAAACTCATCTCTCAATATTCTTTTATGCCTTTATGCCACCTGCTGTCCATCAAACAGGCATTTGGTACACAGCTGTTCTGGGGATTCTTTGAAATCATAAAGGATTTTTATGGCAAATTGGAAACAAATTGGCCCTAGATTATTGCCAATGTAATCAAAATGCTTTTGGAAATAGACTTGGCAGCCCTTGTCTTGAATACTCAAAATACCAATGCCAGCATGATCATGTTTTTATTTGTATAGTCAGGATCGTTCAGAAATGTCCTTATCACAGAACATTCATTGCATTTGTGTGTATGTGTGTGTGTAAGAGAGAGAGAGTGAGAGTGAGAGAGAGAGAGAGAGAGAGAGAGAGAGAGAGAAAATGAGTGATAAAGAGGTTTGTTAGATTGTTAGCATAAATGTAATTTCTCACTGTATGAGTGTGTCATGCACTGGTGACATTGTAATTATTCATTGTAATTTCAATAATGTTTAATGTCTTCCTCCAAGTCATAGACCAGTGCGTAACACAAAAGAACTGACTGGGACATATATTCACAGGCATTAAAATCATAATCTGGAGACCAAAATAAACTTTAATTCTGCCTAATGTGATGCTGCTTCAAATTTGCATGCACAAATACAAAAAGGGCAGCTCAGGTTACAGTCTGTGGAGTATTGTATGCTCTCCCTTTGTGTGTGGAGGGTTTCCACTGGTTCTCTGGTGGATTCCTTTTACCTCTCATAAACATGCAGATATGAGGATTAGCTACACTAAATTGCTACATTAGGTGGGAACGAGTGCATATATGTGTGTATGCATGGGGCTCTGTGACAGACTCGCAGGACAGATCGGGATAACATCTCCATCCATCCCTGACCAGAACAAAGCTATGCATTGCATCATCACTGCTTATGTTGGGTGCCAGATTCTTGCATAGTTTGGGGATTTATCAGATCAAACACACAACACTGATGAGCATCATCAGCATGAAGTCTCTTCAGGGAGATCTCTTAGGGGGCTCTGCAGGAATCGCATCAACAGCATGATTGTTGAGACAATTGAGAGATCACCAAATTGCTTGGTTTGCGTATTCTTGAGAATATACTATAAGAACACTTAACATAAAAGCTGAGTCCTCATAGACACCAGCATTGTGAATTACCCCTTCCTCAGACCTGGTATATTGTGAAACATCTGCAACAACTTCTTCCTTAAGGAAACGCCCTACTGTCACAGAACTGACATGAACAATTTCCGTTCAAGCCCGCACTCCTCACTCTGCACCAACACCACATTTAAACACATATTGTCTTCTGGAATATACAGGAGTTCTCTACAGATGTAATGTTTATGATATATGCTGTTATAGTAACAGTGTACTATCTAATTTTTTAAACAAATGATTTACTTTTGCACCTGTACAAGCTGTTATTTATAACTAGTGATATGATTATAGTGTGCTATAGTGTTTGATTATCATGATCTGCAGTTAAATAGTTTACATCACTATTTACTGTTAGTTCCATAAGTATTTGGACAGCGACACAATTTTTTTTACATAACCTTGCCTCTGTACCCCACCACAATGAGAACAGTAGCTCCATTTTCACAGAGTGAATAGAGAATATACAAACTAACAATAATAAATATATATATTTTTTAAAATAATAATTGAATGCAAAATCCTTGCAATCCATGAATGCCTGAAGTCTGGAACCCGTGACGAGACCGAATTCTGAGTTTTCTCCCTTGAGCTGCATGCCAGGCATTTACTGCAACCACCTTCAGTTGCTGCTTCTTTCTGGGCCTTTCTGCCTTTTTTTTCTCCCAGTTTTGACTGCAGTGATTGAAAAGCATGCTCAGCTGGGTTGAGGTCAGGTGACTGACTCGGTGCTTTCCATTTCTTAGCCAGAAGCTCTGAGTTTGCTTTTGTGTGAAGTTTTGGGCCATTATTCAACTGTAAAGCACAGTCCTATCAGTTTTTCAACATTTGACTGAATCTGAGCACAAAGTAAACCTCAATACAATTCAGAATTCATCTTGCCTCTGTCAGCAGCCTACCTCCTCCTTATTTCTTGACTTGGCTAGATGTTACAAAAGGTTTTTTCCTCACAAAGAAAATAATTCTGTGATCATCCACTTTATTTGTCCTCAGTGGTATTGCCAGTCCATTTCTTCTTTTTTAAGAACGTACCAATAATTCTTTATTCAGCTACTCCTAAAATTTTTCTGATAGATCTGCATTTTTCAGCCTTATGATGACTTTCACTTGCACTGGCATATCTTTGAACTGCATTTTGAGAGTTCTTGTGTATAGCTACCAAATTAAAATTCAACATTTGGAATCAATATTAGACCATATATTTGCTTAATCTGGGTTCAAATAAATAAGAAACAGGCCAAAACTGTCCAACAAACGTCTTATCAATCAGTTGTCTACTTACTTTTGAGCCTTTGAAAATAAAGGGACATTATTATATATGGCTAAAATTCCTAAATGGTTCATGCAATATTTTTGAACCCCTTGAAATGAAGATCAAACATTGATTTAATTCAAATCCATTTTAAAAATCCATTTTGTATTTCAGTCATTTATAATGTCTTGGATATGATTTAAAAACAATTAAAGTTAGATGGTGTTTCATTCGAGACTTTTGAGGTAAAATAAATTTATATGAATAATCTAATTAATTCCAGGCAATTATGGCAAGACAGCAGTTGTCACTAGAAGAGCAGAAGAGAAGGATAAGGGAGTACCAAAGAAAGAGAAGATTTATAGAGACCCTGAACAGTTATTTAAAAAAAGTAGACAAACCATATGTTTTCAAGAAAATAAATATAATTTAAATACATCTTTTTATGTCTGACAGTGTTGACAAAAATCCTGTAATGCACTGAAAAGGTTACCATTTGCACAAAAATTTTTATAACTGGGAGGTGAACTGTTCAACAATATAAAGTTTTTAGATTTTTTTTTTCCAAATTAAAACCGTTTGGTTCCAGTTCTCTCTCTCTATATCTATCTATCTATCTATCTATCTATCTACACACACACATGCAGTATATATACACGGTGGAGACACAAAAAGGAGTGAAATATATAACACCAACCTATCAGGAAAAAATTGGGGGAAAAACTTGGAAAGGGACCCCCGCCCTCCTACAGGAAAGATAGGCTGACTTTCATATATAATATTAGATTGTTTTTATTTCTGTGCTTATACAAATTGTATTTCTACTATCCCTTATATATTGCTTTACTACTTTGATCTTGTCCATTTTTTTTTTCTAATTTAAACGAAACAACGTTCTAACTGATTTACCATTTCCGGGAATATTTTCCGCACCATCTATACGATCATTCCCCTGTCAATCAAACCGAAGTCCCGCCTCTAGAATTTTCTGCTCAACTTTGACCCATGTAACAGCACTGGTGTGGATCCGCGGCTCCTCCCTCTCCTGCACGGCCGAGTCGGACCTCCATTCAAATCCTGAAACTAAGAACGGGATGAAAGTCTCCTCGACTCGCTGATCACCGCCTGGCGACCAAGACAAGCGAGGACCTCGTGGAGAACTCGGCTTTACTGTGCAGCCGCGTACGCGAGAGAGGAAAGGGAGGAAGAACCTGAGCACTTACAAGTGGTTGCTAGCGAAGCGGTGTCTCTCTTTCTCTCTTACACACACACACACACACACACACACTGCAAACATGGCGAGTGCTTCGTATCACATCTCTAATCTGCTGGAGAAGATGACTTCAAGCGACAAGGATTTCAGGTGCGGTATGCAGCTAACGGAGGAGCGGCGCAGTGGCGAGGCGGTTGATCGGCTCGGTGTGTGTTAGATTAGCATTAGCGCGCGCTGCACACCTGGGCTAGGCCGCGGATCACTCGCTATTTTGTTAACTAGCGTTAGCTTTAGCATGTTAGCTTCAGTGTCATTTAGCACTCAAACCGAGTCAGCTGCTCAGGCGCGGGGTTTCATTTATAAACTATAAGCTGCATGGCTGCACATTTACAATACAGCGTGTTGTGTTTTATATTTTCGTTCTTGACACTAGTTAACAGTGCTAGCCTTTTAGCTTAGCGTGTCACTGTTAGCTTAGCTCGCGACTTTAATGTCAGTCGCGCCTTCCAGTTTATTTACGTTTTTTAATGCTAAATATTACTACCAATGACTATACATAATCAGGTGTAATTGAGTGTTTTAGCAACGTTTTAGCAATACTTAAGTGTTTAAATTAATCCTGGACAACTTTCTCACTAATAGGGATGTCACGGTTTAAAACGGTTGTTGCGTGTTACCGTGATATTGTGAGACAGTTGTCACGTGATATCACGATTTTTATGGGCTGTTTTTTTTATGTCTCGTTTACCACATGTGTTTGGAAAACTGACTATTATACCCATATGTGCTTCTTTCCCAAACTGTTGCGATAAAGTCTAGAACGTACACTAATCAGCCATAACATTATGACCCCCCTCCTAATAAACAGTAGATCTTCAAAACAGTAATGGCCTTACGCGTACTTACATCTTCGTCTGCTTGCCTGTCATTCACTCCTTTCACTTTATTCACATTAAAAAAAAATTATCCAGCGCAATCTAATATTGTATAATGTCAGTAATGAATATACAAAATTAGAGATTGTGTGTATTAGCAACACTAGTGTAAGTGTGTCTAAGTTAATCCAGCACAGCTTTCTTACTAACATGAATGTCATTGTGTGTGGTACTGTGATATTTTTAGACAGCTGTCACATGGTATCGTGATAATTTTTTTATGTCTCTTTTACCAAATGTGTTTGGAAGCCTGATAATTGCACCCATTTTGTTCTTTTTACCCAAATTTTTGCGATAAAGTCTGGAATGTATCTGTTAGTCTTTCGGCTGCTCCCATTGAGAGGTTGCCACAGCGGACCATCCGAACTTGGCACAGGTTTTACGCTGATGCAGCACTCCCATTTTATCCTGACTTGCGACCGGCACTGCTTCCAGTGATTGGGCATTGGGTGGGAATTGACCCTGTGCCTACCACATGCTAGATGAGAAACGTATGTATGCTGTAGTATTACAGTTTCCCTTCACTGTAACTAATGAAATTTGGTCCAGCTCATGCTCAAATACCCATGTGTACAAAGTGAGTTCCATGAAGACATGATTAACTAAGGTTGATTGGAAGATCATGCGTGTCCCATGCACAGCCCTGGACGCTGACCTCACCCCAAACTCTTCGTCCAATATCACCTCCTGACCTCACTAATGCTCTTGTAACTGAATCCTTTTGAACTGAAAACTTTGGAAATTAGTAGAAAGCCATCCCAGTAAAGTTGATGTTATTGTAACTGCAGAAGGGCGTTTTTACATTAGGCACGATTGAGTTGTACTGTGCCCAAGAACGAGTGCTCCCCACTCCAGCATTCATATATTTTTTTGCTTCCCATTACCCCGGGGGGAGAAATGTCAAGACTAATGCTCTTGCGTGAATTCCTGCTTGATCAGCTGTGGCAGAATAGGTTGAAGGATGTGATTGGCATGTGCTTCGCACAGAGATTTCGGAGGATACAGACACCACTAATGGCGCCACATTTAAACATGGACCTATGTCCATGTTCAGGTACGCGTGGATTCCATAATCGATTCAATCCGTGCCCGAGTACCCTGTACTGTGCCCAGGAACACCTTTTCAAGCAGGCTCGGGTACAGTTCCCGAGAGTGGAACGATTGTGTTCTCACTGATCAAAATAAACCCGACTTTGTGGTCAAGTATTCTTGGGAACGATCCCATGGCTCTAATGTGAAAACGCCCTTATATCTGGAATGGGATGTTCAACAAGCACGCGAATGTGGCGGGGAGATGTCCACATATCTTTGGCCTTATTGTTCGTGTAACAAAAGCAAACAGGAGGTAAACTATAATAAGTTCCACAACTATTATTATTTTAGAATGACATCACTATAAAGTCTTGTAAGTTGTCTTTACATTGTATGATATACTTAGGACCAAAATGCAGTTATCTGAATAGAGATCAGCGGGCTTAGAATGCATTTTAAACTGAACCTCAGAGTGCTATTGCAGCTAGGACACTTGTCTGAAAGCCACAAACAGAACAACAACCTGGGATTATAGGAACCTCTTTGGACAGCTACAAATATGGACATAAGAAGCGTGGAGCATAAACAAATCATGTAAATGGACAGAAAAATATTTCAAACCTTTGACTCAGGTTTTTTTAAATTATTTTTTATTTATATATATTTTTAAAGACCAGGCATGGCTCATGGGTCATTTGTTCCCCCACAAATGACTCCTTGCGGCTTTTAGACTTGTTTTCCCAAGGCGTTACATTACCACTTATACTGAGGGCTTGTTTCTGTTTGTGCAACTCTATTTTCTGCATGACCTGGTATCACATATAAGTTAATCTTAAAAGACTGCTGAAATTGCAATGTGTAAGAGTACTTAAGTTGTCAGTGTTTATCATGTTTTCATTATATACTGAACTCAAGTGTTGCTGTAAGCAAAGGTGGTGCGCCGAGCCAAAAAAATAAATCTAACTAGCACGGGAGTGTTCTGTGCTGCTTAGCCAAAAATATATAGCTGTTTCATTTTTATTCTCAGCAATGCCATTGTTGTTTTTGTAGACATTGCATATGATGAAGTTCCTTACAGGAAGTGCATTTCTCCTTAATATTTATGATGTCTAGGTTAAACGGATTCCTCCATCCGCAGCCTCTGAGATCCTGTGGTGTATTTGAGGGAGAACATTATTTAAACTACACACAGTTGCTTTTGTCGGTGTTCATGAGTAGTCATTGCAATTACAAATCAAAATTTATTAATGTAGAATATTACAAGTGAATTGTGCATGTTCAAATCTCCAGCTAACTGATTGAGTGCCTGGATCTGAATACTAAAATTTACTGGTTAAGTGTTTGTTGTGCAGGAAGTCAGAAAAATTATATAAAAGGAAAAGACCATGTTTGGGGTAAATCTTTTGATGCCATGAGTACGGTAGAGTCTCAAGAGCAGGTGGTCGGTATTCTCGTGCAGGATGGAGCAGGTGGTCAGATATGAAACTCTCAGGACAACACAGAGACTGCATTTGCAATAACTTTCAGTAGGACTCTAATTAAAAGAACATTACCGTAGATCAGGGGTCTTCAGCGCCAGTCCTGGAGGGTTAGTGTCCAACACAGTCAGTGACTATTCTGCTCAAGCACAGCTGATTTAACTAATGTTAATTACTCGGTCCGGTGTGTGTGTGTGTAGGTGTTGTTGAATAAATAATGAGAAATAATGAGGAGTGCTATGGCTGACGTTATTAATATTTCTGAAAAAATGTCACAAGCAACACCCTCTCAAGCCTTCCTGTTTTTATCAGCTATGGCTGTGTAGTTCAGAGGATGAGATTGGTGTGCTATGTGCGCACATAGATTTCGGAGGAGACAGACGGCACTGACTGCATCGTGTCCATTTCCTTGTTCAGGTGCGATTGGCTTCAAATCTGATTCGATCTGTGCCTGAGACGCTTTTCCAACGGATTCACACACGATTTCCAAATGATTTCATTCTCACTGATCAAAATAAACCAAAATTTGAGGTCAAGTTTTCTTATGCTCCCGGGGCCCTTATGTCAAAACACTCTTACAGACTGTTCTGGATGCTGGCTCTCCAGGACTGGAGTTGAGCAGCCCTGCTGTATATGCATATCAGGTCCCTCAGGTTTACAGGTTAAATCCCTTTTTTCACCAAAAGCAAAGTGTCAGTTGTTTCTCTATGCTTTTTATTTTACGATGCTCTCTGTTTTAATTAGAGCCTTCATTTGTGTTTCATTTTCCATTCTGAGAATATAATGGAACATCCAGTTATCTGTATTGACTGTTAGATTATTATAACTTTAACAGAAATTTTTCTTTTAAAACAAACAGAACTATTGATCTGGCATTCTGTAAACATTTTTTAATGTTTTAGTTATTTCTGTTCACTTTTTCATCGTCACTCAAACATGTAATTCTATTAAGTGGAGAAAGGTAATTCCAGGAAACATGCTACTTCATTATGACATATTGTTTCCCCCACAGTTGTTCACTGAATATCTATACCTTACGTCTAACATTTTTCAATTATCAAAATGATACAAAAGACACTTCTCTATTTTTAATAATATCGTAACAAGATTCTGATTTCTGGTCATTATATATTGGTGTAACGAGACTCTAGCAGTGAAAGCTTCATGATGTTTCCATGTTGCTATTAGTGGCACATTATCAGCCTTTTCAATTTTCAAAAGCAGTGTAAAATGTCTCTTAAATCTTCATCCATGGTGTGCTCTGATTTCCTATTTTAGCATGAAATTGCCCCCACTGGAAGGTTTGTCTGTTCACCATTTTGTTTCCTTCTGCAGATCTTCATTTAGCCTGCGGTTGATTGGACCCCTATGCATTATTCATTCTGTCTAGAGCTCTCTAAAAATCACTTCCTGTCAAACCATGCCAAAGCAGCTGTTCGCAGGCTGTATTCGTCTGTCTGATGGAGCCATGGGCCTCCATTTGGATGCTATTTTTTCGGTTATGAAGCTCAGACTCAGCAGCTTTGATGTTCACACAGAGACAGGATGGGTGCCTAAATGCTAATCCACTCTGGTTTTATCCCAAAGTGGGTTATGAGGAGTTTACCAAACGCTAAAAAGAGAGAGCTGAGAGGCAAATGTGTTTAAGTCAGCTCTTGAGTGTTATCGGTGCAGATGTGGCATCTGGTTGTCCTTCTGCTGACTTCATAATGCCAGCATTGCTAATCTTCAGTGTCAGGGACTGACTGACATTACTCCAGCTAGTGGCTATCAATAAAATATCTCCTCTGCGGGAGAACCTTGACTTTATAGCGTTTGTAGAAAAGGACACGTTGTTCACCATCAACATCTAACCGGTCAGGACTATAATGCATTTTCGCCTGCCTGTCAGTCATGTCATCATTTGCCAGTTCAGAAAGTTCTTCCACTATCATTTAGATGCTGTGTCATGTTTTCTGGGTGTGGCTGGTGGGAAGGGACACTAAATGGAGGGATGTAGTTTTAATTTTCCACACGGTTAGTTTGAACTTTTGTGAAAAACTAACTTTGTGTTGCTTCTAAGATCAAATAATTGTTTGGTGAGTGGTTGACCACCAAAGTGAAATCTGATGATCCCACAGCCATCTTTAGACATCTGTATGTTGGAGGAATGGGTTAGTCACAGTGAGACTAGCCAGTCAGTATCACCTGTGAGCTTGTGAATGTGGGAGAGGGCAGATAGCGCTCTACTCCAAATGTATATCACTGTGATGCAGCATGTGTTAAACTTCAGCCTCCCTGGCTGGGTAGCTGTTGTGTGACCTGAGAGAGCCGGTTGGTTGGTGAGGATTGGCATATTAAACTTTCTCTCACTCATTTGCTACTCCACTTATCCTGTACAAGGTCACGGGAGGCTTGGCGCCTATGCCAGGGGACTTGGGGCACTAGGAGGGGTACATGCTTGACAGCTTGCCACTCCCTGTCAGGGCATAATAAAACATGCTGATGGATTTAGCAGTCAGCACGCAGTTCAGTCAGAAGCTACAAAGTCTAACTGCCTTCTGTTAATTTCTACTGAAAGATCTAGATGACGCTTGATGATAAAAGCACATAATACCAGTATTTTGAAATAATCAGTACTTTTGCTATGCGTATGTTTTTTGTGGTTTGTCTAATAGGAATCTGTCCTATAGGAATCCATTAGTGCAGCACAGAGCAGTGGTGATGTGTGATGTGTAGGGGGGCGACGACCCTGATTGACTTACTTTGTAATGTGACCCACGAAAGGATCAAATAAAGCAGGAGCATCGGGAAGGGAGAGCTTTTTTTCTTTCTTTTTTTTTGGTTCGGAGACTAGATGTGGCTACGTTGAAGAGGCAACCCGAAGTAAGAGATGCAGATATTTTCTTGTTATAAAGTGGATGGGAAAAAAACCCACAACAAGCAACACGCCGTTGTGTTAAAGATGGTGTTTGGGCCACATTTAATATTTTCTTCTATTTCTTAAAAATGAATTACATACATATGGCAAAAGATTATAGTACTTTCTTTATCTGGAATGGACAGACAACCAGGTGCAAGAGAATATAATGTCAAAATATTTTCCCTGTTTGAACTCACTGAATCTAGTCTCCCAAATGCTGATCACTGGCACTTTATAGTAATGGAGTCAGTTAGGGAGTGTCTATAGGCTTTCACGCCTATAGTTCGATTGCTTTAGTTCGCACCAGTCAGAAAAATGTTACAATGTAGTAAACAGACGAGGGTATGGTTTGCTTTCACATATGCAGAGTTCTAAACGAACCAAAATGGACCGCGAAGCCCATCGGCACCGGAATCAGACTATTTTCAGAAAATCGTGCCACTTTCGATAATTATGGAGGAACAGCTTTGCTTTGCGCTCATGGCGCTGATCCTCGCGCACTACATTGTACGTGCAAATGATTATTTTCAGTTAATTAATTTCGAACACGATTCGTGGCAGCGACACCAAACCAGCTTCCTGGTTTATTCATCTCGCCGACGGCGCACTGCGCACCACTTCAGGGAGAAGAGACGTGCCCTCCTCCTGAATGATCATTTTATTAGCCGGCGATCTTCCTGTAGATCCGGCATTGTTCAACTGTCCAAGGATAGCCTTTCTCCCTTAGCTGCTTACTGGACAGTGCGTAAATGCAGCTGTTTTTATGTGTCGTGGACAGTTGCTTTTGGATATGCTTATCCGACCATATATCTATGAGGCACTTAATTTCTTCGGCACTCCACGTTTCTCCGCGGTTTGATTTCATCGCGAGTC
>JAQMYJ010000004.1:9830665-9858104 GCA_030014305.1 Clarias laeviceps
CGAGACCACCCCTTCAGGCAGGTCTCGGATCGATTGATTTGGTGCGCACCAAAGTACCGAGATTGCATTCACATCAATGCAAACGAACCGAACCAAGGGACCAAACACGTTTGGTGCGCACCAAATGCTGTAGGTGTGAAAGCACCCTAAAAATTGTTTGACCTGGCCATTTGTGTAGGATTCTACAAAGAATAAAGCCGTGTGCCTTACAGGAGATCTAATGTATTGCAACATTTGAATACAGTATGGATATAGGATATTACATTTCATAACTATTTATCTCGCTTTGAATCATTCTCTATAACACTTGTCCAGTCCAGGATCAGGGTAGCCTTCCCCAGAGTACATCTTGGGGCCTGTTTGTCTGTCGCTCTGCATATTATTAATGATAAACAATTTCAACCTTTTCGTGCCTCATAAAGCCCGGGGGTAGTCTTAACAACTACAGCAAATTGCTGTAAATCTTTTCTGTAAAGAAACAGATAAAAATCATAATTTTATGCTTTGGTCTATATTAACTTATTCTTCCTATCAAAGCCACAGCTGACTTTGAAAATAATCTGGCAGTACGAGTCCTGGATTATGATGTAACTAATCAATTTCAGAAATATTTTCTACCCTAATTTCTTTAACCCTTTTCCAAATGCAGACGTGTAGTGTCGTTGGCTCTATCTAAGATTCGGTATTGGTAGTGTAAGTGAGGATGTGGTGAACCCAGTCTCCTGTTAGTTTAACCTTTGCTGGAGAGTGAGAATGTGAGCCGCGCATGTGCAATTATAGGCTTTTGCTTTTAGAGCTATACATGTTCATACTGGAAAAAATAATTGTAGCACAGTTAAGTGCACAGAATTCCTGTGACACCAGTTTCCAACACTTCTGTACCCCCCTCACCGGTAGATCTCGAGGCATAGGTGCACTACTTAAAAATCCACAGTACCTCGCTGTACTGAAGGGCATGGTTTACAAATGGTTGAATAGTGCTTGCAGTGTCGACAGTATTTTCACATTAAAACATCTGTCTTACATGTGTTTCTGCCTTGTAGAGCAAAATATTTGTCATTGAGATAAAGGTCGCATGGTGCTTTTTATTTATTTATTTATTTTTCTTTTCGTTTATGAATTGTTGGATTTTAGAGCCAATAAGAGTACGCTCAACTGCAGGTTACTTTTAATCTACTTTGGATGAGCCAATTATACTTTTTATGTTCTAGTTAATACATGACCAGGATCACAGGCAGGGAGTGCTGTTGCACTGAACTTCCATCTGTGTAGTGTGTAAGTTAGAATCCCTTGTTTCAAATTGGTGTTTGAGAGAACATAATGTTATCAGATGTGTTTTCTGCTGAAAGTACTTTGAATGTGGGTTTGGGCAGGAACTGTACCACACTAATTTCACCCATGCAGGCAACCGAGTGGCCTTGTTCTAGTGATGTTATGCTCTATATCATCACTCGAACAATGCCACTCGTCCAATCAGAAATAACTGTTTCATATTCATTTTAATGCGCTCTAAATCCTACAAATGATACTAGTAGTGAAGTCTGTTAGGTAATGTCATGGATTGCACCTAATATTTTAAGTCATGTTGCATACATGGTTGTGTCTCCTGTGCCTCAAGTCTCATTGGTTTGTCAGCACCCCCCCCCGCCCATTTTACACGCTGTCACCAAATGGCAGCGTTATGTGTGTGCATGCGTCCAGATTCATGGTTTGCATAAATATTTTTCCCTTTTCAAAATTCCAGTTTACATTTCTGTTCAGTTTTTAGCCTTAAAACTACAAAATGTGGAAACTACCGACGGAGGGAATACAGCCTGTGTAATTGCATGCAAATTCAGCATGCTACTGTAAAACTTTTCAGTCTAGCGAGGATGACACCACTACGCCCTGTGGTAGTTAGAAATTTACTTTAAATTTGCAGCAGCAGGATACAGTATAACGTTTGAATGGACAGGATACAGTCACCTGTTTAAATTTTGAGCATGCACTATAAACAGAAAAATATATAATGAATATTGAAACACAACCTGAGAGGAAGTTGACCGTGCTGTATATGCCTTGTGTTAAAAATTTATTAAAAAAATGCTGAATAACATGGGAGAACATGTTGGAAGCGGCACAGCTGGAGTTTTTTGCTAAAGCGTATTAAACAGGATCTCTGAATTGCATAAATATCCAAGGCTGGTGACAGTTTGGTTTAAAAACCCGGTTTAACGATTTAAAAATATTCCATGACTAGGGGTTCTTTGTGTAGAGCGCCATTATAATGGTTAATTAAATCTGGATCAATGGAAAAAAAAATAAAAATTTATCTCCTGCACCACACAAAGGAAGTAGAAGGCTTGGAAAAATATTAAAATACATTTACTGCAGGTGAAATCCGCAAGCATTGATGAGATGTACATGTATTCCTGTATATTTTGTCCATCAGTCCAGTCTGTATTTTGTGTTTTTTGCGTTCACACGCGACATGTATTTACAGCATAATCAGGATGTGTTGTTTTTGTTTTGTTTCTTTACAGATTCATGGCCACTAATGACTTGATGTCAGAGCTCCAGAAGGACTCGATCAAGCTGGACGATGACAGTGAGCGTAAAGTGGTCAAGATGATTCTCAAACTTCTGGAAGACAAAAACGGAGAAGTTCAGAACCTGGCCGTGAAATGGTACTGGCTGGATTGTGCTTGTAGAATTTAATTTAATTAATTAATTAATTTATTTATTTATTTTAGTGCAACAATACAAAAAAGAGGCTTGCACATACACATTCCTGTAGTAGATCTGTAACAAGTAAGAGTTTATGTATTGCAAGGGGTTTTAGAAGAAAGCATGGGCTGCAAGAAAGAAAGTTAAATAAATAAAACGGTGACTATATTACCAGACATGTCCTCCTCATAACTGCATATCCCTTTTTTTTTTTAAGAGGACAATTTTAGAATATTTCAACTGTGAAAGAGCAGCTCAGTGGGACTGCAGCTGTATAAAAAGTGATGATTGACAGAGCAGAGTGGATTAGGTCTAAGCATCCTAGTAAATTTACTATCATTTGCATTCGTTAACATAATCCTGAAAAAATGACAGGGTTTATTTATTTATTTTTTCCATCTTTTTCCTCCCCCCCCAAAAAAAGAGTGAAAAAATATTACAGTAATTACTTTAACTAGTCTTTTCTCTAAATATTACTATAATAGGATTCTAAACCATAGATAAGTAGATTGGATTGGAGAACATGCAACATTGCAAAAAAAACTTTTTCTTTCTTTCTTTAGACTAGTTGCTTTAAAACTAGTGTAGGGTAATATGCTTGTTAGCAAATAAATCGAAGCTCCTGGAACTGTAATCATACGTCTGTTTCCGTTTAAAGAAAAGAGTTAAATTTGTACTAAATACCCTTTTAATTTGAATGATACCAATTGGATTTAGGTCAGGGTGACTGCAGAAGCTTCAGATGGGTTTCAGTAGGTAGTGGTGGCTCAAACAGTTAAGTGTCTGGGTTACTGACTGGGCTACTGGTCGAGGGTTCATGCCCCAGGACCACTAAGCTGCTACTATTGAGCCCTTAACCCTGGCTGCTTCTGGCTGACCCTGCACTCTGACCCCAGCTTCCTAACTGGGGTATGTGGGGGAAAAAAATAATTTCACTGTGCTGTAAGGTACATGTAAGGAATGAAGGTTGTGGAATTTAATTCTCCAATTACTTACATTATACTCGGGTACTCGATGACAAACTTCAAGGTTGGTGTGAAGAGCAGAAAAACCTACTACGACAAAGTCCTATGATAATGTACCTATATGCAACTTAATTTTGATTTAAGAAAAAAAATCTGAGTGTTCCTTTAATGCTCTACTGTTTTAAGTATACACACGCTGAGGAAAGTGCTATCCTCCACTTCCACTTGCATGAGCTCACAGACACCCATGATTGGATACTGTAACTATGATTAATGTCGTGTATGTAATAAAAAGTGCACAGCAAACCTGGTCCCTGGACCTCCCAGGTGCGGACGACTTGAAGCACCACCCGGAAATCAAACTTATGTGCTCCGGATGGGCAGCTGATTTTAGGTTTAGTGCTATTCAGGGTAACCATTCATCCTTTAGTGGTCTGTAAACTTAAACATGGTGCCTATTTATGTGCCACGTGGCCTAGATAGCTTATTTTAGGGTGTAAAAACATTGAGACATACTGGTTTTGGAGTATGAGTGTTACAGTATGTGTAGACTGAATATGGATGACATTTTATATTTAAACCCGTGTTGTTGGGGTGAAAATGAGAGTGAGGTGTAACCACCATAACCAATAGAAGGCCTTACTGGAAATAGACTGGCATGTGATTGTGATCTAGTATGTTCATTAAAATATTCTCACTAGTTGATCATTCATGGGGATAAGCAAGTGTGCTGCATTGTCAACAAATAGTTTTTGTTAAGCAATAAATTATTACGTCTGGTCACCTAGTTAGCTAGTCAAGAGAACGGATATAGACTAAAGGAAAGAAACAGTACACTACATGGACACCTGATCACCACATTCTTATTTATGGTAGTTTATCTAAAAAGTGTTGCGACAGATGTGATCTCTGTAATGAGCAATCCCAAACCAGTCCCAGCACAAAGTGAGCTCCATGAAGACATGGTTTGGTTTGAAATGGAAAGCCGACTCCATCCCAGGACTCTTCAGTTGACATCAGTGCTTAACCTCACTAATGCACTTATGGCTGAATAGGCAAATCCCTACAAAATCTACAAAATCTGAAAAGCCTTCCCAGAAGAGAGGAGGTTATAACTACCTATCCCTATCAAAGAAGGGCTAAATCTAAGTGGGATGTTGAGCAGGCACGTATAAGTGTCATGCTCTTTTGTTTCACCAAACCTTTGCTCATATCCTGTACATAAATTGCTAGGTAGAGGACAACTGTGTACACACACCCTTTTTAACTCTCTCTGATATATTTTATCATTTTTATTATTATTTTTTTTTTTTATGTCAGCATTGACAAAAAGGTAATGAGTTGTTGGGAATTGGGCTATGAGGTCTGGTGCTCAGCCTTAGCTTAGAGTCTGGCAAACATCATTGTTTTCTCTGGTTATGTTTAGCCGCGGGGTGACTGCATCCTCCTGGTTATGAAGATATTGTCTGTGATCTGTTCACAGCAATTAATATGCCTAATAAATATATTCACAACGTCAGCCAGATTGCTCCTTTGGGTAACGTGTTCTAGTGCAGCAGGTGGAGGGATTCAGAACTATATTTACATCATCATCATGCATCGCTGAGACGTATATTATGTATAAACATGCACAGCAAATTTAAGTTGGACAAAAAATGAAAAAATTAAAATAAAACTGCAGGCCCAGCCTGCGATTTGTCCACTTCCGTAATTAATTCTAGAGATATCAGCCAGCTCTGTAATGAATAATGCACAATGATGGGTCAAAGCAGTAGCACTTGACTTTTTATTTATTTATTTTTTTATATATCTATCTGGTCATAAATTACTTATTGGGTCCTTGAGGTCTTTTTTTTTTCTTTTTTTTTTTTTTTTAAACCTTCTCTCATTCTGCACTGACACATAAAGACCAAAAAAGAAATCAGTCACTAGACAATAGTCATAGATATAAACCTTTGTGCTTGTTAAATAAACCCTGTTTATAGATTGTTGTTAAAACGATAGTGATTTGTGTTGTAGTTTGGGACCGCTCGTGAGCAAAGTGAAGGAGTACCAGGTTGAGACAATTGTGGAGACGTTGTGCACGAACATGCTGTCGGATAAAGAGCAGCTTCGAGACATTTCCAGCATTGGTCTGAAGACAGTGATTGGGGAGCTCCCTCCAGCATCTAGTGGTATATACATTTTTTTTTTCCTCCAAACCCCTGCATTCTGAATTTTTCTCTCATAATGACTGTGTGTTGCTAAAAGTATTGTTGAATTCAGGCTGTCTGTGTTTGTTTTCTATTTTCTCATAGGCTCTGCTCTTGCTGCCAGTGTTTGTAAAAAGATCACAGGCCGTCTCACAAGTGCCATTGCGAAGCAGGAAGATGTGTCGGTGCAACTCGAAGCCCTGGACATCATGGCTGACATGCTGTGCAGGTACACTCATACACTCCCTATGGGAGAGAGATGGCTTCTTCTGGAGATTAGAGCACAACCTCCATGTCCTCTTTTTAATTCCCTTTTCAGTTCAGAACCAGCTTGTACTCAGACGTGTTCCTAGCATCGCTATTAGTTGCAGTATAGAAGAGAATGGAGCAATAAGGGACAGGCACATGTTAGATCAGGTCTGGGATAAGTTATTTATTTAATTATATACTTTTGTTTTTGGACTTGACTAGAGTAAAGTCACCTTGTGGCTTCGATCAGGACTTCCTCATGTACTTTGGAAATACATCCTCAAGTCACTAACAATTTTGCAGTTTCTAGTTGAATGTGCGGATGAGAAACACAGAGCTGCATGTGCTTGTTAAGCTTCTACTTGCTATTGTAGATAGCTGCTATTGTAGCTCATAAATACAACCATCATTTTTTTTTTTCTAATATTATTTTATAATACACTCAGCAATTAAGTTGGGCACTAAATGGTACCAGATTGCAATAATAATTTTCTTGGCTGAGGTCTGAATCAAAAACTGTTTAATGGCTGACTCGAGTGTAGATGCAAAACAAAATGCTGCATAATCTATTTTTATGTCTTGTGTCAGTGACCGTCAAGCAAAAGCATGACATTTCTGAAACGCATGTGTTAGCCAAACTGTGTAAGTAACTATGTTAAAATACAGAAAAGCAGAGCACTTGTAAAATATCAGTCAGGAAACAGGATACAATGTGCTTAATCCAGTAAACTTCACATTTTTAACCCAAGGTAAAACTTTCAGATTTTCACATATAATCTGATGGTCATTTGTTTCTTTTATATTCTGCCAAACTTGACATTGGGTACATTTTAGTATGCTCACAAAGTGAATTAGCAGCATTGCTGGGACCCCTAGTTTGGCTTTTTCCTGTTCAAAATTTTATGCATGAATAAATTTTTTAAATAATTTTTTCCCCCCCTGAACATGTTAAGATACTTTATTAATGCTTTAGCTAGGTAAATTTTTTGTTTATTTTTTTTTTTTAGCCAAAAATGCTGTAAATGTTAGATTCCCTACAAATATTAATATCCTTTGATGTCATATTCAGTAACCATGGTTTCTTATTGCAGAAATAGACAGGCCTTATATTGGCCTAGTATTGCTGTGAACGTTCACGTCATGAGGTTCACTAATTAGGCCTTGTTCCGACTGTCAGCACGAATCTGATTTTTGACACATCCAGATTGAATTCAGTGTGGAATCAGATTGCTTTCATAGACTTTGATTTTTTTTTTGCAAGTCTGATCTGACCCACATCCAGAGTTGGTTTGAAATCAGATTCAGCTCGAATTCATAAAGATGTGTCTCAGTCTTGACGCTACCTTCTCAAAGCGGATTTCAAACTGTCCATTAGGTCACTTGCAACCTGATGCAGCGGTCCAAATCCACACAATCACATGGTTAGGAAGTGGGTCCATGGTATAAACTTGTTGCAAAAACGGTGGGGAGACGATAGAAGAAATAGACATGGGATATAAAATTTTAATTCTTTTAGAATTTAATATGCTATGCGTGTGAATGTCACGGAAGGTCTTTTTTTGCTTTTGGTGCTATTACCACTATGTATGTAAAAGCCGTGCCCTTGAATTTTCCCTGCGGCTAAATTAACTATGTAACTGCAATATAGAAATGGAGAATGATTGTCCCTGGACAGGATGATGTGAAATGTCTGACAGTACTTTGTAAGGATGCATCAGTACAGTATCAGTAATGCTAGAGGGAATGTACTGAAACAGGGCGATATATTAGGAAATAATGAGCTGCATGCAGATAGGAAGAGAACATGTCAGATTTGGAGTGCCAGTCTAAACAGCCAAATCCGATAGCGAGCCCTAAAGATCAGATTTGTGAAACACATCGGATTTGCTTGCAGCCTGAACAAGGCATACCCAGACACAAACTCGTATCTGGCAGAATTAAACATTCTGTACAGTAATGCGTGTTTCAAGTTTTAATAAGGGGATTAGGTGTTAAACATGACCAAGCTGCTTTCAGTATATTATGTGCTAGCACTCAAGGTTTAATTTCTGACAGAGCTGATCTAACAATTAAAAAAAATTTTTATTTAGACAAGGAGGCCTGTTGGTGAACTTCCACCCTTCTATCCTGAGCTGCCTGCTGCCTCAATTGACCAGCCCTCGGCTGGCTGTGCGAAAGAGGACCATTATAGCTCTGGGTCATCTGGTCATGAGCTGTGGGAACCTCGTCTTTGTAGACCTCATTGAGCACTTATTGTCTGAGCTCTCACGCAACGACTCCATGTCAACCACACGCACTTATATCCAGTGCATTGCTGCCATCAGCCGACAAGCCGGCCACAGAATCGGTGAGGAAATAATGCTTGTTTGTTTTCCTTGTTATTTTATGCACTCTGCACACAAACCAGATATTAATGCGTAAATAAAATGCACCACATTTGTGATCACAATACCAACAAAAACATCCCAAGGCTTACTTTTAGTTCTGCAAGGTTTAACTTCCTGAATCACTTACTAGCCTTGTTTACACATTGCCTAATAATCCGTTAATAATCCAGTTGATATTATAATCAAAGTGTAACAAATGCTCAGATTTACACCTGCACAGGAATAAAGTAACATCTGCGAAGCCATGCTTGAATTCCGGGTATTCTTCAGTTATATTAAACCTATGAGTTTGGAGCGACCAGTCAAACTGTTAGAAGTCAACAATAAGAAACTTTCTATAATTCTCACTGCTGTAACAAATGACTGATCTCCCACCTAGTTATGCTTCAGGGATCTCCGAGCAGCCCCAGGCTGCACTTGGTGACCTGGAAAGATAGAGGAGGGTGTGTGTTAAACATAACTCTCTGGAAGCAGGCTGCACAAGTTACTTGAACATTAGTGTGTGACACGGGGTGGGATGATCTGCAGTCACACAGTTATTACCTGTCAGCTTGTCACCGTGCTGCATCCCACTGCCGAGACGCACCCGGAACGGCGCGAGTGAAATGAAGTGAAAAGTCATTTAGGTTAGCTGTGCTAGGGAGCGTGTTCTGCCATCGGCCAATTACCACCAGCGTTTGATGAGACAAAGACAGCAGTGATTAAGATGTGCAAGATTACTTTAGTCAAGTGCATTCAAAGTAATTTTGTAGTGTTCTCCCCTGCTACTAGTTTTAATTAAGTTTTGTGTGCAACATCTTTTATTCATCTGCGTTAAAAAGAGCCATTCTTTATCAGAATGGTTCCAGTATAAGAACCTAAGACGGGTTTCTTGGGGTGTTTTATTTCTTAGCCTTTTCTTAAATTTTAAATTCCGTTCTCCAGCTGTTGCTTTAAAGATTACCCGACGTGTACATACTATAGAGACACATGCTAACTGTGCTGTTCGTATCCTCTACAGGCGAGTACTTGGAGAAGATCATTCCATTAGTGGTGAAGTTCTGTAACATTGATGATGATGAACTGAGGGAATACTGCATACAAGCCTTCGAGTCCTTCGTCAGGAGGTTTGTATTCGCACAACCGATTCACAGGTACACAGATGGGCAAATCATAAATTCATTAACTAGTTGATCAAGCAGGTAAAAGCCTTGTCCAGTCTCAGGTTTTGGTTGCCTGAGCACTTGGAAGCTGACATAATTTTACCCCAAAGGATGACGAGCTAGTTAAGTGCTTGAATGCTGAGTAATGAAAATAAACGACGCTTTCATCAAATCTCTCATCCTGTCCATTCTATTTTTATATATATATATTTTAATATATAAAATACACACTGTGAGAACTGATGCTATGGATTGAACTTGATAAATGTCAAAATTCTTGTTCTTGCTTATTCATAGTCACCTCATCTTATCTTGTCATCACCTCATTATAGTGGCTTCCAGCAGGTGGGAATGATTTTCAGCCACCCACTCCTTTTTCCATTTACATCATTTTCTTTTTAGTACTCTTAATAAATGTGCTTTCTCTGGGTTCAAACCCACTCCGTATTTCTTCAGCTGCAGAACTGATGGATATGTAGAGAGGATTATCTGCTTGTGTTTTTCCAAGATAAGCTTGCAGACTGAGCTGAACAGAAGCCCGAGAAGAAACCACAGCCTGCTGCAACCCCACTGGGCATGTGCTTTAATTGTGAACAATTTTCAGAACTGTGTCTAATCCAGTGACACATTCTGTTTCTGTACCTAGGTGTCCAAAAGAGGTTTACCCGCATGTCCCAACAATTATTAACATCTGCCTCAAGTACCTAACCTACGACCCCAACTACAACTACGATGATGAGGATGAAGATGAGAATGCAATGGATGCAGATGGTGTTGATGAAGACTATCAAGGTATTAAGACTGGATAAAGAATGAAGACTGTCCTACTGTCTATGCGATCTTTACAACGTTATAGCAGAACCTTTTATTTTGCTGTAATGGGGGAAAAAAGTAAGAATGGTAGTAACACCTATAACCAGAAAACTGATGCAGGTCCATCATGTTTTGCGTTTCCTCACAAATTAAGTTGTTTGTGTGGATCAATCACTGACTAAAGTGTAAGGGCGCTTTGGAATACTAGTTTTCATTATGACTATGTATCTCACTCCTGCGGTGAAGGTGAGGCATAAGAGCACATGGTAAGCAATGTGTGTTTTCCTGCTCGGTTTAGTCAAGGGAGTTAAAGGCAGGTTCTGCCTTTAAAATAAGACAGTATAACGAGGAAGACAAAAGAGGAGGAGATTTATGGATGCAGTGAGAGAGGACATCAAGTTAGTTGGTGTGAGAGAAGAGGATGCGGAGGATAGGGTGGGATGGAGGCAGATGATTCGCTGTGGCGACCCCTGAAAGGGAACAGCCGAAAGACAGAAGAAGAACTGTAAGTGTCACTGTAACCCTAGACCTGTGGCTTGTTGTTTATCATCATTACGTAACCAACTCCATGCCTCGGGAACTGTTGCAGGAAGCGATGACGAATACAGCGATGACGACGACATGAGTTGGAAGGTGCGACGAGCAGCAGCCAAATGCCTTGATGCCGTGGTGAGCACCCGGCATGAGATGTTACCCGAATTCTACCGCACCGTCTCCCCAGCACTTATTGCCCGTTTTAAGGAACGTGAGGAGAACGTGAAGGCTGATGTGTTCCACGCCTACCTGTCCCTCCTAAAACAGACACGGCCAGCCCAGAGCTGGCTGTGTGACCCTGATGCTATGGAACAAGGCGAGACTCCGTTAACAATGCTGCAGAGCCAGGTGGGGGAAAAACACATGCACATTCTCTTACTTTCTCTCTTCTCTGTATATCGCTATGCATACACAAGTTAAAAATTTTGAGGTTGTAAGCAAATTTAGCATTTTTTTATAGGTGCCCATGATCGTCAAAGCCCTGCATAAACAAATGAAGGAGAAGAGTGTGAAGACTAGGCAGTGCTGCTTCAACATGCTGACAGAGCTGGTAAACGTGCTCCCCGGGGCTCTGACTCAGCACATCCCAGTGCTCGTGCCAGGTATGCGCCTCTGGCCTCCCCTGCGTTTTACAGTGTCCTGAATGTTTTCTACTCGCACATTCCTTCAAATAGAAATGGGGCTGGGAAATCAGGACAACATAATATCAGTGTTGTCATGAATATGTATCAATTCCTAATCACACATACTGTGGTATCTATCTGTCTGTTTAACTATAGCACCTTTCACACGACCTTTTTTTTACTGACACTGTATGTCGTCCTATTTGGGCCTATTCCTGAGTGGAAAAACTCTAATTTCTGCATGCACAGATTAATATTTTCTGTCACTCAAACTCTCTCGCCCACGTGCTTTGTGCAGGGCAGGGTTGCCAGATCTCGCCGACAAAATCTCCCTATGATAAAAGACCCAGACAAATATCATTTATGTGACTAAAATTGGTAAATGATTTCAATTTTTTAATAATTGTATAAAAAAAATAAAAGTAATTTTGTTACCCTTTATTACTGTTTTTTTTAAATTTTTTTTTATTTTTTTATTCACTATTATTCAAAAGTAATAAAAATGGTAAATAATAAAAAAAAAGATCATTACCAAATTGTAAATCAAAAACCTAAAAATTCTAAATTTGATTACAACATTGTGTTAGTTTCTTCTGTTAAATGATTGTAAAAGAAAATCAGGCAAGTTGTCCCTACATACCAAGGTAAAAGACACTGGTGCTTCCTAATCAGTGGCATCAGCTATATGGTGTTCATGTTACATTAGTATTTTACAAATCGTTTGTCCATTTGTTAGCATGAATGCAAGATTTGCATTTTGCAATTAACATTACATTAGATGTAATTTTACATTAAATTTTTTTTCCCCCTCCCTCTTTTTTTCAGGAATCATATTCTCTCTAAATGACAAATCAAGCTCCTCCAATCTGAAGATCGATGCCCTGTCCTGTTTATATGTGATTCTGTGCAATCACCAGCCTCAAGTCTTCCACCCCCATGTTCAGGCCTTGGTGCCCCCGGTAGTGGCCTGTGTGGGCGATCCCTTCTACAAGATCACCTCAGAAGCCCTGCTGGTCACCCAACAGCTGGTGCGGGTGATCCGGCCCCTCGACCAATCGGATGCCTTCGATGCCTCGCCCTACATTAGCGACCTCTTTGCCTGCACCATCAAGCGTCTCAAGGCAGCTGACATCGATCAGGAGGTCAAAGAGCGTGCCATCTCTTGCATGGGCCAAATCATCTGCAACCTCGGTGACAGTCTTGGAGCAGACCTTCCGGGCACACTCTGCATCTTTTTAGAACGGCTAAGGAATGAGATCACCAGACTGACTACGGTGAAAGCTCTGACATTGATCGCTGGCTCACCACTCAAGATCGATTTACGTCCCATCCTAGCCGATGCAGTTCCGATCCTGGCATCGTTTCTGCGCAAGAACCAACGGGCACTGAAGTTAAGCACTTTGGCAGCACTGGATATACTAGTTAAGAACTACAGTGACAGTGTGACGCCAGCCATGATCGACGCTGTGCTAGATGAGCTGCCACCATTGATCAGTGAGAGTGACATGCATGTCTCGCAGATGGCTATTAGTTTCCTGACCACACTGGCACGTGTGCACCCAGACTCTCTTGCCAAGATCAGTGGCTCGATCCTCTCAGAGCTCATCGCGCTGGTGCGCTCACCACTGCTGCAGGGTGGCGCTCTCGGTGCTATGCTAGAGTTTTTCCAGGCTCTAGTGGCCACTGGTACGGCCAGCCTGGGCTACATGGACCTGCTGCGCATGCTCACCAGCCCTGTGTATGCACAGAGCGCCTCACTCACCCACAAGCAGTCGTACTACTCCATCGCCAAATGTGTGGCAGCCCTCACCCGTGCCTGCCCTAAGGAGGGCCCTGCTGTAGTTGGTCAGTTCATCCAGGATGTCAAGAACTCGCGCTCTACTGACTCCATCCGCCTGCTGGCCCTGCTCTCTCTGGGTGAGGTGGGTCACTACGTGGACCTAAGTGGTCAACCAGAACTAAAAACAGTCATCCTGGATGCCTTCTCCTCTGCCAGCGAGGAGGTCAAGTCAGCCGCCTCCTACGCGCTGGGCAGCATTAGTGTTGGTAACCTGCCCGAGTATCTGCCGTTCGTGCTGCAAGAGATCTCCGGCCAACCCAAGCGCCAGTACCTGCTGCTGCACTCGCTCAAGGAGATCATCAGCTCAGCGTCAGTAGACGGCCTCAAGCCGTACGTGGAGAGTGTGTGGACTCTGTTGCTCAAACACTGCGAGTGTACAGAAGAGGGCACACGCAACGTGGTGGCAGAATGCCTGGGCAAGCTCACTCTTATAGACCCTGAGACGCTACTACCCAGGCTAAAGGGCTATCTGTTATCAGGTTAGCATCATGGCTTGACGCATTACTTTAGTTTTGAGTAAAAATCTATGAGGTAGCTAAAAATCAGGTCATGTCCTAGTATGACATACTGGATTTGGGTAGAATGTGAGCTAATTCATGAATTATCATTTGGTAAGAGGAGGAGGATGAATGATGCTAGAGTTTGATTATTTTCAGTCAGGTTAGGTCTTTTCTTTTACTGAAAGATATTCCTCTTTTTTTTTTCTTCTTCTTCCAGGATCTTCTTATGCTAGAAGCTCAGTAGTTACTGCTGTAAAGTTTACAATTTCAGACCACCCACAGACTATTGATCCCCTGCTGAAAAACTGCATAGGTAAGCTTTTTGCTTTCAGACTATAATTAGTTTCTCTCCAACTTTTAAAAGAAATTCAAGTTCTCTTCCCCCCCCCCCCCTCTCCTCTTTTATTTCTGCCATCATTTTAGGCGATTTCCTAAAAACATTGGAAGACCCAGACCTTAATGTTCGAAGAGTGGCCCTCGTGACCTTCAACTCTGCCGCCCATAATAAGCCCTCACTTATCCGGGACCTCTTGGACACTGTACTTCCTCACTTATACAATGAGACCAAAGTGCGCAAAGAGCTGATTAGAGAGGTAGGTGTCCCTTATTTACTTCCTGTTTCTTATACTCTCAGGGTCACTATTCTTTCAGAGCTTACTGAGATCTTTCCTTGATGTGTGTTAGGTTGAAATGGGTCCGTTTAAGCACACGGTGGATGATGGGCTGGATATCCGGAAGGCTGCTTTTGAGTGTATGTACACTCTTCTAGACAGCTGCCTCGATAGACTTGACATCTTCGAGTTCCTTAACCATGTCGAAGATGGACTCAAAGACCATTATGATATCAAGGTAGGACATTATTTTTCATGTGCACAAGCTATGAATCTTTTGTCTTGATCGTTTTTTGCAGTATAAATCGCAGATTACGGAAAAGCGAGACAGAAAATGAGTGTCCTATAAAAGCCTCTGTGGCGTGTTACAGGAGGATTAACCGTATTGAATTCATTACTTGGAATATAAACATGGATATTAACAGGATTTTTACTTTCATATTGTATTGAGCAAGCGGTTAGATATGAAGTTGGCACAAGAAAGAAAAGCCACATTAACATCAGTACCTGCCTGGTGAGGTGGTTTAAATTAGGCTGGCAGTTTGTTTAAATTCAGGGAAATGGAACTAAACTAATTGATATGAATAAATTAGATTAAACCAGAAAGAACTGCATGAGCGTCTTGCATGCATCTCTACTTGAGACCAGTTATTAACCCGAGTGAGTCACACACCATGCTGGCACAGCTGGTGTTTCCACCTCTGGGTGTTTTACTTCTGATTTTATCACACACCCATGTTTGGGGTTTAAATTCAAATACATATGTTTGGAACACTAAACAGGTCTAAATCCAGATATCTTTGTGTTATACCCCTAATGTCGTAAAGCTGACGTTTTTTTTTTTCTTTTCTTTTAGATGCTGACATTCCTGATGCTGGCCCGACTCTCCACTCTGTGTCCGAGTGCGGTGCTGCAGAGGTTGGACAGACTGGTGGAGCCTCTCAGAGCCACATGTACTACGAAGGTCAATACACGGTTTTCCATAAACGTCCATTTTTAGCTAGAACCATAACAGAGTGCTAATTTGAACTGTTATGTTCTTCCTCTCCCTTAGGTAAAGGCAAACTCTGTAAAGCAGGAGTTTGAAAAGCAGGATGAGCTGAAGCGTTCGGCCATGCGGGCAGTGGCGGCTCTGCTCACCATCCCCGAGGCGGAGAAGAGCCCCCTGATGAGCGAGTTTCAGTCACAGATCAGTTCCAATCCTGAGCTCGCTGCCATCTTCGACAGTATCCAGCGGGACTCGTCATCGGCCAACATGGAGTCCATGGACACTAGTTAAACCGCATCTGGCACACTCAACACCGTCGCTCGCAAACAAAGCTGCAACAATCCTGCGGGACCCTTTTATTGTTCCATGCATTGCACTGAACCAACTATTATAGGAAGGGGAGGAAAAAAAAAAACATGAAAGGCTTAAAAACAAAAAACAGCTTAAAAATAAGAAAATGCTCAAAATAATTAAAAAGGAAGACACTGTCTTAAGCTTCAAAGCTTAAGCTAATCTTTTTGTCCCAGTTTTTCCCAAAATAGAGAAATTTATTGTTCATCAGTTTTTTTTTTTTTTTTTTTTGTTCCCAACCCCCCCTTTGATTTGATTGTTTGCTGAGTTGAGGGACATGGACAGACAAAATAGAGACAGACTGTATGAGCTTATTAGTTATCAATGGGGGAGATTTATTTTCTTTTTTTTCTTTTCTTTTCATTCTTTATTGTAGACTTTTATCGGATTGACGGGGTACATGTTAGCATTAAGTCAGTCCACCTGATTTAAAGACCATCTTTCTTGTTTATCGTTTTTCTTACCAGACCAGTTTTAATGGGTGTTTTTGTACAAGTTGAACGTCATCTCTTTCTCATCACTTTGTCTCGATTGCTGGTTGACAGGTTCGTGGGCTCCCTGAGAGATGCATCTTTTCAAAACATTCTATTAAAGAAATGTCAGAGTGGTTAGAGGACGCTGTTGGGCAAGTGAATACTGCTTCATTCAACCCCTTTCCTGACCCTAAACAGCAGTTTAACATTCCCACCATTTGCAGATTTACATGGTGTAAACAGCATGTATTAGACATCCCATCCAGTGACCTAAATTCACTCTGTGTGTGTGTAAGATATTCTGACAGTTTTGTTTGACGAAAACATACAGAAGCCAAGTCCGAGTCAGCATTGCTATAAGAAATAACTGCTCTGTATGGACATGAGTTTCACACACGTGAATAAAGATATTAGCGGAGAGCATTGTGTGATTATCTGCAGGGTTGTGTTACAGCACATTCACCGCACCTGAGTGAGCAAACTCTCGCATTGAACCTGTGCGTGTTTCAGATTTTCATGTCTGTTTATTGAACTATTTGCAGTCAGAAAGAAAGCAACATCTTAAAAATAAATAAATAATTCTTCACTGTAGCTACATACTACAATGTGAAAACCATGGAGTGTCTGTAGAACCACTTTCATTTTAACCTTTATTCAGAAATAAACTCATACATTGAGTATACTGGTGAAATGCAGAAAAAACAAACAAAAACAAAAAAAAACAAGGTAGCTATAGAAACAGGAATTAAAGAAAATGTGAAATAAAATACATTTCTTTTGTTTTGTGTTTTTGATAGTGAAACTAATTCATTCTCTTATTTTATTTTTTTTTTTTTCAAAATGTGGTCACTTTCCTTCTGTCATTTACTTTTACATCACCATAGGTAAAGAAAAAAAATAATCAACTGATCACTTTCTGATGATCCCTTTTCAGTCATGAATGACTTTTTTAAAATTTATTTTTCACACATTCCATAAAAAAGCCTCCCATTTTTTGTTTTCCTACAACTTTGAATTAATGACACAAGGTTCCTGCCTGACCCCAGCACAAAACTAGTTCCTGCTGATCTGTTACACATTCGTCTGATGTCATTGTTTGCTCAATAACGAACGTCTACCGAGAAAGCAAAAAGTAACTGAACCGAGAATGTTACTGCTAAATGTATGTGTGAGAATGAAAGGATAAGGTAATGATTGTTGTAGCTGGAATCAGCCCACGGGTGAATGCAGGAGGAGGCCATAAAAAGCCAAATGTTTAGTCTGCGTACTTGCTTCTGTCTCATTTGCCCACTAAACTGGGTCTTGTACGCATCTGCAGGAATCGGCAGCATGGAGGGATAAATCGCACATATTTCACTGATGGATATTTTACTACCTACATTTTTTGGCAAAGAAAACATTTAAGGAGAAATCACAGGAAGTGGGTTAAGTTCTATCCAATGCATTAATACAACCTGGCAGAACAGTGCAGGACCATCAAGTTTGTGGAAGAAATGTGGTCTGGAAAAAATAAATAAAATCATGAGTGACCATAATCAGAGATCGTTAAATCCTTGGTGATTTTGCATAATAAAACAATCAACAGTAGAAATTACAGCTATGTTTGAAAGTAAGTGAAAGTAAAAGTATTTCCACATGCATCATGCAGCGAGAACTGCAGAATTTATGAACAGCTGTTTCCCCACTAGTTAGTGAGATTACTTAGGAAACGAAAAACAGATTTGGTTTTCTAGGGAGCATTAAGACTGGATATTGGAGCAATGGAAAAAAAAGTCATATGGTCTGATGAGCTCCAGAGCAATGTGCGCATCAGGGTAAGAAGGGAAGCACATGAAGTGATGCACCCATCATGCATAAACCTCTGGAGCTCTAGACTCAGCAACGTTATGTGGCAGTAAAATGTCACCTTCCTTGATGCTACAGGCATATCACAGGACTCAAATTGTTCTGTGGGCATTTCTACATGAGATGGCTTCCACACTGCACGCTGAAATTAAAAGGCAATTAAGGACACTGTACATTTACTCATATACTGTAGGTAGCAACCAGAAGTTTTAAAAACTTTTTAAAGATGTACCTACCGAAGATATCATGCCAGTTAAAAGGAACCTACAGTTTACTACTATTCTTTTAAGTGCTTATACAGCCCCTTCGAAATTATTAGAACAGCAAGGCCAGGTATTTCTTTTTTTTTTCTTTCATGATACACTGAATGCATTTATTAAATAAATATTTGAGTCACTTACTTGTTGTTGCACCCAAATCTCAAGTGTCAAATACTTGTGCCATGTTCTACATTGCCTAACACATCTATATGTAAATCTGTAAATGAAAGCTGAAATTCTGGTCTATCATCCCATATTTATTTATTGATGTTAGACCAAAATGTCTTCAGTGTATAGCAAAAACAAATGATTGGATTTGCTGTTCCAATACTTTGAGACGGGACTGTGTACAGTCCTCTTACGATCCTTCACCTAACCAAGCTGTAAGCAGAAGGAATTTCTTAACAACTCTGTATGGGGTCTTGCTAAGAAGCAGCAGCCAATCAGAAGGGTTTTAGGCTCTAACATGTACTGCCATGCTAGAGCGGCCAGGGTAATGTCCAATTCCTGACCACAGAGACTCCTAGCGAAGACGGAGTCAGCCCATTCAGGTATATCTTGTTTTAATTACATCATATATAACTGGATTTTTTTATGCTTTTTTTTTTCTGGGATTCACAAACATTCACAAAAAAGCAATGGTAAGAACAGTTTTCTTCTATTCTGTATTGCTTTTAAAGCTTTCATTTTATTCTAGATTGTACATGTACAGTCAGAGGTGAGATTAAATAAAAATACATGAATGGATAGAAAAGAACAGAGACATATGGTGGTTCATTTCATGGTGGATTGTGCACTTGATTAATTTATCTTTGAGAGCAGGATTCTCCTGGATCAGCAAAGGAAAAATTATCGCCATCGTGGCTCAAAAAAAGTATTTTTTCCCCTCAGTGCACACTTTGCTTTAATGCAGCAAAACACCAATTTATATGCTAATGCAGTCCCATTACTAATGGAATTTTAGAAACCATGCTGGTTATAGTAATGGTAAAATCACTGCATAACAAAACTCCAACTTTAATTAAAAGTTATTATTTATAAGATTGAAAGGCTTAAGATTATTGATTACAACTGAAACAACTAATTTTCTAATATCACCTTCAGGTAATATAAATTGTAGAAAATGGGCATCACAGATAAACACGCTGTCATGGAGGAAGCTGCAAACTGGTAAGAGACTGTACTAAACTTTTTATATGCCAATTCAGCTGTAACATAATAAACATAATTTGTGGTTTCAAATAACACTACTCTATGCAATTTCAAGCACCACTACTTTAAACCATTAGTCTAAAAAGTAAGAATAATGTATAGTTTTGCCTTGAAACCAGGCCTGCTGGGAAACATTTCCATAAAATGAACTGCCATAGGACGAGAAGAAATCATTCTCCATCTCGAGAGGTTTCTCCAGTACCGTCATACTTCTCGGAACCAGTTTCAATCCGAAAGCGTAAGGTAAATGTTAAAAGGATCATGGCTGGATTACATGGTGACATGGACACATTTCTGGGGCTGCATATTTATTCATAATTTAACATGCAATTCACTGTATACCGTTCAACTCAAACCGGGACTTGTAATGAAATGAAGGCCTAAAACCGATACCGACTGACAGAAGACTTCAAGCATAGACCGCTGATGAGGCTCTTGACCTCAGTAAAACATACGTCCATTAATGATGATCCTGGTCGAGGTGGCTTGGGGCCCACTGCAGTCGTTCCCATGAGCATTTAGCAAGTGAAACCCCTTATCCTTAAAAATCGACAGAAAGGAAGAGATTCATCTTTTCTGTGAGACCTGTACACACAATCATTCATGAATACCACTTGCATTTTATAGGAACTCGTTATTAACAAACCCCCGGTACAATCCTGACCTCGCTCCAAGCCATTTCCGCATTAAGGGAGTTCCTGGGAGCCCAGCGTTTCAGACGTGAAGCAGGCAGTTCAATCATGGCTCCTGCGTACTAAGAAAATTTTTTCCTTGATGGTATCCAAGCACTAGTGAAACGCTGGGATAAGTGCATTAGTGTAGCAATATATTTGAAAATATTATATATACAGTATATATAATAAAATATGGAAAATGTATTTTTAACTCTCATAACTGTGTTCTGCTATTCTGCACAATTGCAAGTCCTAGATTGACTTGAACATACCCCGTATTTGGAACAAACAGAATATGTTTGTTTTCAAAATACAAAAATACAGAACCAAATGAGGTACACAGGTTTTGTAAAGAAACCTTTTTAGCAAGATTTACAGGGCTTCTGGCTGAGACTAAAGCAGATTATTGAGTGCTTTGGGAAAGAGATAAACAAAAATCCTGTGCAAGCAGGAGGTTTCTATTCTCATGATATGAACATGATCTAATGTTGAATGTGCAGGCTTTACTGATTCATCCTTAGTTACTGCCTGATTATCACAGTTTATGCTAATTAATGAAATAGAAGCAAATATTTTTTTTATTATAATGCAAAGTTAAAAACAAAAATAACTACACAAGTTGGATAAAAAAAAAAAAGATTGCATTGACAATAATGTTGCCGGAGTAGAGAAACTGCCAAAGTCATAGAATATGTGTGTACCACTGGGTTTATAGCTATTAAACATTAATTATTTTCACTCATACACAGAAAACTCCTAAGCTGATATTATAAACTAGAGGTTGAATAATGCAATCTGTAGGATGCATTATATATCCTACAGATTGCATAATCATGTTTATGCAATCTGTAGGATGTAACTGGCAGACTGCCTCGTCTAATTAAAGGAGCTCATCAGGACGAAGATGATGATGACGACATCCAGAGTTTAAAAAGCCTGCCCACGGTGATGAACACATTAACGTCTGACCCTAAGATTAACAGGTCACACGCAGGACGCCAAGGACAAGGCATCTCTGATCTGAGCCTTCCATTTCTCATCACATCCAAGTAATGAAATACCTTCATGGGAAAATATGTAATCATTGTCTAAACAAATTATTGAAGCATTAATATACAAACTGGACCTGATGTAAAAATGGCACATGAAATGTTTCTATAGATGCACACTGCTTGTAAAAGGTACTGCATGTGCTCGCGCTAGAGGGCTTCTACCTGCCATCAGTTCCACGACTCTGGAGAGGCCACCATGCAGAGCAGGATACAGGTAAAACACCCTTAAAAGAGAGATGCACTACAAAAGGCAATAAACACTGAAACTACGGTTAGATAAAATGCTCAGATGGCCTCATTTATCCACGAAAAATAAAATTGCTTCTTTCTTTTCACTCTGAAATATGCCCAGGTGCAACACTCGCAGTACTTTTCATTGCTGTTTTTCAGCCGAACTTTACTTTACTGTAAATAACATGTTCATTAAATTCTGCAAGTGCAATTTTAAAAAAAGCACAGCCAATATCTTGCACAGCAGAAGCACACAGAGCTATTTTCTGCTTATTGATGATTTAAAGGCTGGTTGGTCACACCACCATGTGTGTGTGTGTAAGAGAGCGAGAAAGAGAGAGAGAGGGATAGAGTTTATCAGAGTCACAAAGTGCTCAGAAATGTGAAGGAAAGAGAAAGTTCGAAATGAAGAGAAGGGTGAACAAGACAACATAAGAAGAGCATAATAAGAAGAGCATACATATTTCCATAACTATCAGCTACCACAGCAGTGAGAGAAAATAAATTAAAATTTAATTAAAGTGTCACTATAAAATGAAATAAATGTTTGGGAAAAAAGTGAACTAGCAAGTTACAATAGGAGTTAAGAGAGAATTCTAACATTACTTTATTTTCCTCAAAGGCAAAAAAAAATTTTTTTTTACACAAATAAAAGAATTTGCCAAGGCAATAATAAAGTAAATAGATTATACACACAACAGACCCTTCATTACAGTAGGTACACCTGGTCAAATGTTCCATAACACAAATATCTAACCAGCCATTCACATTACAGATCCTAAATGCATTTAGGCCTGTAGACATGTTCAAGATGATCTGCTGAAGTTTAAACTGAGCATCAGGATGGGTAGTAAAGGTCATTTAAGTGACTTTGAATGTGGCATGAATGTTAGCGCCAGACAGGCTGGTGCGAGTATTTCCAAAACTGTTGATCTACTGAGATTTTCACATATCTAGGATTTGTAGAGAATATCCAATTAGTGGATATTGTTCATATTGTTGATGCCAGAGGTCAGAGGAGAAAACCCAGGAGCTGATAGAGAGGCAACAGTACCTCAAATAACAGTTCGTTACAACCAAGGTATACCGAAGAACATCTCTGGGCACTTTGAAATAGATGGGCTACAACAGCACACCAGGTGCCACTCCTGTCAGCTAAGAATAGGAACCTGGGGATAGAATTCACATGGCCTCGCCAAGTGAAGATTGGAAAAACATTGCCAGGTTTGATGAGTCTTGATTTCTGCTGTAATATTTAGATGGTAGGGTCAGAATTTGGCATAAACAACATCTTGCATCGTGTCAACGGTTCAGGCTGCTGCTGCTGCTGGTGTAATGATGTGGGAGATATTTTCTTGACACACTTTGGGCCCCTTAGTACTAAATGGGCATTGTTTCGATTGGGAACTGTTGCTTTGCCTTATGACCACAGGACATTGCATCATAAAGAGATGAACATGTCACAAAGCTAAAATCATCTCAAACTGGTTTCTTAAACATGACAATGAGTTCATTGTACTCAAATGGCCTCCAGAGTCACCATACCTCAATCCAATAGAGCACCTTTGGGAGATGGTGCAATATAGAGATTTGCACCAAGGATGTGCAGCCGCAGCAACTATGTGAGGCTCTAATGTCAATATGGAAGAATTAAGGCAATTTCGGTTTCAAATTAGGTTCAATAGGTCCTTGCACTTGCACGGACATGGCTGGTAAATGTGTATAGATATATGTACTGTACAGTACTTTATTTATTCATTCATTTTTAGTAAGTTCTTTATCCTGGTTATGATTTTGTTTAAATTCAATGCCTGTCTCAAGAACAAGAAAACTGGTTATAAGGCAGGAATTTATCGGTCCACAGTGCATGACTTTACACCTAGTGGTCAATTGGTAGTGGCCAATCCACTTACTGCTGGAAGGTAGTAGGAAAGGGATGAAGTTAGCCGAAACGCACATATAGTCTTACTTAGTGTTTAATTTAAACCTTTTTTTGAATGCACCCTCCATATCTTAATGCTCAATTGCATTCTAATGCTGTCCTGTTTATTCTTCCTTTAAGGCAAGACAAAGCAGAAATGGGTTCAACTCAGCATCCTTGCCCAGTCCGGCATCCTCATAGTGAGAGCAGTCTTCCTGAAAAGACATGGAATATAAAATCCAGCTACAATCCCCTGCACTCATCCTCCACTCACAAAATGCCCCTGGGTCCCCGAATCACATTCCAGAGTCCAGTGGTACAGGGCGTGTACCCCATCACTCCTGACTTGATGAAAGACAGCAGACATAATGTGCAGGTGTGTCAGCCTGTGAGACCTGTGCTGAAGAGAGCACAGGTGCTGAACAGAGGAGCTCTTCACTGTCTTATAGAAGAAAGCTTCCTCCCCTGCTCAAACAATCCACATTTGCTTGAACCATTTTCAGGCTTTGAGGAGCACCTTTGTCATCAGCTCCTTAACTCCCCCTTGCCTTACTGTGCCGCTCTGCCACATATCAACTCCGATGACCTGTTACAGCTAGAGACCGTGCTACCTGTGCCGCAGGGGTTAGGCAGTTCCCTGATGCAGCGCACAGTGGAGCTCTGCAACCCACAAGGGAAACAAGTTCCGAGCATCACCATGACTCGTCCCACACCTTCCCCAAAACACCTCCACAGCACTGAGAACAGGCATGTAGCTTGAGAGCAAGGTTATGATTGGAAAATGTTGGCCTTTTTTTCAGCCAAGTGGACTTTCGCACACCACATGCCCCTCTGAAAATAATAGAACAGCAAGGATAGTTCTTTTTCTTTTTTGTTGCTTGTGGTAAAAGATCAAAAGATGAATAAAAGAAGACAGATCAAAGTTTCAACTTTGATGAAATATCTAAAGAAACAGCATCATGAAGATAAAGCTTAACAAACAAATGCATAAATATGCACAGCCTGGCCAAAACAAAAAGTCACACATTTCATTCCAGATTTCATTGATGGCCTTTGGATTTGATTACGGTATGATTTTGAATTCATGTGTGAAATGGATTCCACAAGCTCCCAGAACATTTTCACAATTAGAATTTTGGAATATGCTGTTCCACCATGGATAAAAATCCAGAGATGAGGCTAGGCCCAACCTAATGAAGCAACCGCAGATTATAACACTGCTTTCAGAGGCTTGTACCGTGGGCACTTTGTATGATGAGTGCTTCCCTTTTTTACCCTGATGCACCCATCACACTGGCAAAGGGTCAATCTGAACTCATCGGACCAAATGACCTCCATTTCCATTGCTCCAAGGTCCAATCTAAATTCTCCCTAGAGAATTGAAGTGTTTTAGTCTCACAAACAAGAGGTTTTCTTATGGCCACTCATCTGTTTAATCCCAGTCCTATGAGTCCTCATCACATTACGCTTGTGAAAATGCTCTTACTTTCACTATTTAAAATAGCTGGGATTTCTGCTGTCAGTTTTTTCCATATACAGTATCTTTACTAAGCCATTTAATAAGCTCCATCTGAGCACATTTATTCCGTGAAAGTGAAGGTTCAGCACACAGTCCTTACAGGTGTTTAATAATCTCCTTAACTATTTTCAGAGTTTGATACAGGTCAGTAATTTGTCCATTTGTTTTAAGGGAAGACGGTAGATGTTACCAGTGAGGACCATTAAATCCATTATTTAAAAATGTCCACTAAAAGTCAGTGATTAGGTAAATAGGGACATTTGGAGAAAAAGATTTCAATTAGTTACACTTCAAAATGTGGAAAGATTCAGGTTGGTGGTTACTTAGGCAAGTCACTGTACATCATTTTCATCTTCATCAAAGCATGCCTTTGCCAACTGTCTGCTCTGAATACACACTTGAAAAGCCACTATTTCACGAGTAAATAATGCTGTCTTCCTTCTCACCAGCGAGTATAATTGTTTAATTTTACAATTTCTCTCTTAAACGTTAGCTATGCAGGGGGAGATCTTGTTAAAAGGAATAGATCATAATTAAGTGACTGATTCCACAGCTGTGTTAATACTACTCATACAAATTCCATCTACTTGACTGGTGCCGCAAAGAGACACATGGGACAGCGTTTAATCCACCTCTGGAAACTGTGACAGAAGTGGGAAATATCATTACAGGAGTGCTGAGTAGTCAGCAGAGAGAATTTCTAGTACAGAACTCAACACTTACATAATTATACAATTTTATCCATTTGTGATCCAGCTCCAGGAGATCTTTCCGTATCGGGAGATCCGTGTCTGTCTTTCATGCTGATTGTGACCCGATGCTCTGTTAGAGGGAATGGTTACAGTGGCTTGTATAAATTTTCACTCCTTGAACTTTTTTGTAGTGTTATAACGTGGAATGGACTTTACTGAGATTACACAAGAATCAGCTAAAACATAGCCAGGTGAACTGACAAGCCCGTCTAGTCTAATCCCCCCAAAAAAGCCAATGTAGCACAAATTCCTGAAAAAACGTTAATGTTGGCTGTGACAGAAAGATATCAGAACATCCAATGCATCACAGCCTGCCATGCACAGGGAATAGTAGGCAAAGAATTTATGTTGTTGATCTCGTCTCCAAATTCCCCAACAACACCACAACTGACAGCAACCAAAGGATCCATCACTAGTGTCCTGGTGCCAGGCACAACCAACTCCAGAGGTCTTGTGGAGTCATGCCCACAATACTGGTATACTGGTACAATAATTTTATGTAATGGCAATTGGTGTATGTTGTTAAAATACATAGCTTGAAATATTGAAATGGTAGGAAAAGGAAATAATTTGCCAAGAGGTCAAGGGTAACACTTAACCTGATACCGCCATCGCCATGCTTTACTGTGTGGGAATGGTCACTCACAATGAGAACGCTTGTATTTAGAAAATGTCAAACAGAATTTCACATACCCTCCCATAAAGCCTGAGTTGCATGGTGAACAGCTATTCCCATGTGAGCTGGGGATCTAATCCTTGACCTCTTGGTTGATCCTCTGACTAATCCTTTAGTCTATGACTAATCTTTACCCAGTGACTGACTTTTGTTGGACGTTACTAATGGATTTTATGGTGTGCTTCAAGATGTTCAAAGTCTGAGATAACTAATCCGAGATAGACACTTTTCCAGAATTTTTGTCCTGGAATTGTTTTGATACATCCTAGGTCTTCATGATGTTCTGTCATATCATTTTAGACTCTTTAGCCCCAGGAGGTCTTTATGTCTAGGCCGTATCTGTGTAGGAGGCTTTCAGTCTGCAGCTTGTTAAGAGACAACAGGGTGAGTAGGAAGGGAAGCAACTCCAGCAAAGATTCTTCATCAATGTCACTAAAAAGACAGTAATTATTTGTCTTTGCGTTTTTTTTCTCTGAGCAAAATCAATGTAGACTGTCGAGTCAGACACAATGCCCTGTGAGAGACGCTCGATCAGGACCTTCTGTTCTATTCAGCTCTGTGTATAAGTGTATTGTTGTTAACAGGATAACAAATACTTACTTTACTTTCTGACCAAGGCTTTATAAGCAGCCTGGTGCTAACTTTTAAACAGGCAGGTATCTTGAAAAAATAGAAATGACAGTGATTGCTTGTTTTTGGATAAAGCAAGAAAAGTGTGTTAATTAAATAATCATGAAATGGAATATGATGGTTTATTTTTTGTTAGTTTACATCTTGAAAATATGAAAGAATTTCGTTAACCAGTTCTATTTTCTTCTTGACGTTTTGCTCTATGAGCAGTGTTGGGAACGTTACTTTTTAAAGTAACTAATTACATTACAAAATTACTGTCATTAAAAAGTAATCAGTTACATTACAGCGTT
>JAQMYJ010000004.1:9874721-9916405 GCA_030014305.1 Clarias laeviceps
TGTTTGCCCAGGCCGGTTGTGGAGGCAGTGTATCCACATGCTCCAATGAACATGAATCATTGTTGCATAATCCTCCACAATTCCAGTAATTTACTCATCAGATATTGTTGTTCGTCACTGGTATGGATTTAAAAGGTAGATCACCAACTGGATATATATATTGATTTTCATTGATTTTCATTCTGTCAATCAGGTAATGATAGCATTGATCATTGATCATGGATCATGGATCTCATGACCACACACAAAGTTTGCTTTCAAATATCTGACCTTCTCATGAACCCAGTCAGGATCAGGGGTGAGCAAACATCTAGCAGGTACATTATGATTTATTTGTGCTTTCTCATAACTGCTGCCAATTCCAGATCAGCTGAGGTATGATGGTTAAACTAGGTGTATTATTTAGTGTTCATTGATGGCATTACGCTAGCTAGGAAAGATGTCATGGTGGCATAGAGGTTAGCCTCACATCTCCAGGGTCAAGGGATTGGGTTCCACCTTCAGGTTTGTGTGCATAGAATTAGCATGTTTCCCCAGTGATAGGTGGGTTGCCTCCGCGTACTCCTGTTTCCTCCTACATTCAAAAGACATTAGGATAATTTGTGTGTGTGAGTGAGTGAGTAATAATGTGTGTACTTATGTACTTATATGTACTTGTGCCCTGTGATGGATTGCAGAGTGTACCCTCCCTTTTGCACCGAGATCCCTGGGATAGGCTCCAGGCTTCCTGCGACCCTGTAAAGGATAAGCTGAATGAGAATGAATGAATTAGAGAAGTTCTAAGACTTTACACAGTTGTCTGTTTCTCAATAAATTGGAAAAGAAATCATTACTCAGATAAAAGGCTGGCATTTACTTGATGTATTTGATTTGGACAAGGATTTTTTCGTTTTAAATTAGAGTTAATGATTTAAGGTGCACTGTGAATGAATTGCCAGTGATTTAAATGTTCTCAGATGTGCGTGTGAATATGAGACAGAAGGTGAAATCTCTTAGGTGTAGCTTGTTTCTGTCTCTGGGGCTTAGAATCCCGAGGAGCTGATTTGTTTCTTGGCTTCTTCGTTGTGGCGCTGAGTAAATTGCAGATAGAGTTACATACACTCTAATTAATCATCAGGGGTTATGGGTTAAGAACATGCTGTGAGGATGATTACACCTCTGTCTAGCTTTCCAGGGTGGAACAGTTGGCATACATCCAACAATAAATCAATAATCATTTTAATACAGGAAATAATAATTATAAATTGCTTTACTGGAAATTAGAACACCAAGCTTTTGAAACAGAAAATACAGACAGAATACAACCCTGAACAGTCCATGAGTCCAATAATTTTCTAACCTTCATGATGCATAAATAGGATTATTTTTAAATGATTTCAGCACAAATCATATTTTTAAGTTGGTATGAAAGGAAAAGCATTCAACAAGAACAAAATTAACATTTTTTTGTTCACCAAAAATGTAAATCCTGATATTAACCATCCTTATCAGTGACATACTATAGGCCTTAAAATTCTATGTTGAAATCTACACTTTTAGCTACACATTTTCCTAAAAAGCCCTCCAGCACATCTGTATGCCCCATTGAGCACGTTGCTAATCAGAATGAGATGCTGTTCAGATGCTGTAATCACGGTGTTCTCACTTCTGTTACGATGTCTGAATGTTCCAACACTTGAGAAATCACTCTAGCTAAATATAGAGCAACAAAGGCATGCTTTTCTAAGCTGATGTCTTCACTATTTCGTCGTACTCACAATAAAACATTTAAAATCATGCTGCGTCTCCTGTCACCTGAACTGTGCGGGTCTGAAAGAGCCCCGACCGACCATATGTCTGCAAGGCCGTGTCATCTTATTAGCCTTCCTGAAAAGGATGCTGAGCGGAAATGTCAGCATAAGGCTGTGCACAAACAACACAGCCTGTGTTTGGAGCTTCTCAGACAAGCACTGCTGATTCATCCCCTAAAGATCAGATGTTCCCTCAGAGAGCGATGAGGCAGAGGAGACAAACAGCAAAATGGAGGTTTCCCTGCACTGCTTAAGTAAAGGAAAGTCTGGAGATAATTCTACTGTGGTCTAGCAATCTTAATTATGATAATATCATTACTGTGCATTATATTTACCAGGTGATCTTACACAATACCACTGTATTATGTAAGCAAGTCATTTCACAATTTCAGTAAGTGGATTTCAGTGAATTGGTGTTTATTAGCCCGTCCTGACAGCTGGCTATCAAGACAATAATGTGAGACTAACATGTGCAAAAGTTAGTACCCTCTCTTTGAATTCTATGTGTTTTTGTGTCATAAACATCATCTGATGGTACTGGGTTTTAGTATTAGATAAATACAACTTCAGAGGAACAACAACATATAAACATTTTTCACCGTGACATTATTTATTTAATAAAAATTAAGCCAAAAAATACATGTGGACAATAGTAATTATCTCCATGATTCAACATAATGTAGATCCACCATTAGCAGCAATAACTTGAAAGAATTTTTTCCTGTATGACTTTATCAGTCTTTCACATCATTGTGCAGGAATTTTGACTTCATCTTTACAACATTGCTCCAGTTCAGTGAAGTTATGCAGAAGAGCTTATACTCTTAAGGTCCAGCCGCAACATTTAAGTTGGGTTGAGGTCTCGTCTTTGACTAGGCCATTCTACAGTATTGATTCTTTTATTTTTCAGCCATTCTGATGTAGATTTACTGATTTTCCTTCAGATCATTGTCTTGTTTCATCCAAATAAGGACAGATGGGTTAGTTTTGCAGACCATAGTCGTGCTTCCATGTTCTTTTTTCAGATAGAGGAGGCTTTCTTCTGGCAACTATTCCAAACAAATCACACTTGTTCAGTCTTCTTCTAATTGTGTTGTCATGGACTTTAACCTTATTTTAACATGGACCTTAACACTCCTGGAACATTCCCACATTTCCACTTGCGAAAAAATCTTTTTCACTGTAGAATGATGAAACTGTTTGGAAATGGTTTTACAACCCGTAATTTTTTACGTCAATATCAAGGGCTGATGATAAGCAGCACCTGGCAGCAAGTCAAAGACAACCTCAGATGGAAAACAACATGTAAATTTTCTCATGTTTTTTTTTTCTTTATGTTTGTTAAATAAATAATGTCGTATTTGACAAATACTACAACAAGACGACTTTTATTATATTTTTACACACAAACACATAGGATGTTCTACCTTTTACACATGACTGTAAGCTTGTAATCAACCCTTGTTTCTGTGTGTTGGTGAAAATATCTCAACGATGCTCTCAATAGCAAGATTCTATACCTCGTTCCCACCAACACGTTCACCCCGCTAGATGTGATTTCACACGTAGTGCTAAAAGGCAGGAGTAGCTGTACATGATAACCTGATAACATAACAATGCTGTCATATTGTCTGTAATCACATTTGGACTGCAGTGTACATATTTACTTTCAGTTGGGACTGAAAGATAAAGTCTGCGCAGTGGACCACCTCATCAGAATGGTGATTTAATATGGAATTTTATTCCATTGTGACACGGAATACACAGATCATATTACTCAGAAGGTGTTGATTACTTTTCTTTAACAGCAGTTCTGAAAATAGTGCTGATTTTATGACAAATCGCACAGGTTTGTATGAAATGTGACCGTTCTACAGTGACTAGATCACTGACTAAAAGCACTATAAAAAAACTGCTAAAGTGTTTCTGAAGAAAGAAATACCTATAGTCATTGATATGATATTCTGTACGGGTATGTTTAATGAACATTTATGGGAGGAGTTTCCAGTGGTAGCAGTTTGAAAAAGTTATAACTGTATATATTGTATAATTGTTTAAACTTTTCAACATGGGAAACTCTCCAGGACAGCGGGCTGCAACTTCCGGTCTTATTAATTTAAAGAAAACAAAACCTTTTTCTTAGACATTCTGTAAATACAAATATATAAAGTGCATCAAGATTTTTAATGAATAAAAATGTAAAATTGGCTAATTGTGCTTGGAAAAGATCTTCAAACGAAGACTGAAACACATTCTACACTGTAATAGCAGAATAACCTACATCAACATGTTTACAGTAACTATCAGTACCATTATTGATTATTTTCATGAACAAACAGCATGCTATTTTGTAATGAATTTCTAACTAAAATACTGTAATACTTTTTAAAGCTAGTAACATGAATGAGCATATAAGCATTCGCACCATTGATTTAGTTTCCTCAAAAAGATTTACAGAAATCTATGATAGTTTATTATGATCTCATTCTTTTTTTATGTTTTCAGTAAATGCATGTTTTTAGATTTCAGTGATTTTGTTGTGGGTGGTAATTACGAGCTTTGCCTTTGACCTACATACTGTAGATATTATAAAAATCAAATCTTAAACACATTTCAAATAAACATGCTAAGTGATTTGAACTCACATTAAGTACCCTTGATAACTTATGCATTAGTACAGCATGCTTGACACACATAGCGTATTTGTTTAATGTTATGTTTTAAGGTTTCCATTTGATATTGTTTTATTTTGTAAAAAGGGGCAGTATGAGGGGCATACTGTACAAATCAAACTGGGACTTGTGATGAGATTTCAAGTGAATGAAGGTGTAAAACTAATTGACATTCTAGAAGACTTCAAGCACAGTATTGATGAGATACTTGAGACACAGTGATACATTTGAATGGTGCAAACGTTTTAAAGAAGGCCGTACATCAGGGAATGACAATCATGGCCGAGGTGTCTCGTAACGCCCTGCAGTTGTTCCTGTGAACATTCAGCAAGTGGAATGCCTCTTCCTTGAAAACTGATGCAGAACTTGTGGAACTTATAAAAGAGACACATTTGTCTGTGGGAACTGTACACACAATCATTCACAAACACCACTTGCACTTTAAAGGAGATCTGCTGGGAGTTATTGCTGTGTTCGCAGACAGTCCTGACCTCGCTCCAGCAATTTCCACAATGTTTGGGCCATTCAAGGAGTTTCTGGGAGACTCAAGTGGACTGACAAATCTTTCTACCTTGATGGTATCCAAGCACTTGTGAAACACTGGGATGTACATTAGTGTAGCAGGGGATTATATGGAGAAATAAAGGTGTTCTGTTATTCTGGACAATCAAAAGTCCCGGTTTGATATGAACACTCTTCATACATTCATTTCCATTCAGTACTGGTCTTGGTGCACTGGTCGTTGGAATGCTTCATTACAAAGTCTCCACTTAGTAATCAATCTAACATCCTAATCCTTTTACCTCTCTAGTCTTTGGTATCAGGCTATTTCTTTTTAAATTTACCTAATTTAACTAATGGGAACACAATTAATCATGAGCTGATCAACACCATTGTATAGCAGGTCATTTTCATAGAGAAAAGTACTGTTTGGATGACTACTATGGCTCCAAGCATTGTGATCACTGTATTCACTGTATGTCGATGTTTATGCTAGAATTACAAATGCCTTCCATGCCAAAAAAAACCTAGGTAGATGAACATTTAGCTAAATCCTCGGAAATTATTATCATTTTAATGTGCTCGTTTCAGTTCATAACTCAACTGCAAAAGGCTTTATAGTGTGTCCTCACATTTTCAACATAAATATTTTATCCTAGTAAAGGGTGGAGATATTTTTATATCAGCATGTAGACAGTCCATGCATAGAGAAATTCCGTGACACAATGAACTGTCGCAGTCAGCTGTATGCGTACATGCCAGGTGTTGTGTAAGAGCACATGTGTAAGTTTTCTGTAATGTCCAGCCTCTTAATGAAAAATCATGACATTTAATGGGGGTGAGGGTAAGCCTCATGTTCACCCCACCCTCTAGTGGACAAGGATTATGACTTATGAAAAAGTGTGCATAACAATCTCTATGAATTCCTACTAATAAAAGGCTTAACAGAATTGCAAAAAAGTTATGAGGACCCTAAATGTAAAATGGGAAACACAACAATACAACTAGAAACTTTAAGAAAGGTTTCTAGTAAAATAATTTTAGAAAGCTGTGTCCATTGACCATTTGTAAAAATTAAAAACTTATTTTGCATGCTTTGAAGTTTGGTGATGATCGATTCGTTATTGTTTTTGTCTGTATTTGTTCCAAATGTGAGAACAAGAGCACATTCCTTGCCTCCTTCTTGGGTCTTGTTTCAATACATATATTATACAATATATTCCTACTTTAATATTTCATTTCCCATTCATTTCCTCACTATGCATAAAGAAACTCTTGATAAAGCTTTTTTCTTAATATGTGAATGCAGAACTAAACCTACTCATAGAGAAACATTTAAATTGTGTATCACTATAGTTTTTGCATGTTTGGACAAAAAAAAACTTTCATAATAAACTAGAAAAACACAATGCATGCTATATAAGCTCATGAACAAAAACCTAAATTAAACATATTTTTAGTTTTCTCCTGTGTCCCTATGTAAAATTGTGCTTCATATACAGTATTATACTTGTGTATACATGCATTTGCTGAAGATCAGGTAGCATACAGATTTATTTGCTTGTTAAGTCTAAACCATTAATGATACAGTTTAAGGAGGACATTGTACACAGTTCATCACAGTTAGGAGGCCAGCTATTCACTAATAAAATATTTGGACGCCCACTTCATGCTTTGAATTCTCTGAGATTCTGAGAAAATTACTTCATTCTGATTTGGGAGATACCACTTAAAAGGCAAGCTGAATGCATAAAAGTAGTACTGAATGAACTGATGATGGTGATGTATAGCGGCAAGGTGGCATAGTGGTTGGCACTGTGGCCTCGTTAGGGTTTGATTCCGTCCTTTGGGTCTGCGTGTATGTATGTGTGTGGAGTGCATGTTTTTCTTCCCACAGTCCTAATGGAGATTAGGCTAATTGTCGTTTCAAAATTGCCAATAGTGGATGAATTGGCACCCAGACCGGGGTGTACCAAAGTTTCAAAGTCCCTGGGATAGGCTTCAGGCCTCCTGCTGCCCTGTACAGGAAAAGAGGTATAGAGAATGAGTGAGAGTGAGCGAGTTATGGTGTAATGGAGTGATGTTTTATCCCATGGTTGTGCTCTTTTTGATTTGATTCCCTTTTCAGTTCCATTGCTCAACATGGGGTGATACTAGTGTAAAGGTAAGCTCTTACCAACCTGTTGACATTTGAGGAGTTTGGACCAAGGATGATCAAATCAATCTGAAGGTCCCGCCAGTACCACTACCAGTTAAATGGAAAAAGGTTTTAACCACTTTTTTTTATATGGAACAATTCACAATCATTGTCACAAAGCAGCTTTACAGAATCAAAATAAAATTAGGCAAATAGGTACAAATCAAAATGATCAGATTGTCCCTGATGAGCAAGCTGAGGGCAGCAGCAGCAAAGAAAAACTCATTGAGATGTCAAGAGGAAGAAACCTTAAGCTTGAGAGGAATCAGACTCAACAGGGAACCCATCCTGAGTAGTGTGATATCAGATAGCAGAGATGGATTTGCAGTCATACTGAGTGTTGAGTTTAAGTTAATATGAAGTGAGGTACATCACTTTTTGTGGGAAATTCATTCCTGAACTATTGAGTGACAAGTCATCAGAGTTTGTTTGTTGGTCTTTCGGCTGCTCCCAACAAGGGGTCGCCACAGCGGACTATCCAGTCCGCACTACAACTTGGCACAGGTTTTACGCCGGATGCCCTTCCTGACGCAACCCTCCCGACACTGCATCCAGTGGCTGGGGTTTGGGCACTGGCTGGGAATCAAACCCGGGCCTTCCGCATGGCAGACGAAACACCTACCACTGAGCCATCAGTGCCCATAGTCACAAGTCATCAGAGTGCAAGTCAAAAAGTACAGTAGTAATGAAATAAGTTTAAACAAAAAAACTGTAATTATTGTTTTATTTGATATTTGAAAATTACATATTTATTATAAATACTGATGTGTTAATCTTGTCTTTGTAAAACAGAATGTAAGGGTTAATGGGTTTAGTCCGGCTAGTTTCCAGCACGCCTGGTATGTGCTTCTGCTCACAAAGAGAGAGAGAGAGAGAGAGGTGGAGGCCAACCAGGGACTCTAGATAAACCAGGCAACACCCATAGCGGCTCACACACACTGTGTGTTTGGTGAGAGAGAGAGAGAGAGCCAGGGCCAGGAGTTTATTACCATGCTAGCTCCGGAACTCTCCGGTTCTCCGCGCGTGTACAGTGGGGCCGGTGCGGCGCTGCTCGGTGCTGTGTGAGGCGATGCGGGGAAGCGGCTGTACTGTAGCTGTGGCGAGCAGCGCTAACGTCGAGTCTCACGTCTGGATGTAGCTGAGTGTTGATCGCGCAGCCGGCAGGGGGAGGAGGAGGAGGGCTGTTCAGGAGTAGGGTGTTTCTTTTCTCTCTCTCTCTCTCTCTCTCTGTGTGCGTGCGTGCGTGTGTGTGTGTGTGTGTGAGACTCTCCAGCGGCCATGTTAACCAAGAAACCCTGTGCTGCCGTCTACCCGACTGGTAAGAAACCTAAAAGTCTGATTCTCAGCTGTGCTTTATGGTTATAAAACAGATCGTGGTCATGCTGCATAGCTCACGCTTTATTTATTTGACACGAGATGTAAAATCGCTTTTGATCATGGAAAACCCACGGGTGCTGCAAAGTAGCCTGTGCTACAGCTATAGCAGTGTTTCATGCTGTACTGTATATGTGTGCGCGTGTGTATTATCTACAGGAGTGTTTAGCCTCTAAAACAAACATTTATAACAGATCGCGGGTAAATATCTAACGCGTATGCTTTATGCTTCGACACGATACGGGTTGTGGGTTCGTTCCCGACCTCCCTTTCCCCCCCTACACCACGTTCCTGAAATGATTTCATAGCTACATATCCTGTTTTATATCCCAGCTGATGGTCTCTCCAGGCCAAGTTTTAGGATCAGATGATCTCTGTCCATGAATACACGGAATCGTAGTCAGGCGCTTTGTTTCGTTGCCCCGCAGGTAAAGGGGGTGAGCTGTGCACCGGGGCAGTCCGGACTGGAGCAGGGAGCGAGCCGCCATCACCCGTCACACTGCCGCCTCTCAGGAACGGCAACTCGCTCACGGTACTGATCCACTCCACCTACACTACACTGCATTATACAGAGGTTCATCATCATCATCATCAATACACCACTGTGCATGCCATCTGACACCCTGTTATTATGATTTTCAATCCAAGTCCAGGACTTTCTGTCTAACCGGATTTTAAAACTCCTCATCCGATCAGATCATTTTGTGGTTCATCCTTAAAGGGCCAGTCCAGACTGATAGACTACACATTTCTACATATTATAACAATTATAACAATCTCTACTTTCAATACAATTCATTCTGTTTAAAACAGCCCCTTTTCCTTTTTTTATGTTGTTGCTAAAGATAAAAAGATGTGAACGTTACATTGTAGCCGAGCATGTTATTCTGTACCCTGTACTACTGGCTAAATATGTAACAGGGTCAGAGGGGTGAATTATTACACATGGGTCTTGCTAGTTTGACCCCTTTAGCTTATTAAACGAGGAGAAAACGAAATGTCACGTGTAATCTTAAACTGCATTTATGTTAAGTATCTTTAATAGTAACATTAATAGCAAGGATTAAAACATGTATTGTCAGAATGACTTACCTTCTGCCAACCCCTACACTGGAACCTACCATTTCTAAAAAATAAAAAAAGGTATATCCTTTTTATATAAAATTTGTTTGTACTACTGTATTAGTTTGTATTTTTTTGTGCTTTTATTATTATTATTATTATTATTATTATTATTATGTTATATCATATTAATTATTTAGGATCTATGTAGAGACATTCCCAAATGAGAAAGTTCAGTTCCATGCAAAATCCCATTCTACCTTAAAAATATCATTGATAGAAATATAAATGTTGTGGCATTTCATAGCCCATATATTTGTATCTAGAATAGGTTTTGTGGCAATTCATAATGTCCGCCCTGTGTAATGGTCATTCTTATCCGTTATCAACAGGTATCACATGGACATTATTTGTCTGGCTGTGGAAATAATTAAAAGCATCTAATACACGAGCTTCAGCGTTGATTCCGAAAATTTTGCCTGTATTGAGCCAGACTGAAAAGGACAAAAAGCTTTTTATTTTAAAAATAGTGCCTTAATACAGATGTGAACTGTGGCCTTGTTTTCTGTCATGGCTAGTGTAGGCAATGAACACAATCAGGCCTGGCTTAACATATTGTGTGCTGAGCTGTGGAGCTCGACGTTGATGGGGGATGGGAAGAGAGAGAGAGAGAGAACCAGCCCATCAGCCTGAACCATTACAGGCTTCAACAACAGTCTAGATCCACTGGTCTGTTAGCTCACATGAAAGAACACGATCGGAAATCTCTGACGAGTGACGAGCCAATGTTTTTGAAATACCTGAATGAAATTCTGTTTTGCCTTGTTTCTTTTGTGAAGAAATTTCCTTCCTGTTTTGGTTGTATTTTTACTGTGCGCAGACTGAAGTGGAGTATTGGATTTGCATTAATGTCGGTTAAATTCAGCTATGAAGCAGTCTTTATTTAGCAGTTCTAATGCAAGTAAAAAAAGAAAAAAGCACAGAAGCTGAAATGGCTTAATTAGCTGACCTCACTGGTGCGCACCTTTTGGAGTGATCTGATTACCAATATTAGTGGAAAAAAAAACACTTCAATCCTGAGCTTTGCTTCTTTTCAAAATATATTTACCAGATTTTGATCTTATTAAGAATCGTGACATGACTCACAACACATCACGAGTGCAAATATAATCTAATGCATGTATATAAAATGGATAATTGTGTATAATTCGGCATATTCTAATGTTATTGGTTGGAGATGTATATGTGCACCATATATATTAATTATATGTTAAATGGGCTACCAGTATTCTGGCTGTCATTTTACACATTTTTTCATTGTTTTAAAAACAAGGTTTTTGTTTCATTATTTCTGTCCTCATTCAACCCCCAGAGCTGTTTTTATTAAAAAAAAAAAAGCAAATTTAGTTTCGAAGAGAGGACAGAAACAGATTAGAGGAGTGTCAAAAAATTGGTCTGCCTTCCATGCCTTATCATTCGTTAAGATCCAGTTGTGTGTCTTGTATAGCAGACAGTACACATGTCCTTTGCATGACATTAGACTGGTAGCTTCCATGTGCTGTGTTGTACATTAGGTTATTCAACTGCTCTGTTTATTAGACTCAGGGTTATCCAGTTTTCATGTATTTCGACACCAGAGCTGTTTGATTATAGAAAACATTTCATCCTTTGATATGGGACTTGAGATACCAGGAATTTCCATCTAGAGATTGGTTATTGATTGACTAATGAGGCATCGGTAACTGTTTCTATCTATGTATTTCTTTCAGTTTCTGTTTACACTAGGGTTCGATTTCTGAAAATGCACATTTGTCAAGCTAAGGTCTATCAAAAAAACATAGTTACTATTTATTTAAAGCAATACTCAGGTCTAAGACCAGGTTCCACACAATTAATAGGGAAAAAGTTAGATAAAAGGGAAGATGTATATAGAGCCAGTCTGATCAACAGGATGTCAGTGTAAAACAAGTTCCAGAGACAATCACGGGCATCTTTCAGGAAACAAGGAAATGCATGCCTGCCTTCCTGTCAACATCAGGAAAGCAGGAAATACATGCCTGATGTTTTTGGTAAACAGAGCTTGAGCTTTTGTTCACGTTTGAAGATCTGAAAATCTAAACAGTTGGACGAACCCTGGATCATAATGTGTAATGATAAAAGAAAACTAATCATGTCAACATGTCAGAAAACTGTGTTGCCTGTTTGCAAGTTACCGGGACTGCGTTGATGCATTTTATAACTTAAGTGTTCCCTTCTGTGGTCACGTGTTTATTTATAGTGTGTGCATCAGCCACCTTTGTTCTTGATAAAAATAGACAAGAAGGGTTTAGTTGCTCTGTCTGGAGCATGCACAGCATGCTCAATTTATATTCTGAAACAAGTTATATTGTACTCAGCTTTACAGTATACTTGAGAAAAGTCCATGGGGTGCAGCAGAATGTAGCACTAAGTCTTTCGAAGTATCACTTAACAATGACCTCTTTATTCCCAGTTGCACATAATGTTTTGAATGGATCAATGAGTACATGAAGATCCTCTTAAATCTCTATTGTTGTTCTTATTTGAACGATCATGATTGTTAAAATCTTGAAGAATAGTGCTTGTCATCTGACCTCGGTTGAGTATTACATTTTTTTTGATGTTCGGCTGCCATTGGTTTTTCTAATAGCATATTTTCTTTGTGCTGTTTTTAGGTTGGAGGCAATAAGAACACGATGAATGACCATCTGCATGTCGGAAACCACCAGCAGATCCATGTTCAGCAGCTGTTTGAGGAAAACAGCAATAAGCGGACAGTGTTGACCACACAACCGAATGGGTTGACGCCAGTAGGCCGAACAGGCTTGCCCTTGCCCGAGAGGCAACAGGAAAGCAGCCAGGGAAGGGAGTGCAGTTCTGCCTCTACCAAATCCACTGAAAGCAAGCCCAAGGTATCACCGCTTGCTCCTGAGCAGGCCATGAAGCAGTACATGTCCAAACTGACAGTTTTTGAACACCAGGAGATTTACAACTACCCTGAAATATACTTTGTAGGACCAAATGCTAAGAAACGGCCCGGTGTGGTCGGGGGCTCAAACAATGGTGGTTATGATGATGATCAGGGCTCTTATATCCATGTACCCCATGACCATATAGCCTACAGGTACGAGGTTTTGAAGGTCATTGGTAAGGGCAGTTTTGGACAAGTAGTGAAGGCCTATGACCACAAAACCCACCAGCATTTGGCCTTAAAAATGGTGCGCAACGAGAAACGGTTTCACCGCCAAGCAGCCGAGGAGATTCGGATCCTAGAACACTTGCGCAAACAGGACAAAGAGTCTACTATGAATGTCATCCACATGCTGGAGCATTTCACATTCCGCAACCACATCTGCATGACATTCGAGTTACTCAGCATGAACCTGTACGAGCTAATAAAGAAAAACAAGTTTCAGGGCTTCAGCTTGCCACTGGTGCGCAAGTTTGCGCACTCTATCCTGCAGTGTCTGGACTCCTTGCACAAAAACAGAATCATTCATTGTGACCTCAAACCTGAGAACATCCTCTTGAAGCAGCAGGGACGCAGTGGGATAAAAGTGATCGACTTTGGATCCAGCTGCTTTGAACACCAGCGGGTCTATACTTACATCCAGTCACGCTTTTATAGGGCACCGGAGGTCATTCTGGGCTCTCGGTATGGGATGCCAATAGATATGTGGAGCCTGGGTTGTATTTTAGCGGAATTACTAACAGGGTACCCTCTCTTGCCCGGGGAAGATGAAGGGGACCAACTAGCATGTGTCATAGAGCTACTGGGCATGCCCTCCCAGAAGCTGTTGGATTCATCTAAGAGAGCCAAAAATTTTTTTAGCTCAAAGGGATATCCTCGTTACTGCACAGTTACAACCTTACCCGATGGCACGGTAGCACTAAACGGTGGACGGTCACGTAGGGGCAAGCTTCGTGGTCCACCAGGAAGCAAGGAATGGGTAACGGCACTTAAGGGCTGTGACGACCCCCTCTTTTTGGACTTCCTTAAGCAGTGTCTGGAGTGGGACCCGGCTTTGCGTATGACTCCAGGTCAGGCCCTCCGCCACCCATGGCTGAGAAGACGCTTGCCAAAACCTCCCACTGGGGAGAAAACTAGCGTAAAGCGAATCACTGAGGGCACAGGTGCTTTAACCTCTATCTCCAAATTACCTCCCACATCAAGTTCAGCCTCAAAACTAAGGACTAACCTGGCACAAATGACGGATGCCAATGGGAATATACAACAGAGGACAGTGTTGCCAAAATTAGTTAGTTGAATACTAATATTTTTCTGTTTGCTTCTTTGTTTTGTTTCTATAAATGTTGATATTTAAATATGTGGACTGGTGAGCATCCACAAGTGTGAAAGGTTTTAGAAATATAGTCTTTAATTCATCATGAATTTACAGCTTTGTAGCACCTTTTTTTTGTCCAAAACACTTTTTTTTAAGAAATACTAAAATGGCCAAGAAAGAGGGAACAGTGCTTTTAAGTTTTTATCTCAGGACTGTGTGCAATGCTGCAGAGAGCATTCACGCAAGCTGGCCTATTACTAATGCGGTCCAAATTAGATTCCTCACTTATATCTCCTAACGTAAGGAGTTGCAACTATGAAGTCAATTTTGATTTTGAAGTGTGTACTCGCTAGGATTTAGCCCGCTACCTCTGTGATCTATTAGAACAACACTGCATTGATGAAGGAATTTTACCTACAGTTTTTTTGTTTTAAATGACGCTATATGCAATCGTGTAGCTTTTAAAGCTCTTTATATTCGTGATCGGTATTGTGAATGAGAAGGTGGGGGGGTGAGAAGGCGAAGTGAAAGTTTTCGATTGTTTTAAGGTAGAAGGGAGAAAAACAATGTTTACATGACAGACTTGGTATGTGCCTAAAATCTCTTGACATTCCTTATTAAATTGACTCAAGGAAAAAAAGAGACTTCAGGGTAGTGTAACTTTATAAATAGACTTCTGGCAAGTTAAAAGGAATTTATTTCGTTTGACTGAGTGGGATCTGTTCTCAGCAGTACTCGACAGGCTCGCGTATTTAACTCTGTAAGCTATTCTCCGGAAGAACTGCTGGGAACAAAAATGTCGTACTGTGTGTGAAGGAAAACTTTGGTGCTTTACCTTTTTAATGTAAAAGGTATTTTTTTAAATCCTCATGGAACAAAATAATGTTTTGAAGCTAAGCTAATCATTGTTAACAAATAGGAACAGGAGTAGAAGCAGTAGGAAGCTTTTTTTTTATCGCTAATTCTCATTTCTTATTACTGCTTTGGCAAAGGATCGTGCTAATTATTTATCGACAGGACTACTTGAAACTGAGCCAGTATTAATACTATCATTATAAACTGTGGCAGAGAGGGGCACTTTAAACAAGAGTCTCGTCTCACCTGGCAATCGTTTATAATCAGAGATCACCCTCTGAAATTCATATCACATTTCCTATATTTAGTTTGTAGTGTGGACTCGCTAGTATGTGGCCAGAGTTAAAACTCTTAAAAGCTTGTTGCCCTTTTTAAATGAAATTGCATGTTTTTACCCAAAACACAAAAAAAGTGAATGGAAAATAATTTCACAACTGGCCATTTTTGTAGCATTTTCAATGTAGTAAGGAAAAAAAAAAAATCCGACAAGGGTCTAAAAGCTTTGGAAAAGTTAAATTTATTTATTTCTTATTATTAATTATTGATGATTTGTTTTGTTTTTTTAAAAAAGAGCTAATATAAAAAGAATAAGTGGCCAGAATTGTGTTTTTTTTGGTTTGTTATCAGTGGAGTGACTTACAGTGTAATGCACAAGAATTCTGTCTGATTTTTACTTTGACCGGATGCGAGCGTAGCGGTGGGATAAAAGGGTCAGACCAAGGGTCTTTAAGTGGCAAGGCAAAGCTGTGGCATTTATGTGGGTTTTAATGCCCCTGCTACTGGTTGGCATGGTACCCAGCCTGCTCCACACTGCCCAGTCCCTTCTGGACGCCTACAGTAGAGTTGCAAATTCACAATAATCTGCCAACATCAGCCGGCAGTTCACATTGTACTTTCCATGTTTTTTTGCTGTTTTTGTGGATTAACAGAGATGGGGGAATAATTGTGCCCTTAGGTTTAATACAATGTGCCTTTAATTATCAATGCCATTCATTTCTGTCCAACAGGGACACCCTCAAGCCACTCGTTTGTTGTTGGGTACACTGAAACATTAATGGTATAATGGTGATCATCTTGCACTTGTCTGAGCGTTGCCCAAAGATCCTGCTGCAACCCGTATAGTGGGGTTCCGAGTGGGAAGTGGCTGCACAAATGGAATGATTTATATGCAGTTTGGACACGTGATTTTAAGTTAAGAACTCAGAGACCCATTGCCAACAGGGATATTTCACCAAGTCAAACTAATGTACCTATTTCTTTTAGTGCAAAATGGGTCTTTTATACAGCATCCACCTTGTCTTAACCAACTCAAGGGGTTACATTTGCTTCATTGTATTACTCGATAAATGACACTTACTATTTTACCTCAGACTGTTGTAATATTCTTGTAATTTATTAGCCTAGGGCATTTGGTATATACCAAAGTGCATTCCTTTCTATGTTTGTGACTAGAAGGAAAAAAAGCCAGATTTATTTATTTTTTTTTTAAAGAAAGAAGGGGCACTCAAGCTAATTTTGCCTGTCGAGGGCAATATCAAGAAAAAGCTTTTCTTCAGCTAATAAAGAAAAAAAAAAGGAAGCACGGTCTTCTAAAATGTTTAAAAGATGCACCATGCCTTCAAATGCATGTTGCAGGACATGGCTGGATGAATTGAAGCAAATGGCTAAGTGTTACATTTTGAGAGGATGTACCTTTTTACTACTTTCTATCAAAATGTGATCCCAGGAAAATGAATCTCACTATCCACAGTCAACTCTGGTCAGTTCTTTTTTTTTTTTTAAGAAAAAAAAAAACAGCTACAAAAAAAAAAAAAAAAAAAAGTATCTCTAAGGAACAAAGTTGACATGCATTTATATCAAACCATAGAAACCTACTGTACATATATGAACTTTACTAAGATTTCAGTGTGGATGTGTACATATGTAAAATGTTCTCCCTTTTTGTCAAATGCTGCTGATAACACTACATCAGTTATGTAGTGGATTTTAATCTTGGCGGCCAGTTTTATGATACTGTATGTATTGTACAGCTGATGAGTCATTTTTTTTCTAGTGATCATTTGTTAAATTTTATTGTTGTGGCCAGAAATAATTAATAATAAAGGTTTTAATGTTGATCTTTACAAAAAATCTTTCATTTTCTTGATGGTCGTTTCATGCGAAATCTTTGTTTTGAAGAATATGTTTTTGTAAGGAAAAACAGATATTGTCAGAAAATACCTTTTCCAATATCTTGGGGGGAACTTCCGGGGGGAACACCAGAACTACTATTCTAGCTGAAATATCATTTAAATATTGAATGAAGGAGTTTACAGGCTCTTTTTTCATACTGGAGGGAAAAAAAGCTTAAGGAGCTTTCTAATGCTGGATAACTGATCATTTATTTGACTTTTTCTTTTTGTTTGTGCCTAGACATTTTTTTCATGGATATAAAAGCACCAGCTGGTGGCCTGATGTTTTAAAAACCTGCATCTAGCCTGTTATGTTGTCAAAGAATTTATTATTTTTAATTTATATTTATTTATTTTTTAATAAATGTTCTTTAAAGAGCTTAAGAACTCTAGCAAATCAAATTAAATGGAATAGGGCTGCAAGACTTAATAAAAAAAAATGAAAAAACTAACAAAAAAAACATTGCAACTATTTTGATGCATACTGCTATTTAATGTATGTATGTATGTAGCTATTAAATTTTGAATATATATATATATATATATATATATATATATATATACACACTGCCGATATTTATCACCCGAAAAGTTTTTCAAAATGTATTTAAAATTTGTATATTACCTAGAGACTATGTGTATATGACCCATAGACTATGTGTATATTACCTATAGACTATGTGTATATTACCTATAGACTATGTGTATATTACCCATAGACTATGTGTATATTACCTATACCTGCAGCCTGTTGCCGATAAAATAATTGCATAAGTCTGTATTGTGATTTTTATGAGATTAACTGTGCCGCACTAAAATGTAATATGCGGTAAAGCATTAGTTAAACATGGGCCTTGCTCAGGATCATGAGAAACAAGTTAGCCCTCAAGCCATGAGTATAATCTAGATTAAGCAAAATTAGTTTGTCACTGTCAGTGAGCAAAAAGTGAAGAAGCTCTCACTGAAAAAAAACTTTGAAAAAAATCGAAAACTGACTGAAACCAGAAGCGCAGTCTGCAATGCTCAGGTGTTCCATATTTTCAGTTTTATCATTCAACAATTATCATAGTTAACTTACAAGGGGTGTTCAAGTCAAACTTCTGATGAAATTTCTCATGAATGAAAGCATAAAACTGATTGACATTTACAGAAGAATTCGCCAAATCTACAGTTATTCGCCAATTCATTTTTGTGCCACTATACACACCACCCACATATAGTGAATCTAAAAAAATTTATATCATTGATACATGTTTATAATTTCATTCCGAATAAGAAAATATCAAATATACTAGATTCATTGCACATGAAGGGAATTATTCCAAACCTTTTTTATTTTGAAGGTTACAGCTTACACCAGTATCAATATTTCCTAAGATCAATCAAAGAAGGATTTACAATTTACAGGATTTTGTGATCTATGTTGGGAAATGTTTTACATTTTCTAATAAACAAAAATAAATGCTTAAAATATTTCACGTCATGTGTAATGAATTTAGAATAGATGGGAGATTCACTCTTTAAAGTAAATTATGGAATTTTATTTAATTGTATTTATTTATTTACTTATTTATTTGAGGCAATGTTTATACACTGACATTCAAAACCTGCATGCAGGCACAAACAAACACCCTATAGGATTAGCTACATCCCTCTCCCATCCCTGCGTGCCACACCTTTCTGCTTAGGTCTGTCCATTTTGACACAAGAGATGGAAAATAAGGGTGGAGTGCTGGTGCGAAAAAAAATTGCTCTGCTTATAGTTTATGGGCCACTGTCACGGCATGATGGGCTCTTATTTTGCCAATTGTGCAGCCCCCTGGGAAAATGCTCTGTATGCCAGTTTACCAATCCAGCCCTGCTTCAAGCACAGTACAGTGATGAGCCTCAGTAAAACATCTGTATGGTGCAAAGGTTTTTAAAGAAGGCTGTATGTCCATGAATGACGATCCCGGCCGTGGTGTCTCGGCTATGAATGTTCTCCTGAAGTTGGACATCTGATCCTTGAAAAAATGATGAATAATGTTAACAACTTGTGTGTCTGTCTGTGGGAACTGTACACACAATCAATCATCAACACCACTTGCACATTACGGGAGCTTAGCTTGCCACATCACTGTACTGTCCTGACCTCCTTCCCAGCCATTGTGACATTTTCGAGCCATTAAGGGAGTTCCTGGGAGGCCAGAGTTTCAGTCTGAATATAGTGGCAATGTACTGAGAAAACTTTCTACCATGATAGTATCCAAGCACTAGTGAAACGCTGGGATAAGTGCAGGGGATTATACAGAAAAATAAATGTAGTTTTTACTCTCATAACTGTGTTTTGTTATATGCTATAACTAATGCTGTTGCGATTGAATGAACAAATCCCTACAGACAAAATCTAGGAATAGTCCGAGCCAGAATTTACTCACTAGATTTTCACCAGTGTTTCCTGAGGCGTAATGGTAGGGTTTATATTAAATAAAAATGGTCTAGTTTGTCTTACAGTTTCACTATACAGTAGATACGGGTAGTGTTAAAACAAAACATACGGCTACAAAACATTTCTTGGTATAAAAAGGTGAATGATTCACTTGATTTGAGTGGTTGTCATTTTCACTAGCTTGTAACATCCACTAACATGGTTAAAAGCTGTCTAATCCAGTCTTTAAAGGTTTTCATTATTTTATTATTTCAGTGTTCTTTCTGTGTGTTCAGGGTGAAGAATGCTCATGTGACAGGCCTGTGTGACCAGACTGCTGCAGATGAGCCACTGATGTCATTGCGCATGAATGCAGAAGAACATTACAGTGCAAGGCCGCCATGGAAACAAGGATCAGAGGTATTTCCCCAAACAAAAAGAAATGTCATTGCCTGAACCTGTCAATTTATTACTGCAACTCTGGGTCTACAAAGAAAAGAAAATCATTCAATTTCTTAGTATTTTCATTCGAATTAACATGTTATATTTTTTGTGGTGGTATTATAATATCCAAAAAGGTCATGCTACGTAGGTAGGTAGGTGGGTTGGTACGTTTATTTGGTATGTTGGTAAGTTTATTGTCACTGCATGCATAGTACACATAGTCAGCAATGAAATGCAGTTTAGCATCTACCAGGAATGCAAATAGTAGTGTATATACATCAGTGCAATATTGGTATTGTGAAAATTATAAGGTGCGGGTTAAATAAGCAGAGTTATGCACACACACACACACACACACATACACACACACACACACACACACACACACACATGCACCCACATATATAATATATACTCAAAACACCTGCAAAGGTCTCCTGAGCCTTTAAATGGTCTCTCAGTTCTCTCAGTTCAGTAGGCTGGCTGTTCACAGAATGTTGTATCCAAGAACATTAATGGAAAGTTGAATAGAAGTAAAAAATGTGGTAGAAAAGGTGCAACAGGAATAACCTCAGCCTATTCAAAAAATTTGAAGGAAATTCACAGGGAGTGGACTGCAGATAGTCTCAGTGTTTAAAGAGCCACTACACACAGATGTATCCAGGACATGGGCGACAACCGTCGTATTCCTTCAAGCCACTCTTGAACCACGTCAGAGGCGTCTTACCTGGGCTAAAGTCCTCTTTTCAAATGAAATAAAATTTTGCATTTCATTTGGAAATCGAGGTCATGTCATCTGCTGGTGTTAGTCCACTGTGTTTTATCAGGTCTAAGGTCAACGCTGGCATCTACCAAAAGGTTTTAGAGCACTTCATGCTTCCCTCTGCTGACCAGCTTTATGGAGATGCTGATGTCATTTTCCAGCAGGACTTGGCACCTGCCCACACTGCCAAAGGTACTAATACCTGGTATCCCTGTGCACCATGTTATCCCTAAACCGCGTAGAGTATCTATAGAGTATTGTGAGGAAGATGCGAGACATAAGACCCAACGCAGAAGAGCCGAAGGCTTTTGGGTTTTCATTAGCTTTAAGCCATGATCATTCAAATTAAAAGAAGTATAAACACTTGAAATATATCAGTTCGTGTAATGAATCTATATAAATGTACTACGAGTTTCACTTTTTAAATTTAATTACTGAAATAAATAAACTTTTTGATAATATTCTAATTTATTGAGATGCACCTGTTTATATTAAATGCAGTAAATACAGTAAATACAGTAAATATTGCGAAACACGGCTATGCAATCAATATATACAGTAACTAGAGTAGGTAATGCTATGATGTGGAAAAGAGGATATAAGCAGAAATATAGCAAGTAATGTCCATAACAGTTGGCAGAAAATATGCATGTATATATATATATATATATATATATACACAGTATATGAAAGACAAAATTCGGGGTGGAGACAACAGAGTACAGTGTAATGCAGTTGTGAGATGTATTACAGGTAACAGGTATAAGTGGTTTAAGTAGTTTAATGGTGTAATGTAGAGTTTAGCAGTGTGATGGTTGTGGGAAAGAAGCTGAACCTGCTGGCTTTGTTGCCATAAAAGTAAATAAAAGTAGTTTTTATTTCTGCAGAGTTGTGTTACAACTTGGCACAACCAAGGTGACATTTTAGATATTTTGCATGGCAAGCCTGACCTCCAACAGGGTTTGTGTGGTGAAATATTGCTGCTTACTGATTAGAAAAGAGATTGTTTTGAATGACTTTCATAATGAGGCGTAAGAGAGACAACACTTGGCTTATTAGCCCCACAATTAAAACTCATAATATGAGGATTAAGCATTAATTATTTAACACTTATTCAGTTAGTGTTAATAAGCCAGTGATGTCTACACACAGCTGTTCACAACAGTGATGTAATATTAGTTCATTTATTAAAACCTGAAATATTAGGGCTGTCATGAGCGACATTTTAGAGGTACTGTAAAATGCATTTAATTTAGAATCCCAACTCAACTCAGTGAACCTTTAATTTAAATAGATGTGGTACAAAACTGTGACTGAGTATTTAAAAAATACTGTATTCTGTGGCATGTCCTCTTTCATCATTTGTATTCTACGGAGTAGCTTATTGATATAATAAATTGACAGTGATGTGGAGTATTTGAAATGACCTCCAAGGGTGCCAGATAAGGATTACAGTACAGTGTGGATTGAGATTACATAGTTGTTTGGAAATCCAGATTACAATGAAAGCAATGCCAGATTGTTAGTATAATGTCTGCTCAGCCTTATTGCTAGAGAACCAGATTAGCTCTAATCCAATCCAATACTGAATTTAATCTTCTGACACTATTAAACATATTAAGGTAGAAATTAAGCTGCAGAGATGTAAATATTTAAGGGACTGTAGTCGGCACAAATCCAAACAAGTGCCCAGTTTGTGATAAACATGAGGGTCATTCAAGTCAAACTGGAACTTTTGATTGTGCAGAATAACAGTTCTGAGATTGAGAGAGACTGAGTTCTGAGTCTGAAACACTGGCTTCCCAGGAACTCCTTTAATGGTCCAAAGATGAAACTCCCAGCTGAGTTCCTGTAATGCGCAAGTGGTCTTTGTGATTGATTGTATGTGCAGTTCCCACAGACAGATGTGTCTCTTCTGCAAGTTGGCGACAATTTTCAAGGATCAGGTGTTCCACTTGCGGAATGTTCATAAGAACGATTGAAGTGGAGTCCAAGCCACCTTGGTTGGAAACGTCCTGTAGACAAAAATACAGTATTAAAAAAAATTAAAAAAAACATTTCCACCACTCAAATGTTTTACTGCAGGTTAACATCTTCAGTAAATATCAATTGGTTTTATACCAACAATCTCATTCACATGATAACTTTAGCTTAGGTTAGCATTTAGTTGTACATGCTAAATGCAGCTCTGCACTACATTTAATATGAATAAATTTAGGGCAATTGTTTGTCACCTAATCCACCAATGAAACAAATAGATTACTGTAATTAAATTCACTTATTCATGAACCTGTGGCCTTTTTCATTAGTTGATATGATGACCAGGTACCCTGAGAGACATTTGTTCTTCCACTCCTGTATCCTCCATGCTTCTTGTGTGCAGCCATGAACCTAGATGAGTAACACCACAGGCATAGTGGAGGATGTTTTTGAGAATGATTGCAAATTTTTATTTGGATTTTTCCGTGGTGAGGGATGTAGAAAATATGATCATAACCCCATGTTCAATATTTATGACTCACCATCCTGAGTGAGTGTGTGGTGTCACTGGTTGTCTCATGTGAAAAAGGAGTCAATGCCATGTGTGAAAGACGTCAATGATGGCATAAGAAGATTCCCCCCTGTTTGATTTGAATCATGAATAATTTTGAGAATTTCTATTTTGGAATCATTGGTCAGAGAACTCTTGAGTATAATCAGATATTTAAAGGTGCGATACAACGAAAAAAGAAGAAGTAAAATCTGCCATTATACTGTACGTGGGAACTCCGATGTTTGAACAGCAATTAGGATTATATCTGTACATCTGGAAGTATAGGACTATTTTGGTGCTGTGTTTTGGGGTCTGACTAGTTAGACAGAACCTGATCCTATCCCAAGACTCACCTCTAGTGAGGATCATTTGGCAGTGATCAGTGTCTGCAAGCCAAGCATTACTAGAAGGACATAGCGTTATCTGTCTTACTTACTTACTTACTTACTTACTTTCTTACTTAGCTAACTTATTTATGTTTTGGATATCTCATATCTCATGTGTCCATAAATTGCTGGCTGTGTCTTCCTGTTAGTGTTTTTTTTTTATAGTCTAAGAATTAAATCAAAGGTTAAACAATTTAAAAAGGTATCCATCAACAGTAAACACTTAATCCTGGTCTGGGTCATGGATCCAAAGCCCATACTGGGAATAACATGGGACATGAAGTGGGAAAACACCTGTGATGGACCTATAATCCTGTTTTAAGGGGCCCATGCACATTCACACTTTTACAGTGAACTGACATTTTTTAAGTGCATGCAAAGAAACCCACAAAGAAAAGATTGTGAAAGACATCTGTCCATCTGACAGTAAACCAAACTCAGGTTTGAAGTTTGATTTGGAATACACTATCTGTATCACTGAGCTATATCTTAAAAGTGATTTTTAATTAGTTTTCCTTTTGCCATATTCATTTCTAGCTGGTAAGTCCTGAGAGCCTTAGTGTTGAGTCCTTGAACCAGCAGACATCCTCACCTGGTTTGTTGTAGTCTTAGAGAACAACAGTACCTTATTGGGTTGCCCAAGGTTTGCTTCATTTTACTAGCACAGGCTTTCTAGGAAGTCAGCTCAGTGGTGCTTCTGAGAGTGAATGCCACAAAGTACTGGACTGCAATGAATACTGACCTATTGTAGTTACAGACATCTGTAGTGGTTATGTGTATGAAAAAAATCTATTGCAGTAAGCTACAAAGCCTTGTTGAATGAAGCTCACAGCTGTACTAGGCTGTTGAGCAAAGGACATTCATGTGCTGTTTTTAAATGGGAACCTGGAGCTTTTACACATGGGTTGCCAGACTTGCCCTACTTGGCCTCTGGCATGGGAAGAGCAGCAGTAGATCATTGCATATAACATGCATCATTAACAGCGGCGGTGTCACCTGCTCTGGAGTTGCATTGAATCAGTAACACCTTGTACAATTCTGTGCATTAGGGCCAAAGTTGGAATGACAAGATTCATTTTATTGTTGTACATGCATATTCTGGATTGTGTACGAATTCATGATGCATAGCTGAATATTTTTGTGTTTGAAATCCATAAAAATAAGGTTGTGTGTTGTTTTGTAATAAAAGCACATACAGTATGGGTTTAAAAGCTCTAGGTGGAGGTCATGTTCTCATCAACAGTTCAAACCATTTTATACTGATTGAGTTGCATGCACAAAGTATATAAATTAATAATAATTAATGGATGGCAGTATAAAGCAGCGAGTAACATTGCCACCTCACAGCTTCAGGGTTTGTGGTATGATTTTGAGCTTGGGTTCTCCATCTGTCCACTTAGGTATTCATCTAGGTTCTCCAGATTCTTTCCAACTTCTCTAAACATTCTGGTATATAACATTAGCTAGTTTTAACAGTTAACCTAACAAGCATAGACTTTTATATTGCACCTAGGTATGAATGAGTCGGGACACTGTGCCTTCCTCACTGCCTATCCCATTATTCTTGAGATGAATTGAATGAATTATGAATGATTTGTAACTTTTCACAGTCTGCATACTTTCCTATTTCAGTGTACATTGAGAAGTTTATATATCAGGTAAAGATTATGTAACCTTTGCTCTCAAAAATTACAATGTTCCCACTTGTCCAAATCACAGTATGCTTCAATTTAAACTGTCTTTCAGAATTTGAGCAAGCATAACCTGTTTTAACAGTTAACCTAACAAGCATAGACTTTTTAATAACATGCATTTAAGTAATTAGCACTTGGATTTCATGCCAATATTTGTATCGGTTATACTACAAATATAATTGATGTTAACTGAACGATTGTGTTAGAACCATTTTGGCATATCCGGTCATACTGGATCATGCACTTGATACACCAAACTGGTGTCTGGAAATGTGTTATTTGCGTTTTGCTGGATCTGATAAATGATGTCAATATAAATAACCAGGGTTGTGCGATGACAGGATAATTAACCCTCCGCAGAAATCGAGAGGATTGTGGCTTGGGCCAGACTGCTCACCATATTAGGAGGGTGTGAGGCCAAGATTAGGGGGCTGCTATGATTCGTAGAAACTGCTAAGTCAGTCGAATGGAAGCAGGTTATTTTTAGGCTCACTGCACCCACGCGAAGGCAGGGACTCAGAGGGCCAGCATACAAATCAAGACCTCTTGATGTACAACTTGCTGGGCTATGTGTTTGACTGCATGGTCTCATCAAACAGCCAAATAAGTTTAATCTTAGTGATGACTTTCTCTCATATGCTTTGGCCACTTATTATTATTATTATTATTATTATTATTATTATTATTATTGATTTATTATTATTATTATTATTATTATTATTATTATTATTATTATTACACAGCTGTAATCATTATTTCAATGAGTATACCTACTAGAGTTAGGGTTCGTCATGCTGTTGAATTGGTCTTCATGTAATTTGTGCATAGAATGCTTCGTCTATTTCCTTCTATCTTCTCCAGAGCCTTTAAAAGTTGTGTTTGATATATTAATTAACCTCTTTCATTGTTATTTCATGCACTATTTTATTACTGGGTGCCTTCTTAATTAAACCTGTGTCATCAAAGAAGGAATGAAAAAATTAGGCCCAGTGCACAGGAAATCTAGAGACATTTACAATTTATCACCTGACACTGACTTTCAGTAGGCTGCCTGAACTACAGTCTTCATAAACTACCCCTACTTCATACAGTAGCATTCTGTGTAATCTTCTGTCTGCTACAGAAATGTTCTATTACAAGACCTTAAAAGATTGTGAGAGGATGCATAAGACCTGCTATAAATGAGAAACTGAAGAAACAGTGAGAGTTTGTAAATCTTTTCATGGTAGGAAAAAAAAACCCTACAAAAGCAACTGATTAATGTGTATTAAGAATAACTTCTTGCAAAGCTGCTGCACATATGCAGCTGTGGTTTCTTTAATGCTTATTCATTTTTTGGGTTTATTTTTGGTTTAACTTTGAATTTCTACTGGTTATTTTTTTTTCCTGAATGCAGTTCTCAAATGGTGTTTGAACAAAAAAAAAGGCTCACTGGTGTTGCTAAGACTCAAAAATTATTTAAGTGTGATGGGGGTGCAAAAATAAGAACTATACATTTACATTTATTTGTAACACATGGATGCAGGTTATTCTGTACATGTAAACACAGACTACCTACAAAATATTGGTGGTAGAAGCTAGTGCTGTCAATATCCTATGGGATGCAATGGAAAAAGTCATGCAAATAGTTATGCTTTTTTTTATGTGGGTGCAAATGAGCTATCAGATATAAAGCACATGGGCAAAGACCACCTGGACAAATTCTGTATGAACATGTGGTGGACTGTAAACTTAACTGTAATTGTCTGCTACAGGTAACTATTGATTAAATTAGGCTACTAGTTTACAGTATATTTTAGATTTAGGAAATTTGAGCCTACAATTTTTATAGGAATTATCCAAGGCTTGCAGACCTGTGAAAGACAAAATACACAGTCCATGCTGATAATGCTGACCCCCCCTCCCCCCTTTCCAGACACCCCCCCCACACACACACACCACTGTTTCCTAAAGTTTCAACGGTTGTAGTGGTACAGTTTATATTTAATTAAAACGATTTCTGATTTAAGGCACACTCACAAGTTTAAATAACTGAATGCAGCAAAGTTTGTAAGAAACAACAGGATCACGATAGGGCACATAAACATTCTTCAATACATTCCCACTGCATTCAAGATTCTGCAGTTAGACTTTCAAAGGTCACACTAACAAGCTCCATATCGAAAGTTATGTTAACCTATGTCCTTAGTTGAGGTCAGTGCTACTGTGGCCAGCTCTGGCTTGCTGTGACTGGGTATAATGAGCTCAGAGAAGTGGAGACAGTAAGGTGTTGGTAAGGTTAAGAGGGTGTTAGTAGGATTGGATACCACATGCTCTTGGCATCACTACTATACATGTTATTCATGTAACCTGATGTCATGCAAGTAGCTAACTGTATTCCTTGTATTCTAAAAGGTATCCTTTACATTTTAAAGCTGAACGTACAGGTTGTCTATGTACATATACTAATACTGAATGTGATGCATGATTAAATTTAAGGGTTTTATGATTACCAATGGTTTTGAATATTCTACTGTTTTCTGCACAAGGAGCTTATTAGTTGTTATACTTCTGCAATGCCGCTGACCAAAGCACAATCTCTCCAGACATGCTCTTTAAATTATTCCCACCCTTGCATGTCAATCTTAATGATTATTTCATTTTCTTTTTTTACATTAATTAAATGCCAATCCACGTTTGCCTTACAGGAACTGGATTTAGGTAGTTCTTTGTTTTATTATTATTATTATAGTACCATGTTTCTTGATGTAATCATTCTGCAACTGTCATCAGAGAATTTAATTTAATCTTAAAATGCTGCTGGATAAAAACAATAGACTATATAAAAAGAACTGGACAAACCCTCTGCAACATCACCTGTAGGTTTTATGAATAGCAGTTTTGAAGCTCAACCTGAGAGAGCTCTGGTCATTGCCATCTTGGCAGGAGCTGACTCCACCTAAACCTCGGTTAATCCTTAAACTGGTGGAGCGAACAACACCTGGCTGTTGGTTTGGTACACATCTACTTTTTTAGTCGCCAAAAGATAGCTAGCTTATCTTTATCTTAGATAAAATGCCGAGGTGGCTAATGTTCCATCATTCATACCTTACATCCCAGGTCAACACTTCTTGTGGTAAGTTCACCGATTCCAGCTATCTGGGTAAATAAAGTAACGCATAGCAGACAAGTAGTGATTTGACACCTGCAATGAAGTTGTCACTGATATCAGCCACTCCCATAATTAGAGATAATTTTATAGCTTAATATAATTTTAGCTGATGATTTGCATAAAATTTCACCTAATACAGTCGTCATGACTGGGAACATGTTTATTTGTACAAGTATGTTTGGCATTTTAACATGGGCATCTATGGGGATTGACTCACTTTTGGAGCCCGCCCCCAGTGGTCATTCGAGGAACTGCACGTTTTGACACTTCTGCCTATGCTCCATTTTTCAGAACTAGAGGCTACCCCTTGGATAAAACTCTAAAAACTTTGAGGGATTGTGTACAAGCAAAGTTGTACTGGAATGTCTATGTGGATGGGGAAACACCATACAATATTAAAAGGAACCACCATTTTTATATTTTTTTAATTTATTGCGGTATTTTCGACATTGATTAGCAACATGTGCAAGCAAGTGAACGAAGCTATGCTAGTCAGAGAAATCCTAAACATAGCGGAATATGCTCGCCTATAGGCATTTACTGTAGGAGGTCTTTCAAAAGGAGGCATCTGGTGCAAATGTGTCTCCCAACACTTCACAACAGTGGTACTCCATCAGTTCTCAGTCGCCGTGGTGATGGTGTTTTGAAACCAAAGTAGCGTTTACCTTCCCCGCAGAACAAACAGTATGCAGCTGTCTCTGTACAAAGGCCCACACTGAATGACACTTGTATTTTTAGCTTTAGATCTCATTTATTAGTTGATGTTGTGCTGCAGTTCACCTGGTCCAGTGCAAGCTTAGATGGAATATCAAGCAATAAATCAGTTTAAAGTGTTGTTAAATTATTATGGCACTTAAGGTCACTGTTTTATGTATAGTGTAAGTCGATATCAAGAGCATGTTCTCCCTGTATAAAGTAAAAGAGTTTCAGAATAATTTATAGACTATGTTTGTCTCATGTTATTTCCATGCTGTGCTTATATCCACAAATTCAAATAAAAAAAAGTTATTTGTCATGTACACAACAATACACAGTATAATATGCAGTAAGATGCTTATACGACTGTCTGTGACCTAAAATGGAAAATAGAATAGAATAGAATAGAAGGATTTCTCAAAAAAAAAAAATAATTATTAGAGAGTACAATTAAACAAAACAATTAATTTCCAATAAAAAAAATAATAATTAAAATAAAATTTAGGTTGGAATATACAAATTGACAAAATAAAATAGAATTAAAATAGAAATGTATACAAATATATAAATTACACAGGATTTACAGAATGTGCAAAGTATAATTGCAAATGTAAGGTATAAAATATAAAAATATAAAAGGGTAAAAATATGGCATGTGGGTATGGCATCAGGAGTATCCTGGAGAGCTATTAAATTAAGATATATTTAGCAGATTTTTTTATTTAGGTTGCTTTAATATTATTTAAAAGTTTGGGATCTAAAGTATCATGTCAGTCATGTCCTGCTCATACATGAAGAACACACCTGTGGCACTAATAGGAGCAGGAGCACTCTCTGATCAGAAAAGCCTTCATTACACATTCTCAGCCCTCAACACTTCATTTTACTGAGTCTTAGACTCCAGACAACTATTAATGGCCTAGTCAAGAGGCTCTCTGTCATTTATTGGGCCATTATAATCCACTCTTGATATGGAGTATGTGTATTTTGGAAGGCTTTATTGTTTCTTTAGAGTAGATTATGAAACTGGAGATACTCCATGAGCCAGCAAACACAGCCCAAATGCCTGGGAGTGTTGTGGTCTCATGCTGACATTTTACAGGAAGGTTTCACAGGCATGGTGGAAGTAAACAGCTAGCAAATGCATTAGAGGCTGTAACGGCTGCCTGTAGCACCTGTGACCCCCTCCCCCATGTTTTTGCACATGCAGACTGTTGTAGTCAGAACTGTATTTGCCTAAAGGCATGTGGTATGGGTTTTACTACACTGTATGCTCTAAGTGTACTTTGACTTTGGGATCTACAGCACATTTAAAGCCTGTTTCTTGTCACTCAGTATGAGAATATCACAATAAAGTCTTGGTTTAGTTCTGGTCAGACTGTGAATAAAATTAATGACTGTGTGCTGCTTATATCAGCGTTTAACACAAGTTGGGCTTGTGCTTTCGGTATGAGAACTGCACTATCATGTCTACAAAAAGTGCTGAAGACGAGTTTAGAGATGTTCATATATGGCTGGGTACAAAGCACAACAAGAGTACCATTTACTTAAAGTGTGATTTATGTAATAAGAAATATAAGATGTAAATAAGTACCTACTTTGCAGCAGATATTTTTGCCTTGTCATAATAGAACACAGAACACAGAAGTCACATTATGCCACTATTCTTAAGACCTGATCAACAATATCATTTTAAATATTTTTTCTGTTGCTCAAAAATCATAAATGCAAACCATCTTCTGTCCAAATGAAGAAGGGATAACGGCTGATTGGGATTGGGATTAGAATGCCGCGGAATGGTGGCTTAATGGTTAGCACTGTTGCCTCGCACCTCCAGAGTCTAGATTCGATTCCCGTCTCTCTGTGCATGGAGTTTGCATGTTCTCCCTGTGATTGCTAGCTTTCCTCCGGGTGCTCTGGTTTCCTTCCACAGTCCAAATACATCCAGATTATGCTATTTAGTGTTCCCAAATTGCCTTGAGTGTTGGAATGAGTTTGTGAGTGTGTTTATATGTGTGTGTCCTGCGATGGATTGGCAGGATGTACCCCACCTCGTGCACCATGTCTCCTGGGATAGGCTCCCTGTATACAGGATTAAGCGGTATAGACGATGAGTGAGTGAGTGGGATTACAGTGCAGGCACAGGGCTGTGCTTTTGTGTCGACTTGGATCAGGATAAACACAAAACCCAAGGAGTTTGCATGCATTGCGTCAGCAGTAATGTGGCTCGGACACCTTCTATTGAGGCAGTCTCACCTCACTTTCCTTTACGTCATCAACTTCCATCTGTCAGAAGAACTCTCAATCCTACTTTCTGTCTTATCTGCCATCTGTTAGTCTGTCTCCATGAGTGCCTCGCTGCATTTCCCTGTTGTATCTGTTCTTCCTTTTCTATATGTACTTTGACCACTAAGAATAATGCTGATGTTTTGGTCAGGAATTGAGCTGACTAATACAGTCAGGAGGCTGCTCTTCATTTGTAGATTATTGAGTTAGCTGGATTCAATCCTGAAGTTGTCAGTGTGTCCAAGTTGTCCATATTTGGTAAATTTTGGTAAAATAAAGTGTTTTGCAAACCAAAACAATCTATTTCCCTACTTACAGTATGCAGTTCTTATCCAGAATGTCATGATGTGAAATATAGTTTTGATTTATATGTTTTATGTCAGTGTTTTTAATTGTCGTGTTTCATATTTGCAACTGTATTGTGTTTGTCGTATCTACTCCCACAGCCCTTGACTCAGCGAATCCTTTCAGTCCCAAACTAAGATTCTTTTCTCTCATGCAGTCTCTGCTTTGAGTCAGTCAGTTCAGTGAGTCCTGTTTATGGTTATTCAGTCCAGCATGCACTGTCGCTGTGCATGTAACAGTAGTGTGTTTGTTGTCTTCCTTAAATAGTTAGATTATTAGGCACTCATTTTGGCAAACTGTGCAAATCTAGTGAATTTGTGAGCAAGTTACACCTTAAATCTCAAGTACATTAACCTATTGGACTTAGGTGCTCGAAAGGATTAACTATAATGAAATGTGGTTTGATTTTGGTGGACGTTAGTTGGCTGTTTTAAATTTCAAATTGCACACAAATGCAGCCCATCCCTGTAGCGCTCCCTCTAAAGCCTTGCCCTCAAGAGGCATGATCGTGTGCTGCCAAGGGTACACCTGAATACCAGTGCAAGAGGACAAGCCTTCTAAATTGATAACAATAATGGTTAATGCACACAAAGAAACTTTTTTTTTTAATTGCCTGGATGTTGTTGGTACAGATAATAACCTTTCTCCTTCCTCCTGTTTATAGAGGTTTATAGAGGCTAGAACACTAAAGCTGCAGTTTTAAATTTTTCTATAATCAGATATTTCTGGTAACCTGTAAATTGATTAAGCTGTGCCACTTATGTCATGGTTTTCTTAAAACTGCATTTAAAGTCATCATAATAGTCAGTTATGGTCCTCTTTATATCATGACATGTGAAAGTGTTGACTTTAAAACTCTTTTTGACTTCAGTATAAGTCTTTACAGAATGGCATTACTGTCACCACACTGTCACTACACCCTTATCAAGCACTGCATCTTCATGCCCTTATCCCTTTGCTATTGTAGTGGCCAAGATGACTGTTTCTCTTCTATCGTGGCTCGTTCTGGATAGAGGGTCGCGGGCCCAGGTGTCAGCATTAATTAACAACGTTTGAAATAGCCTGCCATGCCTAGGCCTGGCTAGTGCGCTCTATATACGGGAGTGAACTTTATTTGCACATGGTATTGGCCATGGTGCATGGGCTTCAGGTTGCCTCCGCTCGATACCCTCGGTGCTCTATTTAGCCCCTTTGGCAGTGTTCGAAAATTAGAATTTCAGGGTCACATAAATCTTTGTCCTGGTCAAGCAGGGGCAGGTTATTTATGCTGCTGGCCTCTTCATCACTATTTGTCTTTGTCTTGGTCCCAAGCACCAGGACACAAATTAGGCGTCACAAGCTGTTAAATGGAGATGAAAGCCTTTCTTGTCTTGCCAAGAAATAGTCCTTTTCTGTGAACAACACCGAAAAACACAAGAGAGATCAGTGAGCCAAAACCTGCCAAATTTCAGATTTACAAGGATGGCAACTACCATTGTCCTCATCAGATTTTTTTATAATGTAATGTCCAAAGCACTTGATTGCATTAGTGTTTTTTTTCCCTGATTTTTGGCATATCAGTTGTCAACTCCGTGTCTTGGTATGCTAATTTCATGAAAATTGAGACATTTGTTTATTTCTTAGTAAATAATTCCAGGTTTTATTTTACAGCATATTTATTCATTCATTTTATCTCATTATACATCTAAGCAGGTGAAGAATAAGCTCCTTGCTCAGTGGCAACTTGGTGATGATGGGGGTTTGAACCTGGGACTTTCCCATTAGTAGTCCAATGCCTTAACCACTGAGCTACCCCCTACCAATGTCAGCCATTTAACCTTAAGTTACTGATGCAAATAGATATCTTTGCTCCTTAGACAGAAATTTTGTAGGTCCAGTATATCCCGAATGGCACACATACTTTTCAGTCACACAATAAACGTATGCACCCCAGTGCTGCTTGTCTTTCAGCGAGTATGGATATTCATGGCTTGGTTTTATGACCCAGCCATTCACTATAGAAATGTGACACTATGACACAAATAGAATCAGGTCAGTAATTGGCATGTGCTTGTAATGAAATAAATAATGTGGATAAAATGAGAAAACCAAGATAGTTACCTCAATAGGGAAAGGTTAGAGCCTTCCAAGGTGTAGAAAGGTCAATGTGTAGTTTTTCAGAGTAACAAATAGTTGGATGTAGTATGTACACAGCCTTGATTATCTTTAGGCATCAGTGTTGAAACATTCATTTGACAAGATTAAGATCTTAGCTTTCATTTTCATCACAAGGATGTGTTGCCAAGTATACAAAATATTTACCGGCTCAGGCATGTAAGAAGTTCTAGGTCTCGTAGTTCAGCAGAACAGCTGACCATAAACTGAGACTTCATTAAGTGTGATATCAAGTGAATATGATGATTACAATCACATTAAATTCCTCCTAACACATATCCAAAAAATCAGCCCTTTCAATATAGAAGGGCATTACACAATACCCAGTAGGAGTGTTTATCTACAGTTAATCGCATCACTTCTCTAAATCTAGAAAGCGTTTTCTGGTCAACTAGATCAGTACCTTTTTATGCTAAACAACCCTGATGACAACTCTTGTTGCCTTTAGAAAGTCCATCAAGTTTTATCCTGTTAAGCGACAACAGTGGAATGACCCAACATGCACTGCAAACACGTTTATATATGACTGTATGTGCGTTTAACTAGTTCATGTCACCACAATTAAGAAAAAGACAAATCCAAGACAAAGAGACTGCTCTGTCCAATTATTATAGGAATGATGTGCTGTCTTGGGCCTGCCACTGAAAAATGAACAGAAGAAAGGATCAATGGAGTACAGAGTTAATCTTATTAACTCTCCTCTAAGCAGGTACAGAGGACACACCTAATTCAGTGTCCTGATTTACCAGAACTGATGACTGTGGATTTGAAGTGTCATTAGAACATGTACAACCCAAAATATTATAAGAGATCTTACACTGTTAACCCTAATCCCCCCCCCCCCCGCCATTTACTGTAACATGTGCTATACTTACATTCATATTTTATAAGTAGGAATATAGTATTGTAGTAGTAGTATATTATAATAGAATAATAAGTAGTGGTTCTATTATTGGAACAATTATTGCACAGTAATTTGCATTCTTTAAAAAAATTTTTTTTGTTGTAATAAAACAGAAGAAATCCCATATTAAAGCAATAACGATTATTATAGTTATTATTTTGGAATTTTACCAAAAAGTAAGAAAAAAAAAACGATAGCATGAGTTCACAAAAGGGAGTTGTCCTGTGAACGAATTTAGTGTGACACAGTTGTTTTGATTAGTCACAATATGATTCATCTTGGCAAAGCATTAATTTTTGCCCTTGACATTAGGCAGGTGTGTCTTTAATGCTTGCCACTACTAAAAAAATGCTTTTGTAGCTTGTTAAATATAACAGTCAAAATGGAATAATTAACTTGGGTAGAGAGAGAAAAACGTCATTCTAAAGTAAGTTTTAGATATTGTTACTCTGATTACAGAAATGCATATTTTATTATTCTCAAAGGGATTTAGATGCTTCTTTAAAACCTAACCCTAATTTCAATTAGACAATTTTGTTATATACAATACTCTACAAAGGTTTTGAGCCACCCCTTATTTCTTCATATTTTGCTAGACGTTCTTGTATTTTTTATTTAGTCTTGAGGAATAGTTCTTCAGCCTTCCTGAAGGACTTTTTAGGCTCTCATTTCCATTCCAGTCCCTGTACCTGACCAGTTTCAGAGGAAGTTTTTTTGTATGTTAAACCACACAGTGACCTACGAATCATTTAAGAAAAAAATCTAACCAGTGAGAAATGGGTGCAGTTGATGACAGATGATCAGGCCGGTGATTAGTATACTAATGATGCTGAATTGCTGAGTAACCAGAACAGACGAAAGGGGAAATGAGGTCGAAGCTGAGGTTGTTAAATTACCAACCAATTTTTACATTTTATCTTTTGGTATTTTTAAAGCTTGTCACAGTATTATTTTTATTATTTTTATTTAATTTACTATGAAGAAATGAGTTGTGACTCATTACTGTATATGTCATAATAATTAATGTGCACTGCTGTTTAACAAATACTATAAAATTACAGATTACAATTTCATTGCATGCTGTTAATTAAAAGGATAGCTTTTTACATAATTATTTATGATGTAATTGGACTACCATAAAGTATTTTTTTATCTTTGAAAATAATAATAATAATAATAATCTATACAAATAATAAAACTGTAAAGTTGGCATGTCTGTACATTGAAGATATTTTGGGGATGTAAGATGAATATTAGAACACATCAAGATGTTGTTTTGTAATTTTTTTCTGTCTGTTTGTGCATGCATCACGTAAAAACTACTGAATGAATTGAATGGGGTTTTCACAGGTGTATTAGGCCGAGCTTGAGGTAACATATATGCTATGTTTCATCGCAGTCAGCCGACGGGAAGAGAAGATATTCTACCTGCGCTGCTGCCACATGATTATGGCTAATTAGGTTACTAAATGAATGCACTGATGTTCCTCATAAAGTGGCTGGTGAGTGTGATGCATTTTTTGAATGTATCATTACAGTATGTATAGATGCATGTCAGATATCATTCACTTGTATATAAATGGTAGCCTATTTTAGCTGCACAAGGCCTCGGATCAACTGTCAAGTTTTCTGTCAGTTTGTCATGGGGCCTGTAAGGTGTAAAGTTGTTGTGGTAAGAGATGTATGTCATCGAGACATCATGCACAAATGTTAGGTCTCCCTATAGTCTTTTAAATTCTTCTGCTGTTTTATACTAAAGCTCTTCTGATTTATTTTATTTAAATTGTGTTAAAGGAATTTGAATCTGTTACTGAAATCCATTGCTTGACCGAAAGAAAAAGTTGCATACACTAATTTTTTTAGCTTAACTGCCTTTAGCTTTGATTATGGAATGCAATTTGGTGGTCGATTCATGTGTCAAAAAGATTCTCCCAGAACCACTCTTTCACAATTTGAGTCCTGGAATATGGTCAAACCATCAAGTAAGAAAAAAGTGTGTTGCTCATTCAGTATATTTAGGTAGTCAACTGATACATTTTATTACTTCATAACATTGTGCATCATTTGCACCGTTTGGTCTGTTTAATTATTTTTTTATGCATTTGACAGATTTTTGACACCAACCTTACAGTAGGTCTCTTTTTTCTTATATGCAAGGCCCTTCTGAAATGGCATCTTTTTTGTTGAGGCACTGTGTACAAAAATTTACTGCTGTATTTTGACTCTCCCCGTTTTTCTCTACTTGGATATTTGGTGGATCAGCACTTTGCCTTGCATGCAAAATGGCCATTGATGGCAGTCTCTAAGACAACCTCATCCCACATTGAGCCTGTTTTGCACACTAAGACCTTTACTGTCAGTCCTTAACATGGCATTAAGTTACAACACAGGGATTACTTCACAAAGATCTGTCCTCCCAGGATAGTACAGAAAGAGTATATTTAGCTGGCTTGGTGCGTAGCCAAAATATTACAGTGTCCGCCAGCTATCACTCTCCTCATGCCCCTGTGATACTCCCAGTGAGAGGCTCATGATTGCACTGACCCAGGTCAAAACTAGAAAGCATTTAGGAGGTCAAAAGTATTAAATTTTCCTTATTTTAGTGTTAAATATCCTATCCAATGGTGTTATATTAATTAAGATTTCCTTAATTTTTGAATATAATTTGCCATACAGCAGTGTTCTCATTCATGTTTATGTTGCAATGGGCTGTTTGTGTACATACTAGCAATTCAGATGTTTTCCAGATGCATTATATGCGTTTGTGCCCTACTATATGTGACATTTGGAAAGTTAACACTAACACAAGTAAGACACGAAAGGAAAAAAAAAGTTTTGTGCAGATAATTATAGAAAAATATTTTTATCTTGAAAACAACTTTGGTTATCTCTACAGTAATTGAGTGTACTGCAATGGAAAAGATTTTCACCTCCTCCTTTATACTCAGCTGCTGAAGCAAATGGAAGAATTTATTGGCCATTGTGTGGATGAGAACTCGCTTGTGCCCACATCATGATCCAGTCACATGTGGGCTGTCAGGATTCTGCAAACACCTCTGATAAGTTGTATTTTGTTGCAGATCTCTTATGTTTTCATCATGATAGTGATGAAATTGCAGGTTGACTGGAATTTTCCATTTTCCAGATAGCATTATAAATATTACTTAATGTTTTTTTTGGAAGTTTTCAAACCTCCGTTGATCTCTCCTTATACAGTATAGAGATTTAATGTTAAAGCCTCTTTATAAGCCATTGCTTTAATGTGCTTGTATGGAGGAAAGGAGCACACCTTCTAATTTTAGCACATAAAGCATTAAGCACTGCATGAAACAAATTTTAGAATCTGTGATAGAGATGTATTAAAAGCACTTTTGCAAAATGAGAAGAAGAGGAGCAACACACTTCTATGGGTAAAGAAGAGACGATTTGGGAAGGAACTAGATATATGCTAAATTCGTATGCCAACCCCATCTTAACCATATATATTGGAAATGTGAAAAAATAAGTTAATACACAAATCATACTTATGCAGCCTTGTTTGTATGTCTGACCTTGCTTAGCCTGACTGGGGTCATTGTGTCCACTAGCTTAATTTGGCTTGGGGCTGGCTCAAAATTTTTGTCTGTAATAAGAGTTCAGCAGGGTTGGCCAAATGACCAGGAGGAGGATGTTCACCTGTTTGCTGGAACAGTAATATGATACCACCGAGTGGTCAAAGGGATTAGACCATGAATCTGAATCCGAACAAAACAAATCCTGATCCAAAAAGATCACACAACTGTGTCTGTCTTCATGCTTTAACCACCATCAGATTTGTTGGCCACCCCTGTAGTAGTGTCCTGCATGGCCTACATTATGTTTATAGAACCCAATAAATAAATATCTGTATATCTAGAGTATATATTTCTGACTTCTATTTGCCTTGGTACACTGTTGCATTCTTCTCCCTCAGGTGTCATTCAGAGTACAAAAACACATTCTGCACTCTTTGACAACTTCTAACTCTAACTAATGTTCACGAATTTAGGACTAAAACTAATGACTTCACCAAGACTGTACTGATTCTCACGAAGAGCTCTAAAGTTATACATAATTTATATGATTGTGTTCTATGGCTTAGATCAGAGATTCCTAACTCTTGACCTGGAGGGCGCATTGCCCTGCACATTTTAGTGTTTTCTCTGCTCCCAGCACATGATTTAACTAATTAGCTAATAAAAAGCATTTTCTGAATAGATGAGGGTGTGACAGACCAAGGAAAGCACTAAAATATGTAGGTTAGGTGCTGGGTCCTTCAGGTCCAGGGTTGGGAACCACTGGCTTAGACAGACAGAATGTATGTTGCAAAGACAAACCATCAAGCCTATGATCAAGTTTGAAAATTATGGGCAACAAGGGCAAAATTATGACGGCTAAATGACTTGGTCAGAACGTCTCCAAAAAGGTAGGTCTCTCCATACTTTTCTCTTCCCATCATTTTAGTGCAAGTTAATCTTTCGTTTTCATTAGACCAAAGAATCTGTTCTTCAGCATTACCAGTGGTTTGTAATGACCACCAGTATTACCAGTGGTTTGCAGTGACCCCAACCTTGGCTACCAGAGTGAGCAATGGCCCAAAGGGAATCAAAGGAGTACCCTGCAGAATAATTGTGTAAATAAGGCCACACAATACTGTCAGGATTCCCAAGATCCATTTTTCTACACTTATAGGTGGTTACTTGATGCCATACTGTCCAAGCAGTAAAGACCTGAGGCCAAATGTGTCACGTAGCTGGAACTTGAACTGCACCCTAGGTGGAGAATGTCCAGAGCTGTTCATCCATTGATGCATTGTCATTACATGCAGGCTCATATTCCTAGTTATGGCAGATATAAATAGTCTTGAAAGTCATTTCTCACCACTGTTTGCTTTTATTCAACACTTTTTAGAAATGTACTGCCCCTGGGAAAATCAGTGTAGGTTTGAGCAGGTTGACGTAAGTCGACTACGTGGAAATATTGTCACCTGCTTTTATGCTGGTAATAGATTTCAATGTCCATGAATAAGCATGTGTCATGTCTGTGTTTATTTATATTACATGCTTTTATGAGCCGACAACTGCTTGAAGTTTGTGTCCATTTTCATGTCAGCAAAAAAATCTTCTCTGAACCTTTCATCTACTGTGTGTTATCATCGCTCCATGCTTATGAAACATGTATCTGAAAATCAACCTCTAAGTATATACCTCTTATTATAAGGATTTTTTTTGCACACACAAGCTTTGCCCATGTGGTATCCTGGGAAAAAGTATATGTGATTTTCTTTTCAATATTAGTATCACATATTGTCTATAATTCAGTACGACTAAATGTGGTCTATTAAATGAGAGTTAGCATCTCTTTAATCACCAGCTACAACTGTTATCAATTCTGATAGCTTTGGGTTTTTCTAAAATAAACCATTTGTCTCAATCCTCAAGTGAACTATTTTATTAAATCCCATTTTCACATAGACATAATGTCTAGTTTTTTGGAACAGGGACTCCTTTAACTGTAAAATAAATGACCAAGATCCATTCAGGGAGTTTTTCCTTGCCACTGTCGCCCTCGGCTTGCTCACCAAGGACTATCTGACTATTTTGATTCATACACATTCAAATTCCATACAAACTTAAATAATTCTTTTGATTGTGTTAAGCTGCTTTGGGACAATGTCAATTGTTAAAAGCGCTATACAAATAAAATTGAATTGAATTGAATTGAATTGAACAGTACTGATACATTTTATAAGCATTAGTTCACTGTGTGAAGTTATACTTTGTCTATACAGTATATTAGATTTAATACAAGTTTGCATTATCGAACAGAAAACATTAGATTCAAGTTTACAAACTACTTATAGGACTAATTATTGTAGCTAATGATGTTTGGATTGAGAAAGTTAAGTTAAAAAAGGCTAATAACTAGAGGAACTGAATATTTATGATGATAGTTGTGATGATGGTATGTTCTCTACTTGACATAAAAACAAAAAACAAACAAACAAAAAACATGGACTCCTGTATAGTAGGTGGATTAGAGATATGCTCATAAAATGAAGGACAAAAATAGGATGTACTGTACAGTGTATGTTCTTCACTATGCCACTAGACTTGTTGAGTGAAAAATTAATTTGGAAAGCATCTTTCAATAGCCTGTGTTAATGTCTACGGTTATTATGGTGTTCACAAAGTATTTTTTTGACACATGCCAGTAAGTCATAAATGACCATGCAGTAATTATTTAAATACATTTCTTCCCCTTCCTGTTCATCGGCATGTGAATAATTAAATTTTTAACTGTAAGCAGCGGCCTCCCACTGAGATTAGTATCTGTCAACAGGACTAGATGACTCTTTGCTGAAAGGTTTTTCTGATTTTCTTAAACCAGCAGAGCATTTTTAAACTGATCATTCTTTAAATACAAATCATGAATCATCAGGTAACAAGTGACAATGACATCTTTTATTTCCACTTACAATAAAAGCGTCAGACAGGAGCCATTGGTTCCATTATCCTATTGTAGTGTGATTTTAGATCTCAGGTTAACAGCACCAGTGTTCACTTTTATGGCACTGTTCAGTAATTATTAATGAGAAATCTCAGCTACCACAGTTTTTTATTACAAAAAAAGAAAATTTGCAAATGATTATGTCATACCAATGGTCAAAAAGTATTGATTCATGACTCTATTTGCCTATTTAGTATAATCTTATGGGGGGGGGGAATCACACACGTTTCAATTATACAGTTGTGTTCAAAATAATAGCAGTGTGTTGAAAAAAAAAAATAAGTAAAGCTCCATATCCATATAATAACTTTTAATTTAAATCACACAAATGCATTGGACATCCTGCACGTTCTATTCTGAATCACAACATGAAGAAAAATGTGCTAAATAGATTATTAGTTTACAGAAAGTGAAGAAAAACAAATATTAGTCTGTTCAAAAAAATAGCAGTGTCATCATTCATCTTT
>JAQMYJ010000004.1:9962505-10018539 GCA_030014305.1 Clarias laeviceps
TACGTCTGAATAAAGGAGCAACCAATCACACAGCTGGCTCCGCCCTATCGCTCTTGATTGACAGACAAAGTCATTCTACTGAAAAGTCGCATTATGAAATAAATAGGCCATCGGGGAAAAACGGGATTTTGAAATAAAGACTGACTGAAAAAATGACATTTTGGAATAAAAACAGCTGGAATTAAATAAAATGCCTCTGCAATAATCTCCATGAAATATTATTTCATAATAATAAGTACATTTATATAGCAGACAGCAATATATTTCATAATAATAAGCTTTTTTTTTTAATGTGTTCCATTATTTCAGTAAATTTTCAAAAAAATTCCATTTCAATATCATTCTCATATTACATATCTGTGTCTTATTTATTTCATCATGTCCTATTTATTTATTTAATTTTGAACACTTCCATATAAGGGTTGTCTTTTGTATGTCTCATAACCTTGCTGGATCATGAGACCAAAGTTCATAAAGTTAAAGTTAATAATAATAGAAAAGTCTGAAGGGGCTGTGTATGAGCACACTGTTAAGGATGGTGGACCAACTACAGCTACAACAAGTGCTTTATTGTCATAATGCTTATTACCATAATGGCTCAGTTTACTCAAATAGAAGGATAAAACAGTATTTCACAGTCTTCACTGGAAGGGTATTCCACAGTGTTTTTACATTTTCAATACAAATTACAGGATTAATTTGTCTCATTGTACATCTGAGGCCCAACAGTAGTAGTGCTGGGGTTTGAACCCCTGACCTTCCGATCAGTAGTCCAACATAACCAGTGAGCTATCCCTTTTCCATTACTATAGCATTTAGCATTTGTAACTTACTAATTTGAATAAAAAAACGTACCGGGGCATTCAAGTCAAACCAGGATTTTTGAATGTGCAGAATAAAGAACGCTGTTATGAGCGTAAAAACTTATGAGAGTAGAATCTTTATTTTTCTATATAATTCTATATAATCTATATATATAGGGTTTCACTAGTCCTTGGTTTTCTCAGTATGACACAGCCATGCTCAGACTGTCTGCTTCATGCCTCAAATTCTGTCCCAACAGGATCTCAATTAATGGCTAAAACTTGTGGAAATGGGTAATTGGATTACCTTAGACAAGTCAGGTTAGATTTTAAATAGACTGCCATATACATATTGTTATATATTTAATAAATAGAGCCATAGTTATCAGGCAGATTGCTGCTTGCTCGCTAAGTCACACCCAATGTAGAGAAATATAATAAATGTTGTGTAAATTGACTAGACATTCATCGTTAAACCATTTTGTACACATCTGTAAGCTAGCATGCAGAGACTTCAGGTAGCATACAATGCTTACTACCATAATGGCCAGTTTACTTAAATAGAAGGATAAGACAGTATCTCACAGTCTTTTCTGGAAGCATCAGCATTTGTTCCATTGTACATTTTACACATCTTATGGGTCTACTATTTGGATGACCTTAGATAAGTCAGGTTAGATATCAAATAGACTGCCATGCATTAAATCTTTCTCAGTCGTTATGGATCAGACATGTATTTTCCCAGCTTTTTTTTATTTGCCCAATAAATAAGCCTTGAATATACAGTGGAACCTTGGATTACGAGCATAATTCCTTTCGGAAGTGGGCTCGTATTCCAAAACACTCGTAAACCAAATCGGATTTCCCATAAGAAATAATGTAAACTCAAATTATTCTTTTCACAGCCCAAAAAAATAAATGCATAAAAATAATTAACACAAAATATAAGGTAAAAATAAAACAAATTAACCTGCACTTTACCTTGAATAAAAGTAAAAATAAATCCAGACAGATAAGTGTTTCCTTTTGTGCGCGCAGGCGCTGTGTGTTTGTGTGTGTGAAGCTAAAGTAAGGAGCCCCTCCCCCTCTCTCCTTCTTGTCTTACACACCCTTCCTCCACTCTTTTCACACACATGCGCGCACAACGGAAACACTATTTTATCGGAAAAATTAACAAGAAATGACACTCGATTGAGCGACACTCTGCTGTAAAGTAAAATAAAAGAAATTAACCTGCACTTTACTTTTGAAAAGAATCGCGACAGAGCAGCGTTTCTGTGTAGAGCAGAGAGACAGAGTTTGTGATGGGTCCTTCATGAACGATCCGTTCTTTTTGAATGAATCTTTAACGTGACTCAGAAGAACAAGTAGTCTCGGAGAGTGATTCGTTCATTTTCTACTGGGCACGCATGCGCAAATCATCGCAAAACCCCCATAGGTTATGTACAGGAAACAGAATTGAGCGATTCTTTCTCAATGACCCTTCTACTCCGAGTCGTTCATTCTTTTATCACGTGACTCCCATAAACGCTATGCAGTGCAGTACACAGGAAACAGAATTGAACAGTTCTCAACAAGTCTTCAAGTCCCGAGTCGTTTGTTCTTTTGTCACGTGACTCCCATAGACGCTACGCAGTGGAATAGATTCAAAAGAACGAACAACTTAGACTGGAAGATATAAGAGGTGAGCTACTCATTCAGTTTATTATAATATGTCCTTAGCTGCATTGTAATATTTTCATTACTGGAACTATAGCCAAAATTTGTGTAAGTACTGTAGACATATTGGGGGTCTTTTTATTAAAAATTCAACATTTTATTTTATTTATTTTCAAAAAAACGAAATGAACCAAAAGACTCAAAAAAGATTTGTTCATTTTGATGAACGAGATTCAAAGAACCGAGTCATTAAAATGATTCAAACTTCACATCACTAGAAAATGTGTGTGCCTTGGTGTGTCTGTAAAGGCAAAAGTAGGAGGGGTCTGTGTGTGTGTGGCACGGTGTCCAATGACGCGCGCACACAGACACAGAGCAGGCTGAGTTTTGAGCAGAGAGAGAAAATAGATTTTTAACCTCTCTAATGAGACTTGCTTATGCTTTATTCATCATGTGCTGTACACACACGCATACAGACACAAAATAAAAGATGTTTTACACACACACACACACATGGTCACAGTGTTATAGTAAACAGTACACACGTGCACGGATCTTGATTATACCAGTAAGGGACGCACACTAAGACCCAGCAGGGGAGACGATTACCCACAATTCCGCAGCGCAAAAAACAGAAAAACCGTTGTCTCAGTTGTGATCACGTGACGCTTGGCGTCAAAACAAGAAGCGCATGTGTGATACATGATACTCGGTACTCATAAACCAAGACTTGTTAGTTTTTCAAGTCAAAATTTATTAAAAATCTTTGCTCGTCTTGCGGAACACTCGCAAACCGTGTTACTCGCAATCCAAGGTTTCACTGTAGAATAAAGCCCAACAGTATTATTCTAGTGGTGCTGGGGTTTGAACCCCTGATCTTCTGACCAGCAGTCCAGCATAACCAATGAACTATCCCTTTTCACCCATATAGTGCACCCTTTAAGGCTTCATTCTTCTTGTACTTGAATTACTATGGCATTTAACATTTTCTACTTATTGAAGGTACAAGGGGCATTCAAGTCAAACCAAGATTTTTGATTGTGCAGAAGCAAAGACCACAGTTATGAGACCAAAACTATTTTTATTTCTCCATATAATCAATCCCCTGCTACATTAATGCACTTATCCCAGGGTTTCACTAGTATTTGGAAGCTATCAAGGTAGATAGTTTTCTCAGTATGCCAGGGTCATATTCAGACTGCCTGCTTCACGTCTCAAATGCTGGCCTCCCAGGAACTCCTTTAATGGCACAAACATGTGGATATGGAGCAGGCTCAGGACTGTAATGAGGATGTAACAACAACTCCCAGCTAAAAGTGATGTGTTCATGTATGATTGTGTGTACATTTCCCACAGACAGATACAGGATAATCTTAGTTATCCATAGATTTTCAAGGACTAGGTATTGCACTCGCTGAATGTTCATGAAAATGAATGCAGTGCTCTCTGAGCCACCTCGGTCAGGATTGTCATTCACTGACGTATGGCTTTCTTTAAAATGTTCGCACCATTCAGATATTTTACTGTGGATAAGAGTGTTTAGGTAATGACTTAGTCTGGAACACATTTTCTTCTTCATCTTCAAACTTTATGGTTGGTTTTCCGGAGCTGTGGCAACCAGTGAAACTTGCGTGTAATGAGGGAATCTCTCAGCTCCTGTGACGCTACAGACCACGCAGAAACTGAAAGAAGCTCCCTTCGTGATTTGGTATTTATTAGTCAAGTCAGGTTAGATATCAAAAAGACTGTCATATTTATTGTTGAATATTTAACAAATAGAGCCATAATTATCAGTCAGATTGCCGCTTGCTCCCTAATTCACACCAATGTAAAGAAATGTAACAAATGTTGTGTAAATTGACTAGATATTCATTGTGAAACCATTTTGTACACATTGTAAACTAGCATGCAGAGACTTCAGGTAGCATACAGTGGTGCTTTGAGAATATTACTCAAGAGGCCTAGAGGGTGTAGTACTTGTGAATTGTTTGTGACTGTAAAAGTTAATATCCTTCAAGAAGTATTACGAAAGCTTATATATAAATGTATCTGCAAACTGGATACATCAAAAAATGAAATAATTTTAGTTCTATCCAATATAAGATTCAATACATTTTCAGTTCAAGCTATTAAAATATTGGTATAGATGCTTTAAAAAATTTTTTTGATTGCTGTATATTATAATATATATAATGCTTTTGGAATCATTTTTATGTTTAGAGAAGTCCTTTGTATGTCTTACAACTTGCTGCAGCATGAGACCAAAGTTCATAAAGTTACATTTAATAATAATAGAAAAGTTTGAAGGAGATGTGTATGAGCACATTGTTAAGTATGGTAGACCAACTACAGCTACAACACCTATAGAATGATTTAATAGTGCTTTATTTTCATAATGCTTACTACCATAATGGGCGAGTTACTCAAATAGAGGTACAGTATAAGACAGTATCTCACGGTTTTTTATGGAAGCATCAGCATTTGTCTCATTGTACTGTAAGCATGTTTTTAGACAAAACATATTTAATCACATATATTACAATATCTAATCACAGTACTCATATATACGTATGTAACAAATATATTTACATTAAGTAATGAAGTACTACATATAACTTTTAAGAACCCATAAGGTTTGCTGCAAAAAATATATATATAAATAAAATCATACAGTATGGGATGAACTGTGAGACAGAGAGGACCCAAGGAAAGTGAGATGCTTTCACACACACAAGATCAAACACTTACACGGCATGAAGAAAAGTTTAGCCTTGGCCAACTCAGATAAGAAACAAACTTGAGGAAGGATGCCATGCTGAAGCGTAGTGGGGTAAGGGGAAAGGACCCAAAGTATGAATGGGCTGTTGTAGCTGAGAGGCACTCATTATTTCTTATCAAGAAAAAAACAGATAACCACAACACACTCATTAGTGCAAAGTACAGTTTAATTTGCTTCAGGAATAAAATGGATACAGACCAGTGGAGAAAAATCATTGAATAATAAAAAGGCGTAACTAATGTGATATGGAGCTGAGCATGTGTGAGCATCTAAACTGATATCACTGGCTAGATGAGGAGGTGGAGAGGATGGAGAGACCTGCCGCCTCTGAGCAAGGACCACACCAATTGGCAAATTAGTGCGAGGAACGTAAACAGCAATACACCTGTTAAAAGTCGCCTTTGCTGGAAAATCAGTCTGTATGCCAACCGTATTGGCCTCAGGAAACCTTAGCAAATTCAAGGACGCTTGGCACTCGGCCTTAATTTTGTCGAGAGCAACGCGAGCAATAAGTGGCGGAGTGAAAGGAGGATCCGCACTGCCCACACTGTCCATGCTATCCATGCTGTTGCTTTGGTGCGCTTAGCTAGGGGGAAGGCATGGAAAGGAGTAAGATTAGATAAGAGACATGAGCAAGTTACAAAATGCTGAAGAATGTTTAACAAACAAACAAAAAGGGGAGATACTCACTCATGGTCTGTCTCCAAGTGAGTGATGACATAGGCCCAGAAAACGGGGGACTGTATGAAAAACATTAAGCACCTCCCAACCATTTTTTTTATAAAGTTAACGAAGACGGTTAAAAGATAGAAATATAAAATAAGGAAAAAAGGATTATAATTGTAAATTTATAGAAACTACATACGCCATCTAGTGACAGGGACAATAATGTAATAATAGGATGAGTTAGATTATAATGGGGAAAATTTCCGGAGTAAGATAAGAGATAATGGGCGACCTTGACTGTCGGAAGTAAGAAAAAATAAAAAGACCAGGCGGACCAAATTTGGTCAAAGGAAGTGTGAAAAAATAGAAACCAAGTAACCAGAACAGTGACCAAAGTTGGCCCGCGGAAGTAAGAAAAAAGGGAAAAACCTAGGGAGGAGACTGTTAAGTTCCTCCCTTAACCAACAGTATAAAAAGTGCATGCATTGTACTGCTTTTCAGTTTGCTCTTTGCCTGTTCTTGAAACAGTTGGCTTTTTAGCCTGTTCTTGATCTGGCATTGCGTTGACTCACTTGGGCTTTGTTGCGGCAATAAACTCCAGATTACTTCATCCAGATCTGTGCTGAGTCCTGAGTCGTTCTTTGGTCCTTTTTGACTAGAGATACAGCTTTTGTTTAATGTTTTATAATTAGGTAACATTAACAAGTGGAAGACTAAAAATTTCCCACAGTACATTGTACACAATTTAGGGGTCTACTAATTGGATAACCTTAGATAAGTCAGGTTAGATATCAAATAGACTGCCATGCATTAAATCTTTCTCAGTCATGATAGATTAGACATGTATTTTCTCATCTTTTTTTTTGACCAAAAAATAAGCCTTGAATATAGAATAATGAAGGTTAACAGCCTTCCTCGAAGGCCCAACAGTACCAGTGGTGCTGGGGTTTGAACTCCTGACATTCTGATCAGTAGTCCAGCACAACCAATGAGCTATCCCTTTTCACCCATATAGTGCACATAGTATCAAGGTAGATAGTTTTCTCAGTATGCCTGGGTCATATTCAGACTGCCTGCTTTACATCTCAAACGCTGGCCTCCCAGGAACTCCTTTAATGGCACAAACATGTGGATATGGTTAGGAGTGGATTCAAGACTATAATGGGGATGTAACAACAGCCAAAAGTGGTGTTTATGTATGATTGTGTGTATATTTTCCAAAGACAGATGCGCCTTATTTGCAAGTTGACAAGTTATCTGTCGAAGGACCGGGTGTTGCACTCGCTGAATGTTCACGAAAAATGACTGCAGTGCTCTCTGAGCCACCTCGGTCAGGATCGTCATTCACAGACGTATGGTTTTCTTTAAAAGATTTGCGCCATTCAAATGTTTTACTGTGGATAAGAGTGTCATCACCGAACTGTGCTGGAAGTCTTCTGTAAATGCCAATTTCTCATACCTTCATTCATGAGAAATTTCATCACAAGTCCTAGTTTGATGTCCCGCATGATGCAGAATGAGAAAATCATTTGGCTTTTCAGACAGAATATACGCAGTAGAGAAACTATGTGTCAGTTTAGCTACTTGTATAGAGCAGGCATCACTAAATTGTAGACCGCAGTCCAGATCCGGAACGAGTGACAGTTCTGTCCAGAGCCTGATGCTTTTCAGATAAGTGAGAATAATTAATATATCAGTAATCTATCGGTTTTTACTGCGAGCTGGGCATGCCTGTACACAAACAACCAGAGTTCTTTTACATTCATTTACAGCACAGCAGCATGAAAATGAAGATTCACTAAAGATTGATTAAAGAATGGTGGAAATATACAAGGCCATCAAGTTCAAAAACACAAAATTCAGACCTCAGTTATACAGGTTAAGTATGTAACACTATAAAGAGAAAACACCATGTTTTGCGTAGCCTAATTTTATAGAATGTGGTGCAACAAGAGAACGAGGAGAACACTGAGTGGCCTGAGGACAGATTTTCTGTTATGGTATTCATACTGCTTGTGTTTCACTCATCTACTCTTGCTTACAAGTGCTTTTACTGGTCAGTCCATAATCATATTCATGTGAAGAATTGCCAAAATATCAGGAATTTTTAAAAATGGATTATTTGGGAAAAGCTAGTGACTGAACTATGTGTCGTTTGTTAAACCAAAAAGCAACTGAAAGTAAGATCATCAAACTAAATAATTATTTTTAACCAAACTCAAACTGTTTATGAAAGTTATAGATTTCTTAAGGCTAAACAAAAATAACAGCTTAGCATCATTATTATTATAAATATATTATTAAAAACATTGTGGTTAACAAAAATGCTCGTCTTTTTTATTTAACATGGAACAAAAGAACTGTTACATACTGTACACTTCATGTGTAACTGTGGTTTTGTAAACCTTTGATAAACCCCAGAGGCAGCAAGAACTGCATTGATATTGTCTTGCACATGCATGCTTAGATCAACAAAGGTGACGAAGTGACATATGACATGGGACATTTGAAAATGTCCCATACGCCATGGTGATGTTGTCCACCCAGTGCACTGGTCACTGTTCAGAAACGGAAGCCCTTTGAGGCTAAGGTAGTATCGTCACAGTCCAACTAAATAGTATGGCCTACTGAGCCTAGCAGCAAACACGGAGTTGTCTTGAGACTGACAAAGAGGCTCAATTGTGCCTTGCTGCACCGTTGAATAGTCCCAGTAGGTGTGTTGGTCTCAGTGAGGCTTCCCAAGGATGGGCAGGAGGATTTGTGCAAGGTCATGAGAGCTGTTTTGCTTCATGCCACTATGTCAGTTGGCGTATATCTGACTGTCATGATTTTGTCCGAGAAGTCTAGCACATAGCAACATTTTAGAACTTAAGACCAGGAAGGAAAATCCTCAATTCCAGCTGGCCATCTTACCATTATATAAATTACACTGAGATATACTGTACATGTTGCCCACTTTACAGTATAATTCTGTATTATGATTATATAATGTGATCGATGTCATTTTACATATTTTGAAGAAATAACATAAACATAAATGTTTTTGTCAGGCATGATGTTTTTTTTGTCAACACATGTTTTTTTCTCAGCTTCTTTTTTTTGACCAATAAATAAACGTTGAATATAAAATAATTGTATAAAAAAATGTATGTGTCAAAAAGATTGTGTATTTTTAAATCCTGTCATCTGTTAATGCTTAAACTGAATTCAATTGAACAAAGCGTAATCAGATTACTGTAAACGTTAGTGGTTTATTGTATTGATACATAGTTATACATAGCTTGGTTAAGTCACAACCAAACATGCAAAATTCTACACTGAACTGCACAACAGAATAAGTTACATTTTACAGGTATACTGAATTTGATGAAAATAAATATGTTAAATTAGACTTGTAATTAATGGTTAAATTAAGTTTGATAAATAACACAAAGGTACTAGACTAAATCACTAAAGTAATGCAAATTTGACTTGGGCTCTACTCGAAAGCGTCCTAATGTTGCAGTAAATTCTTGAGTAGCAATTGGGACTTCTTGGATTGTTGTCCAGCTTCTAAGGCCTTATCGTACACAGAGATAAAGTCGTTCACGGCTCCACCTTGGATCGTACTGTTGTCTTTCTAAATGTGAAGAAAAGAAAACATAATTTTGAGCATTATTGTCTTACGTACTATGCAATTTTTCATGAAAAAATGCCCATGAAATGAAACTCTAAATGTTTAAAGTGCAGTATTTTTTTTCTTACCTGCAGAGAGTCAATCTCATGAATTTTTTTCCACACTGCCTGTTCTTCTTTGTATTTGTCCTTTAGTTGTTTCACACTTTCCTGAAGTTCTGTCAGACTGGTCTTAGTCTCAAAAGTATTGGCCTTTTTCAGCATGTCTGAAAAGATCTCCATGTAACCATGCAGCATTCGCAGAAGCATCATCTTCTCACATGTGCAAGTGACCTAATGAGATATTTTTGAGTTTGTGAAAAATGAAGAGTCACCTCTGGAAAAGTTTGAAGCTGCCATACTGTAAATTGAGTTGTTGAGCTTACCTCTACTTTGCCCAAGTAGGGAGTGAAAACAGCTTCTCCCACCCATTTTGTCTCTGTTAACCCCTGCAGAATACAGAAAGTCAGCAATGAGTGCTCAGATGAGTTGTGCATGCTATCTTTAATCAAAGCTTCCTCATTACTTTTACTCTATTTTTTCACCAAGGTGCAATTTTTGCTGCAGAGAAACCTATTACTGTGTGTAAGTTTTGTCTCAAGTGTGCCCTATATTTTTTATTTCACAATAAATGCACAGGATGTTGTTTTAGTGCATGCTTTAAACTCCAATAAGTAAGTCGTCTTCTACACTAGCCCTATAGCAGCTTCACCTATGCTAACTGCAAGTGCAAAGCTGTGACCTATAATGCTACTCCTTTTATCTGGTTTATAGCTTTGAGCAATTTCGCATGAGAAATAACATCATCAGAAAGTCCTCCAACAGAAAACACTTACATGATGTCTTTGTAGAGTGTGTACGGCTTGTGTCATTTTGTGATGTCCCTGTCCAGTAGTTTGATTCAGCAGTGCTGCCGTGACAAGTCCGCACATTAGCAAAAGGTTGGACCAAGAATCCATTGTCGCTGCTTTTCTTCTTAAGGCTGTGCTCTAACCACTAATCAGAACAATGAGACTGAGAGCAAGTGAATGATTCGCACCAGAATGGGTCAGGGGATTTATATAGAAAGCGAGCAACCTGAGAGGGCGTTAAGGGATGCACTTGGGGTTTTGGGGTTTCTGTGGGCTCCTCATCTATGAAAGTTTCCTTTAAATAAGAGACAGGTTGCTCCTAAATGCCTGATGCACTAAACCCGGGTAATTTCCATACAGGAATTCATAGATAGTCATACATCATTGTTAAACACAAAGTCTGCCAGTATGTGGCCTTAAAACCGGACTGGCTGAAAATCACATCTTCTAAAGATACTAAGCAATTAAGTCAACACTGTTGTTAATTCCAAAAAGATGTATATAGTTAATAAAACCTCAAATTTTTGCTCATCACAATGTGCATGCACTTTGTATATACATTGCACGAAAAATATATACTGTAATGTCAGAGATACGTTTTTAACCAAATAATAACATTTTCATAATTATAGTTGTGTCTCTTTTATTAGCCGTTAGTTTCTGTACTAGTAGTATTCACTATTAAGTCCCATGTGTTTTCTAAAACAGTGCATGCATATAACTAATCTTAAAAGTTATTGCAAATGTATGTGTTAATAAATTTTGATGTTTTGCAACTAATTTGGCTGACATGCATTTCTTCTATTACACTAAGCACATTCAGCTTATTTACTTAGACTGTTTATTTGCATAAATCTTAGATTGCTTTAATCAGCAGTTTCTTTTCACTGAAATTGTAGCATTTTGTTATTGAGAGATTTTTGTGGTTTATTGAATTTTGCTTGTACAACATTTCAGTTGCATGTGTGTGTGTGTGTGTGAGAGTGTGTGTGTGTGTGTTCACATGAATTCAGAATTCCCCTGCAGTGTTTTGTGGTAGAAAATACACAACAGTTCCTTGAATCTTTTTACATATGAAGCCTCTCATGGACTTAACTCATGTGGCGCAAACGCATGGCGCTATCACTCATGCAGCTTTTGCGCGCATATATTTGCACTCACTTGTTGTGTGTGTACAGAGGCAAAGGCCTAAAATCCACATGCTGTGCTCAAAAATCCAGCAAAGTTTTTCATTGGACAAACAACTTTTTAGAAATCTTTTGTTGGCCCACTTGTTCATTGTTTTGATGTAGCACACCTATTCTTGTTGTTTGTGTGTGTGTATAAGAAGTTGCTCATTTAAAAAAAATGGATCGTAAGTTTTTTCTTTAAATGCAATAAATATTTTGCAATTTTGATGAGGTTGCAAAAGTGCTGTATTTGTGCGGTGTTTGTAATTTTGAGCAGAATCCTGAAAAATGGGAAAAACATGGTTGTGGGAATGTAAAGATCACTTGTGCAATATACTGTAAATAATAATTCAATGAACGTAAATATGGTTTATTTTTTACAAGCTTTATATATTTTACTAGGGGTAATTATGATGATTAACATATGAGTCAAATGGATAAATCTGAATCAGATGTAGGCCATAAGATATTATTTTGGCCCAGTTGAGACGAAGTTTGCTATCTGGCTGCCAAATGTGAGCCAAATAAGGGCCACCATTCCAAACCAGATGTGAACCATAAGATCCAGAGGTTTGTCTGGGCTGTATGTTGTCCAGACCAGGTTAGGATTTTAGCTGACAGATGCGGACTAGTTAAGGACCATTATCACATAAGTACTTAAAAGAAACTGCAGTAGTTTGCACAATTTTGGCTCAGGTTTTACAAAAGAAGACATTCCTTATGCAACCCTCCTATTTTATACCCAGCACTAAGGGCACCCTTGGCTTCAAAGCAAACCCGGGCATTCCGGCCTGGGCAAGAAGTCTACCATGGAACCACCAAAGTCCTAATGGAGTGGCAGCATGACCGTAAAACAAATTATTGCTAACTAGTAATTAATGCCATTAAAAGACAGGTGTTGTTACAGTTATGAGAGGAAAGTTGTGAATAGAAAATGGTGGATGAGAAGTGGCGTGAAAAATACATTTCCATCTATGCCATTTTATTTAATACAATTTAACATAGAAGAAAACTATTAGAAAATAAAATGTCTAATGTAATGATATACGAATGAGAAGATAATTAGCATTGAAATAAGCTTTTAATCGTGTATTAGAGCAGGATTAGCATTTTTTTTTGTCCAGTCCCTATGCACTGTCACTTAAGTTTGTTATTAGAACCTTATTCTGATATCGACGCTTAGATGTCAAATATGTGTTTAAACCTCGGGACGACAATGGATGTTTTAAGAGTTAAGGTCTCTTGGTTCTCAAAAGAAGTGCTACGTATATTTGTTGCTGTGAGAAACATAAAACTCAAAAATCAGATTTAGATCTTGAAGATCAGTCTTGCAATGTGCTTAGTACTGACTTTCATGGACTGGCTTCCTTTTTAAAAGCTGTGAATGGTGAGTAATACTCAAGTAATACTGTCAAGAAGCACGTGCGACTGGGTGCAATATTGCATATTAAACAATAAGCCTTATATTTAAATAGTAATGCTACTTTGTGTAATGACATACTATTTAGTAAAGTAGTGTGTGTTTTGGGATGCAGCCAAAGACTGTAATCAAGAGTATTTAATATGAATGAATTTCCTGCAGTTATATTTGTTTCTTTCATATCATAGAAGCATTTTAGGAATTAAATAAGTTTATTGTGCACTTTGGTGTAAATTTTACAACTGCTTAATGCAAGATGAATGAGAAAATGTCTTGCTTTCAACAAGTGTTTCTGGCTTGCAGTAGAGAAATAGCTGCCTCTTTGCATCTGTTCCTGCAGCAGTTTGTGTGTGCAATGCTGAGTCAGCTGCCGTTGCCACAACCTAACTTTAGTTATTCTGTGAAATTTAAACATACAGTAGCACTGACTTGATAGAATAAGCTTTTTTTCTTTTTTCTTTCTTGGAACAGCTCTGGGGTTGATGATTGCCATATAACATTAATTTAGCAAGCAAAAAAGATACAGCTTTTAGTACTTAACAATGTAATTTTTTTATCTGGTCACTTTTGAGGTTGGAGCATTTTTACACTTTTACATATGAAAACTCCCACCAAATCAAACACAAGCAGGCTCTGACTGAATTACCCTCACAGAATTTCTAGGCCAACTCCTAGCAGCTAGGAATCACACTGTTGTACAGCGATTTTTCCATGTTTAAACAATCAAATGCAGAATGTTTACCCTTGAAAAAATAATAATTTACAAAACAACAGATTCTGCACCCCTTGAAAACTGAACCTACTGGGCCCATGCCTGGATGAAGTCAACCATTTTAAATAGCCATAACATTTTTATGAGCCCCTTGGAAAATCAGGGTATACAGTACCTGCTGGAAATTTTCTCATGAAGTTTTGTTTTAGTACTTTGATATAGTATTAACAATATAGTGTCATTGCTTATTCATTTGCCATTTAATTTTTGTTTGATCCATCATGATAAACTGAAAATGATTATGGTCCAGGTCTTATGCAGTCAGTTCATATTGATAGTAAAGCTTTAAGAAAAAAATCCTGTCACTGTTGAAGGTCAGACAAGGTTGATACATAATTCTTTGTCAGAAGTGAAACGTCGGTTCATCCGCGTTCCTCAAGTCACATTCGCTTTCATGCCCCAGTACATTCTCTAAATGCATCCTTATTACACTTTTTTGCCATCACTGACACATAAATAAACTACTAATTCCAACTACTATTTTTTTTTTACTTCATTTGCATCCATACTGTTAAATATTTCTGTTCCTGCGTTTGGCGGTTAGTGGCATTTAGCAGTCCCCATCTGATTTCCCTCTCTCCACTCATCTCCCCACTGTAGTGGAAAAGTAAGATTCAGTTGTAATGCACTGTGTTGACTCACTGAGTGACATAAGGGCTTCCTGTTGGGCTGTGTGTGCGTAGGAGCACCGCTGAGAGTTTCCAGCAAGTGTCTACTGTGGTCAGGCCTCTCGATATGCAAAGCAGTTTCTTAAGCACTGGATACGTCAGATGGGACAACTCATTCATGGTTTGAGGTGGAGGGGATTCATTTGGGCCCTGGATATATAACGTCACTATTGTGAATTGTTTGATAAACTTTACGATGGTGCCATGTCCTTTTATAGGGACCAAGATTACATCAAGGTATAGGTTTAGAACTCCATAATAATGATAGTTTTTGACAATAAAAAAATCTTCCTAGCTTTTATCTTCTAATATTAGTTTATTTATATTTAATAATTTTTTTTTAGATATATAACTCAATTAAATAAAATTTTGTTTGTGTAGCACTTTTAACAGTGGTCATTGTTGCAAGACAGAATCAAAAGAAAGTTGTGGAAATTTGATGTGAGAAAATATGTATAAATCAAAATGATCAGATTGTCCTTGATGACGCCGACAGTGGAAAGGAAAAACTCCCTGAGATGGTTATGGTAAGAAACCTTGAAAGGAACCAGACTCAACAGGGAACCCATCCTCATTTTGTGGGTAACGGAAAAGAAGAATTGTTTTGTGGTCATATGGTGTGTTAGGCTGCTGGAAGTGCAAAATAACAGACGATGTGTTTAAGTTAATATTGAGTTTGTTATTAGAGGCTCAGGTATAAACCTGTAGGAAATTCCGGTCCTGAACTATGGAGCAACAGCAGTCGCAACTCCTCAAAGAGCAGCTGTCTGCATCAGCCGAGGCCAGGACCTGCTTCATTTAGGCATTTGTCAGACACCCTTATTCAGAACGACTTATTCAGAACAACATTTTTATCTCATTTATCTCATTATACATCTGAGCAGTTGAGGGTTAAGGGCTTTGCTCAAGGGCCCAACAGGGAGGTGGTCATGGGATGTGAACCTAGGACCTTCCAAACCATAGTCCAATGTCTTAACCCCTCAGCTAACCCTGACCATGGTCTTCATGGTAAACTGTCCCCAGTCACCACACGTATCCAAAGCAGACCATGACATTTCCAAACAGAAGCAAGGCACCGGAATAAGTCAGACAGGTCCAGACGGCAGAGGGGTTCTGGTTCACTGGCAGTTCAGGAGTGGCATGTGTAGCTCGACAGAGAGAGATACATGGAGAGGGAGAGAAAAGAGAAGAGAAAATAAAGAGAGACAGCTCTTGGTCACAGTCACATAATGTATAAAGTGAATGTATATTTAGTGCAGAGTAAAAGTACTCTGGCAGGACTAACTATGACAGCAGAACTAAAAGGAAGAGTCAGAAGGAAACACAGACATGAGGGCTCCCTGGGAAGTAAAGCAACTAAGTCCCCTGACCATCAACAAACCTGAGCGATCCATGAAAGAGGGCAACACAGTTCACCGTAATACTCTACGTTCAAGAGTTCCTCAGATATTCTCCTTTACCTAAGGCAAATTTATTCACAAAAATCGGTTTTTAGCCTAGACTTAAACATTGAGACTGTGTCTGCATCCCATCAATTAGATGGCTAATCCATTACTTCCATAATTCTGCCCCTGCTGTAGTTTTCATAATACGCTGTACTGACAAGTCGCCTGCATCTTTTGTTCGAAGTAGTGTGGCAGATCGTAAGACACTAGCAGTTGACTCAGTTACTCAGGTACTGTGTGCAAGATTATTTACTGCTTTATAGGTCAATAGTATAAGATACAATAATGCAACCTATAGATGATAAAAGCATTAACTAATTTTTCAGGAAGAACATCCGGCGTAAAACCTGTGCCAAGTTGTTGTGCGAACCAAGTGATCTGCTGTGGCGACCCCTCGATCAGCTGAAGGACTAACCACAACATATTACTTATTTTGGCAATATTTCTGAGATGAAAGAATGCTATCCTGGTAATATTATCTACATGAGCTTAGAAAGACAGACCGGAATCTATAATCACACCAAGGTCTTTTGCTGTTGTACTTGATGAAACGGAAAGGCCATCCAGAGTTACTGTGTGATTAAAAAGCTTACTTCTAGCTGCATGTGGTCCTAATACCAGTACTTCTGTCGTGTCAGGATTAAGCAGAAGGAAGTTAATTAGCATCCAGTATCTTACGTCCTTCACATATAGTTTAACTTTATTAAACTGGGTTTTCTTATATGGCTTTGCTGTGTCATACACTTGTTTGTGTCATCAGCATAACAGTGGAAACTAATATCATGCTTACAAATTATGTTGCCCAGAGGAAGTATGTACAGAGAAAATAGTACTGGGCCTAAAACCGAAACCTGGTGGAACACCGAACTCCACTTGAGAACATGCAGAATAGTCACTATTTAAATCTACAAACTGATAACGGTCAGTCAGTTAGAAGGGGGGACGGTCCCTTAATTCCTACTACATTTTCTAATCAATGAAGAACACAAAGAAAGAGACACAACCCTGATCAAAGACCATTAGTAGGTCATTTACTACTTTAACAAGCACTGTCTCTGTGCTGTGATGAGGCCTAAACCCTGACTGATATAGTTCATGTATGATATTCTAAGATCTTAGAGATAAAGGAGAGGTTTGATAGCAACCTGTTGTTGGACAGCTGAGAGAGATCATGGTGAGGTTTTTTATTTAGTGTAACTGCTACCTTACAAGATTTTGGAACATACTTACTGTTGAGTGAAGAATTAACTATTTTTCCCAGGGTTTCCGTTATTGCTGGTACTATTTGTTTGAAAAAAAATGTGTCGGTATAGCATCTAGTACACAAGAGGATGATTTTGCAGAAGAGATGAGTGAAATGAGTTCACTTTCTTGAAGGGGAGTAAAATATTTTGGGTTCTGATCGGATATGGTTAGCATATGATCTGCATCAGTGTTTATTGTCTGGTTTTAAAGCCTAAATGTTTTGCCTGATGTTTACAATTATGTTATTGAAAAAGTTCATGAAGTCCTCACTATTGCATGATATTGATGTGGAGATTTCTGTAGTGAGTTTATTCCTGGTTAATTTTGCTACGGTATTAAATAAGAATCTAGGATTATTTTTGTTCTTTTCCATGATATTGAAAAGATACATTGAACACTAAGAGCTTTTTTATAGTTCAAGACGCTTTCCTTTCATGCTATTTGAAATACTAACACTTTAGTTTCACACCATTTACAGTACGTTTTAATTTTTCGTACGGTTTGTGTGGTCATTATACCAGGGAGCGAGATAACTTTGGACTGTGAAAATGTCTTAATCCGAAGGATATTATTAAATCTAGAGTGTGACCTGCTTTATGAGTGGGTCCTACTACACACTGATTTACTCCTACTGAGTCCAGAATGGACATAAATGCTGTTGATGGAAGTGGGCAAAAGAAATTGAGGCAAAAGTGAAATTCAGTGTTATAATGACATTCTCAAAATATCCAACACCTGTTGGATCCAGCTGGGCACTGAGTGTAAATATATCTGCAGTTCCTAGTATCATGTGGATTCTTGGCTGCTACTGCCTTCTTCACCATTGTCCAACAATTTTCTGTTGGGTTTAGGTCTGTAGATGACGAGGCTAGTTTTTTAGCTCCAGAAGCTAGTTTTTATTTAATTAGCACATCTTTTTAGCCAGATAGGCTAGAGCTAATTTGTGATGTCACCTGTTTTGTGAACAGGGAGAACTATAATACATGGCATGTGTTGTCTTAATACTTTTGGTCACCACTGTATGTTATTGGGAATATTACACTCACCAGGTGCTTTAATAGGAACACCCTGGTCAATCATGCAGTTATCCAACCAGCCATGTGGCAACAGTGCAGTGCATAAAATAATGCAGATACAGGTAATATGTTTAATGTAATGATCACATTAAACTTAAGAATAGGGAAAACTGTGACTTTTAATTTGGTATGGTTATGGATGCCTATATGTGCTGGTTTAATTATTTCTGAAACTGCAGATCTTCGGAAATTTTTACACACATAACTTTCTAGAAGGTTAAAATATATATATATATATATATATATATATATATATATATATGTCCATTAATCAGAAGGTCTGTGGGTAAATATGCATCTTTGGGGAAAAAAAAGGTCTGGTACCAGACTGGTTCAAACTGGCAAGGAGGTGTATGGTAAGACCTAAAACCTGCTCTTAACAATTGGGTGAAAAGAAAATGACAATCAGAAAGTACAATATGTTGAAACTTTGCAATATATATATATATATTGTGTGTGTATATACAGTTTTCTTTGGATAATATTTGTCTAAAACATATATATTTTATAATGTTGGGCAATGTAGCTTATCAGTTAAGTTTCTGTGCTAGTGACAGGTGGGCTATGATACTGAATTGTGACTCACAAAAGTTAGATAAAGCATCTGACAAATCAATACATTTCACTGCAATGGCTCAGTAAGAATTTTCTTTGATAGTTGAATCATAGCATCATTATGATTTATAGTTGAATCATAGCATCATTATAATTTATAGTTGAATCATAGTGTCATTATGATTTACCAATAATCGTACAAATTTCAATACAATGTGGCTGAAAAAAAGCAATACGTTTTAAAGGCTCAAAGCTCTGTCTGTTTTAACAGCAAGGCTGTTGTGTTATCTTGAACTCTTGGCTCACAGGCCCACTCACTTGCAGAATGCTGCAATGCTGTGTGTTTGTTTGTGTGAGTGTGCATATGCATATGCATAAGCATATGCATTTGTTTGCGCCCTTTAATTGCACCAGAATTGAGACTCTCATAGACTTTGTGGTTGCCTAGTATAGAGATGCTTGTGGTTGAGCTTCAGAGTTCAGTGACTTTCAGGAACTTCTGCCCTACAAACCCCCTCTCACGAAGAATCTGTTGGAATTCCAAAAAACAAGAGCAATTTCTTAGTTTTATAATCAACCTTCCTGTTTTCATATGAATTTGGCTCATGCATATTTCTTCGAATCAGATATTGCCAGAGTGATTCGGTTTTATGAAGATGATTTCATATTCCATGAGTTTTTGTTGTATAAATATAAAATGCCGATATTTTTCTCAAAAGGAATTCTAGATCAGTTAGATACACTTCTTTGATGGGTCAACAGACTTATGTGAACACAGATACGGTACTTTGGTAGTACAAGGTACATCATTAGATCTTTTTACAAAGGTTTTAAATTGTGTTTTTAGTAGGGTTTTTTGTCTAGCTACAAATGTTAAAAACTTTTCATTGTTTTAATTATACAATTTACAATAATAAAACTTTTATTCTCTCTATCTCTCTCTTTCCACGTGTGTGAGTGCGTGCAGAAAAGGTCAAAACCAAACTAAAGCAATGCAGCTTATTTCCACCAGAGGGAGACAGTCACAGCTGTGGTGTAACTAACAAAAATAAATGCTTGCAGAACTTAATCTTTCTGAATAGACATCTTTGCCTAAATTAGCTTTAATATATTGCTTTCATTCATGGAACCCTGCGATCCAGCACAGATTGGTCATTTCCCTCCCTTAGCACATTTACTTGTATTACTAAGCCTTATTAGGCTGGATTGAGTGTAAATTAGAAGTAGAGATTTAATATATTTTTATTAAATATAGTATATTATTGATCAGAACCAGTGGTCAGCCAGGTTACAGCGGACAGGGTTAAGGGCCTTGCTTAAGGGCTCAACCTTTGAAGCCTGGTGGAACCTCATGAACTTGTGACCTTCTGATCAGTAATCTAGTAACCCACAACCTTAACTGACTGATCTACCACTGCCCCAATGCCACAATACTCTATACTTTAATGGTAAGCAGGATGAGACTTTTACTAACTTTTCCACAAATCTATTTCTTCTGAATCCTCATTTGGAGAAAACATTAAAGATGCTTTGATTGCCATTTACATCATGTATGTGTGTATGCACATCAGAGCGCTGTGGAGCGCTGTGTAGGAGAGGTGGAGTCCTTGTCATTGGTAAGTTATGCATCCTCACATAGCTCCCCTGGTGTTCAAGATGGGTCAGTGCAGTGTGAATAGCAATTGCAATGGTGTCTTCTGTAGACCTGTGTAGGTAAGCCGGTGTGGGTTGACAGTGGGTGGCAGACTGGCTTTGATGTGCTGCAGGAGCAGTGTCTTGAAGCACTTCATAATGACTGTTGTAAGTTCGAGCGGACGGTAGCTGTTCAGTTGTTGGCACTATTTACGGTCAGAGACTGGAGATACTTGGCATTCTAAAAACATGCGAAGAATGAAGTATGTATTAATAGTACAAACTGTACAACTCCTTTTATTTTTTATTTTTAATCAGATTTCTTCAATCTAAACATGAAGTCAAGACTAAATGTGTGACTGTATTATAGTGAGTGATATAAATGATCCTTACAATTCAAGGATAACTGTATAGCAGAAACCTTCACTTGGACATGTTTGAAAGAGAGGTATACCTGGTTCAATGATAGAAGTAGAAAAAAACTGTGTTTATACAGTTTAGTACAGTTTGGTCAAATATATACTAATATGTAATGTTCTTGTATAGCAAGCTGCGATCAGAGCTCTGGCTCATTAATGATACAGCACCCTGAAACTATAAATAGTTTGCTTTACTGTTTACATACTGTTCTTTCTTTTTAAATATGAATAAACCAGAAAATATGTTAAAAATGCATGCAAATTATCCATTATTTACAGCTAATCTAACCCAAAAGCAGGTGATTCCGGTTTCTAATGTTCCGGCTAAAATCTTTGTACATCTCAATGAGTCTTTATGTCACTTTTTTCTTTGTTTATCAAACATCTGACTTGCTTATTAGTGATCTAAATCTACATCCACATGAATAATAAGGTGAATTCAAATGAATCTGCAGCCTGTACCCGGACCACAGTGTATAAGAAATACTAGTGCACAGTACGAGTATATATGTTTTTGTTCAAAGGTCATACCACATTAAAAAAAATACAAATAATGTTTTCGAACCATTCCATCTTATACAACAAATAATAGTCTTTTCTAATATGTAGAGGAGCAATATAATAGATGTAGCCCTCCAAGTGTCTGTTTCTTGCTGTCTGTATAAATCTGCTCAACAATTTGCAATAAAAACTGAAGATGTGACTGATGTTTTGTCTTTGAGACAACTGTATTCTTGATGCCTCACTTCTTGCTTCACAGCTAGCTGGAGATCTTGTGACACTCATATTTCTGCATCGGGAAAGGCACCTGGAGGCACTATCATATGAATCAGTGCCTCAAATTTAATTGAGACAAAGTCTTTCTTGTCAATGAATGACTGTAGACCCAAAGTGATTCATTTGGTACTATGACCATCCTTTGCCATCCTCCTTTGCAAAGCACATACCATGATCGCCATGCACCTCCAGGGTGGACAGTTCGATTTCCGCCTCGGGGACATGTTCTTGGTGGGTTTCTTCCAAGTACTCCGTTTTCCTCCCACAGTCCACAGACATGCAGATTAGGCTAATTGGTTCTCAAATTGTCTGCAGTATGAGCGTGCAAATGTTGACCGGAGATCCTACCATGGTCATAAAAATTGGTTACCATTGTTCCCTAGTTGGACTGCAGAGGTTCCTAAATGTGTGTGTTTGTGTGTGTGTGGGCATGGGCAACCAAGGTTAATCTATTGCCATGGGGACCAAAGGCTAGCCTGTCTGGTCTGATCCCAGACGATAGAAAGGCACCGGAACACAGATGGGCGAAGGCTGCCGACCCAGCTTGCAAGCCCCCCAGATCCCAGGCTGATATATCACGCATAAGTCAAACAAGTCCACGGAGGCCACAACCATCAGCACCTAAAGTATCCACCGTTAACGATCTGGTGCCAGACACCATAGTACCCCAGAGGTTTTGTGGAGTCACAAGGGGAACCTACACAATATTGGGCATAAGGTTTCGCGTCGTAATATGGCTGATCGATGTAATCATAATTCACTTGGTTGCAATTCACTTCTCTCCACCAAGGCCTCTGTACCATGGGGGCTTTTAGCAACTCTATTTAGCATGCTTAACATTTACAGATACACCATACAAAGCATTTTGACTGGGTAACTGTCTGGCTTAGTTCAGTTAGCTCAGTTGTTCCCTTGGCCACCACAAGGTTCTCCAGAAAGTCATGAGGATAAATGAACTCTTTATTGTCAGCAAACTCCCAACCTTATAGGACATCTTCTAGAAGCTGTGTCTGGTTAACTAAATCACCACAGACCACAATTACCCAGCACATAAATACCAGACTACCTTCAGCCAGAAGCCACCACAGCACCCTAGCCAAACCCGGCAGGCTAAAGAACAATTTCTACCTGCAGAACATTCTAAACCAACCAGTCACTATCTGTTTTCTGTCACTGCACTGTCAGTTCAAGGACATTTCCTTCATATTATGTTGAGGACACTATTCATTTTACTGTCTTTATTAACTTTACTGCCACTAGCTGTATGCATTTTTTCTGTGCAGTGCATAGGCAGTTTACATGAAACTGTAATAGCTAAAATTCCACCCTGTATTACAGATTCCTTCTTACTCTCCTATGTACAGCGATGGCCAAAAGTATTGAGACAAAAGTGAAATTCAATGCTTTAATTACATTCTCAATTTTTTTTAAATATGATTATCAAGATAATAAGAACAATAATTTGAATTTGCTATACAGGAATCAATATTCAGTATGAAGTCCTTTAATTTAGTCCTTCAAAACCTGCTGGATCTGGCTGAACATAAAGTCAAAAAGACCTCTTTAGTTACCTGGTGTCACTCGTTAACCCATGGTGTTAACCCATGCCTTTCTTGATTGCTTTCTGAAGATCATGTACAAAGATTTACCACAGAAGTACACAGCTCACTTAAGAATTTCCTAATTTTAGCCATTTTTGTGGTGGACATCCCGACTTCAGAAAGTAAAAGTCCTGCAACATATTAGTTATATCCATTAAGTAAACCAACTGATTCTAATCGTTTTGGCCACAGGCAGAACTATAATACATGGCATATGTTGTCGTAATACTTTTGTACACCAGTGTACACCCTTGTGTAACTAGCTTGCGTTTAATAGCAAAAGAAACAAGCTTTTGTGATAGAATATTGCACGTGCAAAGCTATTGAAAAGGTTACTAATGGCGGCAGAAAAACTGTCAGGAAGGCTGCCATCTTTCTGAATTCTACTGTATTACTTGATAACACTCGGTAATGAAATGTGAGCTCCACAAAAGATTCCCGTGGTTGTTGTGGTTATGGGTTGAAATTTCTGCATAGTAATAGTAACTAGTAACAACTATTTACTGGTGTCCTTTTCACTAATGTCAAACATGTTTTAGTCACTTGTGATACATAATCAAATCCTCATACATTAATTGTTGTTATAATGCCAGGAAGCTCACCCACATCAATCTCTAAACTGTTTGGCTGAATTTCAACCTGTTTGGCTGAATTCCAGCTCATTCCATTGGGTCCTAGGAACTGGAATGTAACACCAGACCTAAATTTCCTAGAACACTCGATAATATATAATATTATAGGATAATTGATATTGTGCTAAAAGGCCTTTCTACCTGTTTTGTGAGCCATTTTCTGCTGAAACATAGTAACACCTTCCATTACAATGCCCCCTGCTATAAAGCTTGCTCCATCCATCAGTGAATAAATAGACCAAAACAGAGCAGAATGAGGTAAAAGAATAAGCAACATTTATTGAACTAATAATATATAAACAAACAAGATGTATTGAGCAAAAACAATATGTACTGAGCAATATATATTCTGCATTTTTAGATTTTTTTTTTTTAATATAAAATCTTCATATGATAAACTATGTGTTCCCTCTACAACCTGGGCAGTTTTAACATACCAGCTACATCATCCATGTGCAGTTATATACAGGGTGGGCCATGGAACCACCTGTATAATATCCATAATGTTACATCCTGGTAACAGTGATTTGTATCTGTGTATCTGAACACTCTCACAAACTTGAACATTGTTCTTGCCTTGCAACAATATAATGCTAGAGATATCGTATTTATTGTAATGTTGTGCACAAAAATGCTGTCATGCCGCACATCATGTTCAAGCAGAAAAGCTTTTACTACTCTATATAAATCAAATGTTATAAACCTTCCTGGACAAATCTATAGGTGTCACGTTAATGTAGTGAGGGAGCTATAATCCCTCACTACATTAGGGAGGAAATTGTTTATAATGAATGTAAAAAAGCCATCCTGAATGGATCTTGATTTATGATGAATATGATGAATAATTTAAACTGTCTGAATTTCCAAAACATTAATAATTCAGATTAATGTAATGAAAGCAGAAATTAATTCAGATTAATGTAATGAAAGAAGAATACTTTTTTTTTATTAAAAATAAATTAGATTAAAAATTACTATTGGGAAAATATTTCTTACATATTGGTACACATTTGATCTTTATTTTAGGCTTATTTTTTTATTTAAACTTTTCTGAAAAGACTAAGAATGGGATCTATAAAAATGTTAGGCTCCTTTTTTTCCAGTTGTTGAATTAAGGGGCATGGTGGGTGACAAATCTCCCAAGTAGCTGGGCCACAGAGCCCCACCTTTCCACACCGCACCCTGTAAATAGAAACCTCTTTCTAGCTCTGGCACTCCTTCGTGTGTTTTATAAGTACAATGCAAAACTTTTAGACAATTAGGTTTTCCAAAATTGCATCAAATATGAGGGGTGATTCTAGAGTCTATTGGGGCCCAAGGCAAAAATTTACGGGGAGTCTCTCCAACCAACATTCATCACCAGTATCTTATAAATTAGAAATACATTCGTCACCCCTCATGGGACCCAAACAGTTGCTGCCTTGCCTGTTGACAAACTGTGCCTCTGCTGACATAGTTCTAGTTTTTGTTCAAGAATCTTATTGCGCACTTTATTTTTGATAACTGATATGTGATCATGATATGAGGAGATTATTCTCTCTCTCTTTAGATCATTATATGAAAGGATGCTGTTCTCTCATTTTGGTGGTGATTTGTATAAGCAGTTTATACCAAGACCTTTGGTGAGCAAATATTCAATGCAGTGGAACAACTTGGAAGTTTAGCTTAATTTATATTTACACAGGTTCATTTAACATGGACTAATTTTTCACTTTTGAGTTTTGTCCTGTACCAGACAGTTCTAAAGGAAATAACTGTACGTGTTATCAGTCTTTGATCTGAGGAGTGAATGCACAAAATAAAGTTTGTGTATAAATAGCTGCAAAGAAACCAAATCAAAGCTTTGGCATGAGCTAAGTCCTGATGTGAACCTGATATAGATCCTGTGGCAAGAACTGAAACTAAAAGCTAAAAACCTTCCATTTTACATGAGACATTACGAATGTGCAAAAAAGAGTGGGAGTGTTGTCAAAGTTTTCTGAAATATGTTTCTCTCATTTCACCAAAAGAAAAAAAAATTCTGGTTACCAGCAAAAGTAAGAAAAAGTTCATTCCAGTTCACAGGAAACATGCTACACTACACTTACATTACTGCAATAATGATCTCCTTTAAACATTATAAACACTCCTTTAAACATCTCACTATATTGTGATGTATCTGCTAAGCTCTAATCTGAGATGCTGTTAATTGGTGATTGTTGAGGATGGTAACTCTAAGTGAACTTCTCCTCTGCAACAGAGGTAAGTTTTGGTCTTGCTTTCCTGGGATGGTCTTCATGAGAGCCAGTTTCATCATGATGCTTGATGGGTTTGTAAATGTACTTGAAATTACTATTATTATAACTATTCCAGAACATCTGACCCTCGTGTCTTAAAATAACAACTGATTGTTTTTGTTGTTGTTACTTAATTATCTAATTTCATATGTGTTATTTCATATGTGTTGTAGTATTGAAAAAGTATGTTATTGTTCTAGAATGCAAAACGTCTGTCAAAACTGACTGGTTATGATCAGGGCTCTGTGGGGGCCAAACCATCACTTCCAGGACTCCTTGCTCTTCTCTATGCTGAAGATAGTTCTTAATGACATAGGCTATATGTTTGGGTCATTGTCCTTTGGCAAGATAAATTTGGGGCCAATCAGATGTTTTCCTGATGGCCATATGCATGATGGATTAGTATCTGCAGTGTTTCTCAGCATTGGGGACACCATTAATCCTGACCAAATCTCCAACTCTATTTGCAGAAATGCAGCCCCAAACTTGCAAGGAACCTCCATCATCAGTGACTGTTGTTTGCAGACACTCATTATCGTACCAGCTCTTCCGCAAACAACCTGCCTCCTGCTGCAACCATATATTTCAAATTTTGACTCATCAGTCAAGAGCACCTTCTGAAATTTCTCTGCACCCCAGTTCTTATGTTTTTGTACATAGTTGAGTCACTTATCCTTGTTTTCAAATTGGATGTTTGGCTTTTGGGCTGTGATTCTTTCATGAAGCCACAGTTTCTGGCCAAACTTCTCTGGTGTACCTGAGTCTGTCTGGTTTCTGGCAGTTCTGTGCTGATGACAATGTTGAGGGGAAGTAAGCATGATGTGTTTCATCTGCTGCATTAAGTTTCCTTGGTCAACTGGTTGGTGAAATCTGGGGGAGATGTTGCTGATGCAGTATGTGACCTTGTATCTTGTTGCTGTGCATGTTGTCTTGCCATGGTGTATGTCCTGACATGAACCCACAACCTCACCTTAGTAATGGAGTTTGGCTGTTCCTCACCCAGTTTTAAGACTCCTGCACAACTGTTTCTATTTCAGTTAATGACTCTGACAATTAATGACTATTCCAGTCTACATATGAAATTGATGATCATTAGCACCTACTTGGTATAATTGGTTAATCATACACCTGAGTCCGTTCCTACAAAATCCTTGACTTTGTGCAAGTGTAAGAATTGATGCTGGTTTGAAGCCAAATGGTAGTCACACCTCACATGTCAGTCCAAAAACATCTGATTTTCAAACTTTAGAAAAAAAGTTTTAGTTAAAAAAGTATCTTACAAGGAAATATCTGTAGACCAGAAAATAAGGCAGCATACAATGTAAACAAAAAAATTTAGACAATAAAACAACAAAATTCAGGTAAAAAAAATACCAAATGCTTCTTTGGAATAAACAACTGTATACTTTGTTAAACTAGGCTTGTGCTTTTTTATTATTGTGCTGGAAAGTTAATATTTAACAAAGGCCTACAGGTTTTGTTCTGAAATAGGTGCTGAGAGCTATCTATGATTCTCTCTACTTGACTCTTTAGTTCCAATGGAAGAAAAGCTGTGGCAAAGCATAATGCTGCCACCATCATGCTTCATGACGAGTGTGGTGTCATGGTATTTGCACCAAACATATCTTTTTTGTTTATTAAAAATCCAGAAGAGTCAAATAAGGATTTCTTGATGTTACAAATAACTTAATCTGCATGACATGCACTCCATTATGTACAGTATAATAACTTGCAATATCTTGTTTTGTAAGACTTGTTTTGTACCATTGCAAAACACTTAAGGTCCCTAACTGGGCTGTCATTAGTTTCTAGGATGAACCATTGAAGGTTACGCTATGTATTTTTTGTAGGTAAAAGATACTTTCTTAAGGCACAAAAGGTGTATCCCACCCTTGCAACAAGTAATTGTACAGAGTTATATATTTGTATATAATTTTGCTCACTTCTACAGTTATATAGTTGTGATCTTTTCCTGACCGCAACATATTTCTGCCAAAATTGTGGGGTCTATGGGTCAAGAGAAGAAAAAAATCTGACCACTCTGACCATGACCAAGGAATAACAGATACTGATGAAGTATGAATGAAAGCAGTAAATGCGTCATGCAGGGTCCCATGAGCACCTTATACCCTCTCATATTAACAAACGTGCTCTTTCTTTGTTCAACAAGCTTTATCTAGAAAGTAAAAATAGCTCCTGTAACTCTTTTGTTGTGTCTCATGGGTCTTGGAGGATCCCTGTCCCAATGCAGCCAATCTGCTTTGTCTTGTTCTATTTTTTGCTACTTTTCATAACATTTAAAAACCACCCACCTAATATTGTGTAGGTACTCCTTGTGCTACCAAAACTGCCCTGACCAGTCGTGTCATGGACTTAAGATTATAAGATCATGATCAAATGCATAAGATCTCTGAAGGTGTGCTGCGGTACCTGGCACCAACATGTTAGCAGCAGATCCTTTAAGTCCTGTAAATTGCAGGACAGGGTCTACATGGATCAGACTTGTTCTTCCAGCACATCTCACAGATGCTCAATCAACGATGATTGAGATCTGGAGAATTCAGAATTCAGACTCCAAGTCAACACCTTGCACACTATGACATGTTCAGACAATGTCTAAATGGCTTTTGCAGTGTGTCAATAACCATTATCCTGCTGAAAAATACCTGTAGAAAGGCTGAGTGAACTGGATGTGCACCTAGGTTTAGACAGGTGATACAGTATGTGCCAAAGTAATATCCACATACTGTAAAAGCCAGGAACCAAGATTCCTAGCAGAACATCATCATAGTGCCTTTGCCTGCTTGACCTTTTTGCATAGCACTTCCCTGTTCACCAGAAAAGTAATCCATATGTGCCCAGCCCTCCACATGATGTAAAAGAAAACATGATTTATCATACCAAGCCACCTTCTTCCATTGCTCTGTGGTCTAGTACTGATGCGCACATACCTGCTGTACGCCCATTGTCTGACAGTTGTCTAGTCATCGCATTTGGCCCTTGGCAAAGTATGGTTACCTTAAGCCCTTGAAAGCTGACTGTTAACATGCTGCCTAATAAATGCCACCCCTTGACATGGCCATTTCTAATAAGATAATCAGTGTTATTCACTTAATCTGTGAATGGATATAAACTTATGGATGACCTGTAAACACATTTTTGAGCTGCTGTGTGTGTCTACTATGCTTTACATTGCCACCCATTATATTAGACTTGGGTTAGTTTTCTTATCTAATACTTGCCATCTTCTTATTTGTTTATTAAGTTGTCTCTTGAACCTTCATAGCATATTGGTGTTTCTTTTGAACTTAAGACAACCAATGAAATCAGCATTTGTTCTTTTAAAGATGGCACAAAACTTTTTTTTTCTGTTGACTAATGGTCTTCTTCTACGCAGCAGAAGCAGTTAAGGAATCTCATAGGGAATACTTTGATGGATGTCTTTCTTAATTTGCTGAATTTTGCACTGTTGTGCTGTGTCTTTGTTAAACAGTTCTTTAAAATGCATTCGGCTTAGGCATGCGAGAAACTGTTGCTCTTTTTAATCTTTATTTACATAGAAATATGTGCAAATCTGCAAAACAAATTATTAATATATTTAATGTGTTTATAGTTTCCAGAGGTATGTATTATTTCGGAGGTAAAGAATACAAACTTCTATGAGTTACACGTTACACATTTTAAACATCACCTTGAATATTCAGGTAATGTCTATTTACAGTAATAGCCAAAAATTTGAAATAATAAATAAAAATCTTAATGTAATAAATTACATAAGCAAAAAAATAATAAATATTTATATCACAATAAAATATTCTTTAGCTACAGGATCAGTCAGCTGCATCTTGTCTGCCCCACATAAATAGTCAACACTAAGACAATGGATTAAGTTACTGGACCAAGTAAAAAGTCAACATGGGTTCCTGAAGTCCTATCAGGTTCCCACACGGTTTGACTCATCATTCAGTGGTAGCTGAAGTCATTCTTACGGTGCCATCTGACTGCCAGGTGTGCAAAGTGAACAGGAGCCTATTGGTGTAATATTACCACCTGGTCTCATGAGACATTCATGTGAAAGCAAGCAAAATAATTTTACATTTCAAAAAAAAGTCTCAAGCAAAAGCATAAACAGTTGCCATGCCCCATTCATAACGTTGACTGAAATTGTTACGAATGAGATCATGTTGCTACAGTATTCACAATTTAAACCTCTACCTTCAGCCGGACAATATGACAGGATATAATCAATTCTGTAAAATATAAAAAAATAAAATATACTTTTCTGAGATATATTGTATATCATATCTTTTCTGGAAGCAGCTGATGTGGTGTTCATAGTTTATACTTACTGTTATAGTAAGTACAAACTATGTAATAGTACAGTAATGGTACTGTTCAGTGTTAAAGTTTAATTAATTTTATTTTATATGTTACCATGATATGATAATTTGTCATAGTGCCCAGCCCTACCTCTACATCTGTTTCTATGCAGACTCTGTCATAGTTTATAGTCACTGACTGACTACTGGCATTTTTTGTGTGACAGCTTTTTGTCAGTATAAAGGCTGATCCAACGGAGTATTGTCTCAAAGTCTCCTGCTGCTTTTAACAGCTCTTCCGATTGCAGCTGCAAAAGACAAGAAATATGATTTAAGAACTGACAGCTCTTTTGACAGTCTATCATATAAGATAAGCAAAAATATTTTACAAGAGCTTACAAGGCTTGACACCACAAATTAGTAAACAAACAGTATTACTCTTGCAAGAAAATGATAAAAAAAAATTAGAATAGGACCTTCATACCTTTTTGAAAGCCTCTTCCATTCCCTTGATCTTCTTTCTTGCATATCTAGTCAGTTCTGCTTGACCACGGTCCTTCTAATAGAGAAACAAGAAGGCTTTTTTAAAAGAGGAACCTATGTGTATACAAGCATCAATCTCTGATACAAGATTACAGCTTGATTAGTGCAGAACCATGTCATGTCATCAGGTTTTAGCTGTATTCTAGATGACCACATTCTTTAATGATTTTCTAAGAGTAGAGTGTGGAACTAATAGACAACAGGATAGGGAGGCTGTTACTGGATGTACAGAGATTTTCACTCTTCACAACAGCAAATGGTAGTGATGATTAGAAGTTATTATATACTGTATGAGGGAAGGGTTTTAGAAAGAATCCATTTTCCGTATCGCTTATTCTGTGCAGGGTTGCAGGTGGGCCTGGTTCTCTGGGAACTTCACATATCCAATCATACTCTATGGACAATTTTAAAACACCAATCACACATGTCTACAACACATGTCTTTGGTGGAAAATGGAGTACCAGGAGGAAACCCACAAACCACAGGGAGAACATGCAAACTCCACACACAGATCATAAGCAAGATTTGAACCCTCAACCCTGTAAATGTGAGACAACTGTGCTAACCACTCTGCAACCATGCCCCAGTGCATAACCTAATTATGCAAGAACTATTACGTATTTTTTAAAAGCTTTCACTTGCAACCTTTTCTGACTGACAACCGTCCTGTTGTAGGGTTGTACATACTGTACAGGGTTTCTTCCCTATGACAGATAACTTCAGAACCCTTAAGGGCTCTAAATCTTCTCTGAGTTTCCTCCTATTTGGCTGTTTTGAATTACAGAATAAAATATTTACTCACACAGAGTTCCACACTGACTCTTAGTCTGTAGAAAGAATGGATAAATCTCTCTGCATAATCTATGTCATGACTCCACAGCTTCTTGAATACATGATCTTCATAGATTCCCAGCATCTTGTCAATGTCTGCGATATTCAACTTCTGCTCAAGACAGTTCAACAGAATTCAGATGACGTCAATATATACTTTGCTTGCACAGCTGATTGGAAATGTTATTCACTGTATTTCATTTATTTATTAAAGATGGCCCAAATACCAAATTTTTCTTTCCTTATATTGTAATTTTAATAAACATAATAAAATATAAACACAATAAAACCAGTTCTAATAATAAAATCATTCAAATCTAAATATTTGTAAGCATATAAACATAACCAGTTCCAAAAATGGTAGATAATAATAATAAAATTAAGAATAGGTATAAGATATGCTTTTATATAAGATATAAGATAAATAATATCTTTTATATAAGGTATAAGATATATTGATTGCATTTTCTCACTCTTATTTTAATTTGCAATTGTCAGGTCAAAGGTCATGTAAGCACATTTTTTAAAAATAGTCTGTATTTACTAATTATGCTTACACATCAGCCCACTTACCTTTATATATAACTTTGGCAAATATCTTTTGTGGTGTCTGTCGTCACTCTGGGAAAAAGAAAGTAACATTTATTAATTAATCCATTAATTAATTAATAGTTATAATGAGCGCTAATATGTGACTTTAATGAGTTACTTACAGGCCAAAGCATGCTGATGCTCTTCAGAGTCTTGATCATGTCCTTCATCATAGGTAAAGGCAGACAGCTCGCCAGGCAGTTCACCTGTGCGCACCTTCTACTCTCCTCACCTGGGCAAAAGCGCACGAGCGCGGCCAGCACGAGCACAGTCAGGACGCTCACGCGCATTCTGCTATGACACCGGCACAACAACGGGCTGTTTCCGAAACACAACCGGAGACATTTATACTCTATATACGGCCCGGCTTTGTGCTGCCTTGAAATTTTCCACACGTGTGACGTGGAAAAAAGAACCCGCCCCGTTTGAAAGCGGCGCGCGGAGCTTTCACGTTCTTTGATGTTGCGCTCGCGGTCAGAATCAGTCGCTGACTGTGTGGGGCGCGCGCTCTGATTACTGGACGCTCCAGATTTGGGTTACAGTAGCGCGCGCGAATTTCCTCGCTTTATAACCTACATATCAACAGAAAAAAAATAATACAAAAGGAAACTGCACGAAACAATAATAAGGCGTATTATTAACCCCGTTTAACCCCGAGTCAGTTCGGATTTATTGGGGCATCCGGTCAATTTGGAAAATATTTTTAGTGAAACTGCTTAATATGAACATCATGCATCATTTAATACATTTATCATTTATGTAACAGCTTGTGGCAAGGACTAAACAGGAAGTTTAAACCCCAATATGCTTGAGATATAATGACAAGGAATATGACAGTTTTTTGTTCGTTTGTTTGTTTGTTTAAAAAAAGGTCATGAAAAATGCATTTCAATTATGTCAGTGTTCAAGAATTAAACAGACCCCTATATACTTTTGAAAAAAATATATGCACCCAATTTTTTGACATTGTTATGGCCATTATTTGCTTCCTTTTTTCATACTGGAATATATTGACCAGCTTTAAGCATGCCTCGAAGTGAAAACTCCAAAGGAATTTGTGATTTTTACAGAGCCCGGATTGTTGGTCATTCTGGTGGTGGACTGTCCCAGAAACTAATAGTTAAGAATCTTAAAAGTTCCATTTCTTCCGTTAACAGAATTATAGTTCAACTTTAGGAAAAAGGTAATACATTCTTGACCTGATTAGCCTTTTGAATAAATAAGCATTTTATTGTGACAGGTTTTTATTCAAATCATGCAATTCAACATGCTTTTTTGCTTTGAGGTATTTTGGCTTTGCTATACTTGATTATTTGAAGATCTGTTGAATGCCTTGTTCTATGCCTCCGCAAGTTTTTTTCTCTTAAAGCTGCTAATAGTAAAATCAACAAAGTATTAACATTGTATTAATGGCTACTTTTGGTGATGCATGTTTCCATAAAACTGTGGACGTCTTTTTGCTTCTTGATTGTGTTTTTTCTTCAAAACTGTGGATTAATGTGGTTTTATTAATCCAAGAAAGCTTAGGCAAACTATATATCTAAATTCATCTTATAACTACTGGTCTGGGTGTTCCAAAATCATAAACCAATTAGTATAAATGTAACTAGTAATCAATAAGCTTTGAGGGAAACTGGGCCCTAAATAACATCAGCTGTAACAGTGGCATAAGATAAGATAATAAGTACAATTAAGATGTCTTGAAATATATAAACTAAACACTTTATTATTGTGAATGTCTTTGATTAGTGTTTTAAATACTAAAAGTATACATGTTTATGCCTTGACCCTCAAATGACCCCAGTGATGCAGTGATACATTAGGGTAATCCCTGATGTAAAAACAAGAGCCAAATGAAATGGTGCACTATAATCATTAAAACTGGATCTTTAATAATAAGATATGTGAATAAAGGCACATTTTCAGTTACATATTGTTAGAAGGTGTGTGGAATTTTGAAATACTTTCTATTAAAATTACAGTCTATTAAATTAAGCCTTAATTAAATGTTGCAATCTTTAAGCGTTTGCTTTTTTTTTTTTTTTTTTACTAATTATGTGTCATGTTTTGAATCTTGCATAAATGCATACTGTGTCACTTACAAAATTTGTCACGAATAATTTATGCTGATTTACCAAATTTATTTACTGATACTGTGAAAATAAAGCAAATGTATGCATAAATCTGTCAACTCCAACTTCTGCCATCACTTTAAACCAGGTCATCAGCCACCTGATTCAGCAACAACTTGACCCAGATATATGGCTTACCACTTTCTGCCACAATCAGGGTTCGAACCTCCTTCCAAGACATGCTTTAGTTAATAACATGAAAAAAAAATTCCCTCCTTTTTTTCCTTTTTTTAAGTTTGATAAAAGTTTCTGATAAAAATGTAGGGGGAAAAACATAAAAAGTTTCATGATAAAACAAGAAAGGAACTATTATGATTTCCAGTCTTTTGTACTATCATAATGTGTAACAGTGGGTATTCCAACTCCTTTTTTTAAACACAGACGCAAACCGGGAAGTTTACCTAACCCAGGTGTCATGAGACGTGTCACCTTTCTCTTCTCTGATTGGATAGCTGTTGTAGTGGAATTCACACTGTGTCTACTTTGTTGTCACCTTGTATGTAAATAAGGAATTATGCAACTTTTCCAACATGACGCCTTACTGCGTCAGGGGCCACAGTTAACAATTGCCATACATGCCCTAGATTAAATGAAAATTTCAGATGCAGGTGTTCTTTGTGTAACAGTAGTATTAATGGTGCATGATTATTATGATGGGAATTACTCACAAACTGGTCAATTAAAAAGCAGAGAAAGTGTGAGGAAAAGCAAAGGAAGCATGCCAGGTCAATTAATAAATTTTACAAAAGCACAATCACATGCTAAATAACAACTACCCTGATTTAAAAAAAAAAAAAAAAACATGTTTTGTTGTAGGGGTTTGGCTCCTGGTGTAGTTATTAAAAGCCATAATGTGATTTAATTTATTTTAATTTATACAAAAAAAAACTATTTTGTAATATGTGCATTTAAGATAATGATCTTTATTATCCTAAGAAAGAAATAAGCCTTAAGCCGAGATTTTGTAGCTCTTATTCAAGGAAGTTGCCACAGTTTTGAGAATGCTGATGACAGAAATTGGAGCTGTTTATTGTGAAACTGCTTATCATAATTTGTAAGGTATAAATAACTGAGAAATATGTAAATGTCAGCTATGATGTGACTGTATACCTGCACAACATACCTACAGTAAACTTACACTACACATTAATGGAACATGGAATGGAATAGAATTTCTACTCAGTAATTTTGTTTTCAGATGCTTAACTGATGTTTAATAGGATTTCTTATTTTACTCTTCATTAAATGAGGTTTATAATCTGTAATTAGATATGTGGTGGGTGTTACGGTAGAGCGGTGGCTGGCGTTGCCACCTTACAGCTCCACGACAAATTGTTAAATTCTGACCTCGGATTGCCTCAAGATAGAGTTTCGCATATTTTCCGTGTGTTTGTGTGGTTTCCCTCTAGTTTCTTCGGTTTCCTCATACTGTCCAAAACATGCATGCAGGATTGCCTTTCCAAACTTGCCCCAAGGTGTGAATGTGTGTGTAAATAGTCTGGGGGGAGTTTTCTCACCCAGTGTTATCACTGAAGAAGGAAGATTGAATGAAATTTTAAAAAAAATCACACACACATTTATTTTTATCCTTTACTCTTTTTATTATATTTTATGCACATTAAGTGATACCTAGTTTAAGTCTAGTTTAGTTTATGACCTAGGTAAGACATACCGTATTATTCAGGCAGTCATTGTTAGGCATTTTATTTAGTAACTGCATTTAAGATAGTAGAGAACATTTTTAGTTTTTACATTTTTAGTTACATCAATAATGGCTCTACCAGTGGGTCCTGGGAATGTAAAGGGTTAAATATAGGCACAGACCAAATTTGCACATTTGTTTTTCTCCTAGAAAATTAGCTGCACAAATGTTGCTCTTGCTGACAAGTTTTCACCTTTTCACTGTTATATCACATAAAAATAAGCAGTTGGAGTTTTTGATTGTTTTTTTTTTTCAAGCTTTTATTGTAAATAGGCAAATCAATATGTAAAAAAAAACATATATACCAACAATGTTAGAGCTCAGTTTTAAAACATTGTTAAATAACTTCATTTAAGTAATTGCAAAAAAGTAAAAAATAAAAATACAAAATAGGAATGCTTTTACAATGCATTTACATTCTTTTACTCTGTCACTGGAGATAAATTCCAAGTCAGTCATGTTGATGTCCAGTTGTGTGGCTTTAAGTTGTAACGACTCAGGTCACACAAGTTTTGGTGCCTATACTGTCAGTACAAAATTCAATAATTTATAGTCATCACAAAATTCTTAATAAATAAAGTTAATAAATAAATCCTAATAATAAATAATATTTTTGTATGAAATGTAAAAAAAGAACAGTCATTGGTAAAAAGAAAAGAAATAGGCATTTTCCATTGGTCCACGGCACAAAAATAATAGAATAAAACAGCCACACAGTTCCTTTCCCTGTTGATGCAGTGGTACACTTAAGAACAGATCTTTTCAACCTTTGACTTTCGTATATGTCGTCAGACATATAATACCTTGAGTGTATTACTTCAACAGCAAGAAAAGAGTTTAGTAAGCATACCCAAACCCCCCCCCCCCCCAGCCCACTCAAGCCAAGCCTTTTTTTTTTTTAAGAAAACATTGCAAAGGTTCTTGCACAGGTCTAGGATGCGTTGATGGCACTGCAGGACTCATACAAGTAATGGAAAAGTATATCAGTCTCCCCAATCGCCTTGTTCTTTGCTTTGGTGATATTCTGAAACAAGAATTGAAAAGCTATAATTAGTCCATATGTTCACAGAATGTGTTAGATATTCACAATCTTAAACAAATTTCGATCAGCTTACCTTGTACAACTCTCCGGCTCTTTTGAGGTTCTGCGTGAAAGTTTGCAAGTGATCCACTTCAATCTGCTTGGAGTTCTAAAGGAAAGAAAGGTACATATGAGAAAACAGCAATCTGGGAGTTTTGTTCATTTTTGATGTAAAGTATGATGCTCTACATACACAGTGTGGTTCCAGGTCTCTAGCCACTCTGCTCAAATCAGGCTTGACCAGGTGCAGGCGCGGATAGTGCTGCTCTCCACCTTCATGCGTCTTACCGTCCAAAATGTGCTTGAGGTAGTAATCGAGGATCTTGACGTTGGCGCAACAAACATCCCCGTTCTAAAGAAGTAAGTAAGAATGAAGTTATGAATGAACGAATGCCTGTGTATGCGCAACGTTGAAACCGTATTATACCACGCACTCACTTTCAATTTGTCGCTGGCAATCACTGGGATCAGGCGAGTCTCATGGTCCCGGTCTTGTGATTGTGCCTGTATATGAGCGTGCAACAGGAGAAATGGTATTAATGCATGCAAAGTGCAAATCATTAAGGAGTAAAAGTTGACAGATTTCGGTGCTGCACCCCCATGCACATCTTACTAGGCTATATACCGTAATAAGTTATTATTTTTAAATAAATAAAATACTGTGTAATAAATATAGTAGTATATTGTAGCCTTAAAACATAAATCAAGCTTAGCAATCTAATGCATTATGCATTAACCCTGAGCGTCCATGGGATTTAAACTCACGTGCTTGGCCATGACCATGACGTTGTTCCAGGTCTCCGAGTTGTCCAGAGGGCGCGAGCGTAAACGCGCAGGTCGGGCATCCGCGTTCAGCGCGCAGCACAGCACAGCCAGCGCAGCGAGTACAGCACAATGCATCTTTCCCACAAAGCTCGAGCACTCTTACAGATCTGAACACCTGAACAACACGCTCCTTATTCAGCGCCGAACTGCTTGTGGTAACCTGCATAACCTAGATGTTTATATAGCCCTGCGCTGGCCTAGATCTGATCCCAACGTCACTGCGGTGTGATATCACTGCCCTGATTTGGGTGATTCCGCACCTTCTCGTGGACATTCTGTGCCTCTATCAGCACTTCTGACTGAGGATAATTGGTTCGGAAATTTGCACAATGTGATGGACCGAGTTCCTGGCACATGTTCAACGTCCGGTATTTTTATTACCTGTTTGGATTTTACTTCCTGTAAAATCCCCATGATGACGTTAAAAACGGAGACGTCTTGCTGTGGTGCTAATTAATACACTGTTATAATACAGACTTTTTATTATGTGTACACTTGAACAGCTTGAGCAGCGTCACTCTGAGGAGTTGCCAGGAGACTGATGAGAGGCATTGTAATGGTGCTAAGAGAGCCATATAGACTGTTTATGGGACGAAGGGAAAATAAATCTGATATGCAATTAAATATATATCAATCGTGTTGTTGCAAGAGGCTACCATGACGTCATTGCAACATTGAAGGTCCAGGCTACTAAAAAAAAAATCATAAAGTGTGTCCTAAATATGCCTGAAACCCAAACAGCCCAACAGTAATCCCAATATAAGTATGTCATTTATAGCTTCCTCCAGAACACGAAAAGACAATTATATAGAAAAAACATACAGATTATTTCTGTAAGTATTCACAGTATTTAAAAGTATGCACTATCAACACTCTGAAATGTGTGAGAACAGGTTTTTTCCTGTGAACATATTTGGGTGTGACATGTCAAATAGATGTCATCGCATGTCACTGACACTTGTATATGTATAATGTGAAGAATATATTTAGCATTTTTCAGACGTACCCTGCATTGTCTTTTTCGCAGATAGATACAGCCACAAGAGAATTTTTTTCAACACACTATAATTTAATTTGAACTATAATATAAACTGTAAAAATCAATGAACAAACTTTTTTAGACAATTTCATTAAAAAAATAATAATAATTTATGCACATTCATTAAAACCCTTGCTTATGACCATGCTATGTTGTTAGTATCAAAATATACCTTAGAACATAAAAACACACATCTAAAGCTTAGTTCCCTGAATTATAATGATGCATGATAATGATGTAAGTATAGAGCCATTAACTCTTTCCCCAGAAGTCTTCTTTCCTCTTCTGAGCACGGTCCAAAACCTGGGATGCCATGGAGCAGGAAGCTGCTGACTGGAATGATATCTGGGACATCCTGTCATCTAAGTCTAATGGACAATGGATAAAGTTAGACTTGCTGCAGATCATTGGGAACATGTTAACCCCAAATTAGGCCAAAATGGCTAAAATGTGCGATGAAAAAGTGTGCATATAAATCACACAATAATGACTTACTATGATAAATATAAGTTACTGTAGAATATGTTGTAAGAGCCCTGGGGGTTAAAACATATTTGATGCTTCCAGTATGTGCACCACATCAAACGGTAAAGCATGACTGAACTAGGTTGCTGTGCACTCTGACAAGCAGAGAAAATGTTGCTTCAAGTTCACCTTTACTGAACTGATAGAAAGCTGACACTGTGTGTTTGGTAAGCTAAGCTAGCAATTTATTGTATGCATACGCATGACATATGAATCATTTTATTAAAGAATGAATTTTACCATTGTCAGACAGACAGTCATAGGAATCTAGTGCGATTCTCTCTGGCCGATGGACTCCCAGGTTACCTATCAATAGAGTGTAAATACAGGCGCAGGTTTTGATAATTTTTTGCAGTGATATTATCATCCCCATCATATTTTAATTATCATAACATGATAATTATACAGCTTGCAAATTTTATTTGTAATTCTGTGATTGTTTCAAGAGCAAGAGTTTAACCCGGTGTATGTCTTGATATATCACAGTACAAATTCATGAATCAAATGGATCAAAATTGATGCCAAATATCTGTTAGATAAAAAACATGCATTATATGATGGCAGTTAAGGTCATGAAACTGGCGCATAGATAGTGTAGGAATGGTACTAAATTTCATCACAATACGAACAGCCTTAAGTCACACTTAAGTAGTGCATAGGCCTTAATTCTCGGAGATGAACATCGGTTGACCCTCAGTGGAAAAAACACATCATGTTAATGGAAAAAAAGAAAACAGAAATAGACAGTGGGGATGGGAGAATGACCTAAATTACTCTCCTGATGCTATTGGCGGTAACTTAACCTCACTCTTTTCCCTGACAGTAAATGACTCATTGTAGCATTTGTATGGCTATTATGCTTGTCTGGCTTTTGTGCATGCTCCATGTGGTCACACTGGTGAACGGAGAAAATGTAGTCATGAGAATATACCCCTAGTGGACTAAGAATGTGTGAAACATACCGTTATGCTGAAACTCGGGGTTCCTTAGTGTACCTTGGATTCTTTTGGTATATTGTGGGGTATTCTCTATGAGCCATTTCTGAGGTGTTTTCCTAGCTGTTTTTTGATCAGGCGAAGTGTCAGGAGATTCCTCAGCACTCGTGTCTTCCCTTAGGGGCAGTGGGTCTACTGTTGCCATCCCAGCAGCCAGAGGACGGCGACTCATATCGCTGGTCTGTGAAAAGGAGAAGAGTGTTACTCTTAATCAGTGTTATATCAGCATAACAACCAAAGCATTGTGCTTCATAATTAAGCTAGGTTTAAAGCTTAACATTTTCAAAATTAAACAGTCAAATGCCGAATTTGGTTAATAAAAATTACTTTCTATTTAATTCAATTATTTTCCCACTTCTGTTCATTCAATGAGGTTATTAAACATGTATATCTGTTAAACAAGATATTAATTATTATTAATAAAGATATTATTATTATTTTTAATGACATTTTGATATTGATATTTTTAATGACATTGACTTTTTTTGTCAAAGTTTTGTGCAATTGCATTACCTTGCTGTTTTTGTCTGGAATTGAAACACAACTGAGGTATCTGTAAGGTGAGTGAGTTTTTCCAAGTGGTGCTTCACTTCTCCTGAAGTTCTTGGAATATTTAACATTTACAGGGGAGACCAGTATAGCACCACCTATTAGATATAAGAACAAACTGTATGAGAATTCCAATTTCTTTTTTTTTTTCTTCCATATATTATAGGTTGGGGAAAGGTAATGTTTTCTGACAGTCTGTAAATATGCACGCAAGTTTCAGTAAATAAATTGTCATTACAAACATATAAACATCCTGTAGCACCCTTTGCATTTTAAGATTTAAACGTACAGTATAATATTACTGCATATTGACAAACTGGGAGAGGAAAGTGTGCAAAGTATTTCTTTACTGCCTTCAACCATTTATTCAAATCCAGACGTGAATTCGTTTATACGCATACACGTTTATCCAACATGATTCGCATAGGTAGAAAGAAGAATGAAAGATGACTCATTGTACTATGTTACTTTCTTCCACTGAACTCATTATACAAGATCAGGGCATTTTCACTCCTGATTACAAACAGTTTCCAAATAAGCTTGTTCCTTCTTCCACCAAGCATTGTGTCTGTGGTCATTTTTTTACGCTTACGCTGAGTTTTTTCATCATGAAAATTGTATTGTGTGGCCATTTCCTGTTTAAATTTTCCTGTGATCTGTTCGGACATTGGCTTGTTTTTCATTTCTAAACTGTGTCGGTTTGCTTTAATTGACATTTGAAGCTTTGATTCTCTATGAAAAGCTGTTTAACGTTGCATCATAGTCAACTGAAGAAAGCTCCTTTCATCTGATGTTTCCATTTGTTTGCCCAGCCACTGACACAACAAGTGGAGTGGACCATGTTCATACTTAAAACCCAACATGTAAAAATGAAGGAAGTCATCATTTGCTCTGATGTAATGAAAGTGGAACAATCAAAATGAAGTTACAAATTTCTGTATAGTATGGATGATTGAAAACAATGTCTGCAAATTTCCAGACCAAAGCATTTGCTTAGTAAATTCTTTTTGTAGTGCATGTTTAGTGTCACGCAGATATGTGAGTGTGCGTGCAGATATGGGTTGTAGACAGAATTTTACATCATTGTCTTGTGAATTTTTTTTATACATCACTGCTATTAGACTCTCCTCATTTAAGTTTAAATAAGGTTTGTTTCACAAAGGTAACACAGACCATTTATTTTTATTTGTGTCATGTACAAATATTCCAAATCTGCAAATTATCCTCTTTAAAGATGATTGAAAAAAGGAAATAAAAGGCATAGATGAGAATAAAACTGCTAAACTGCTCTTGCCATCAGATGTTTAAACATGAAGGGAATATATGATTATAAAATCTAATATTTGCAGCATTAATACTAAGCAAACATTTAAGTATTTCCCAATTTTCCCATTACTGACTAAATAGGAAAATGAATTTAAATAAACATTTTATAAATAGTGAAACTAACAGAAACTTACAGGTGAAATACCTGCTTTCTGATGAGACATGCTATTCTATGCTATCTTGTAAATAATGATTGTAGTAAACTAACTTGCACTGGATGTTTAACACTCATTAATTCTTGGTATATCAAGGCCCACATACTGTATATAAACCTTTATAGCAGTGCTATGCCACATGCTGTTTCAGTAACAGTTAAAAATATAACACATATTTATTTATATTTATTATCCTATAATACAGTCTTTACAAATCAGTCAGTGTCCTAATCAACCATCTTCATTTTGTTTTTGATGTGGGTTTTGTGAGCGATTAGGCATGACATAGGTCCCTGTACGTATAGTCAGGCTGTTCGAAGTGTTCCTTGCTAATACCTAAAAACTGATGTCAAAAAAATAAAAAAAAAACTGTTTCAAACACACACTAGTTTGTTAGAGCAAACTTGCAATTTTAAGTTCCCAATGGTACAGGACTGTGTTTGATCAGCAATTAATAAAATATTGTAATAATTACAATAGCTACTTAAGCTGCAGCTCCTCCCTGTGGGATGTTCTGCAGCAAAAGCTGAGTGAGTGGATGCATGAGTGGGTGAATTGCAAGAAAAATCATTTGCAGTGCTGCTCATCTAAAAATACATTTGACATCAGACAGGGGTTTCCCTCTGTAACAAAGCAGAATTTCTCTCCTGCTGTTTTTACTTGTATCTAAGGAACCTGATATCCGTTTTAGGAATACAAAAATAAAGTATGATTTAAAAAAAGAAGAAGACGAACATATAACTACAAACAATAATATAGTGGAAAATTTACTGTGTTAATATTATGACACTTATGAATAATATGAATAATAATAATTATGGCCTATTAATTTTAACATAACTGCTTCAACAAGTTTCATTAGTTACTATATTGTAAGGAATTCAGTAGAGAAATGTTGACATTTTTTAAAACCGATGTGTAACTTGAGAGTGGAAAGTGTTCATGGAGAAAGGATGATTTGGAAAATACTTTTTCATTATAAACGATACAGGAGACCTTCCACATGTCACACATGACAATAAAGTGATAAACAAGTGAAACATCTGGTTTCTTCACCAAAATGTAGGTGGCTCTATATATGATACAGCCTTATTTTTGTAGTCATGGTAAAAATTATTTCATTATTTTAGTGTCTATCTAAAAATGCATTTTGACCTTTGCCTGTAAAGGTAATGTACAGATAAGGAGTTCCGCTCACTTGAAACAGTGTATCATTGAATTATTTTTAAAATTCCACATCCAGATGCCCCTCTAAAAACTATGAACATGCCTACACGCTCCTGAAGACACTCAGCCATTGTGCCTTTTTTTTAACTTTGGAAATTATTTTCTAATGAAATCCATTGTCCAAATTCCCCTAAATACAAATAAACCCCTTAACAAGCATTTTTAATAAGCAATTCTTTAACCCTACATATTTACAACATTGAGTCGACAAACAATATTAAAGCAATCTTTCAATCACAAAGAACTGGTAATTATTAATATTAAGTATCCATAACAATGTTGGATCTATTTTGGTCTAAAATAGTTAATTGCCTGCTCCTAGCCATATGAGTCGCACGACTATGAGACGTACACCTCTAGTTTAGTTCTCTTGTATGCATGACTTCTAGAGTACTTTGCTAGCCAATTTGCATACTAAGGACCTCTGGTATGGAGCTACTGGAAATGGTCCATGTTTGTGAGATGAATATTTTTGTCTGGTTACCAGTTGCAGGAGTAGTGCGGTCATGATGAGTCCTTTGTGCAGCCAGCATTGTTTTTAGTTTGGGAGTAGGCAATCTGCCCTCATCACTGGAGCTTCCAGACTCATCTGCATGTGACAAGTGCTCGCTCACTGCTATAGTGTCCCTTAACAAAAGCAAATCACAATATGACAATATACTCCAAATATGTTATAACCACTAAATTATTGACAAGTCTTACAACATTTTAAAAAGTTCAGAGTATTTCAGTGGCATAAAGGCATATGGGCTTATCCTTTATGCAATAAATAATTGTGCAATTATGGAAAAGAAAGTGGAAATGATTCAGAGCTTACTCCTTCTTGTTCTCTTCTAAATGCCCATTTAAATGTCCTTCCTTATTGGTCTCTGGCTGCTCCTTCCTGTGCAGTTTTATCTCAGCCACACACCTCTCACATGGGCTTATTTCCTCATCCCATGCCATTCCCCTTGGTTCAGGAAGGGTGGGGCTCCTGAGAAGCTCTGCCTCTTTACAGGAGCTTCTCCTACTTGTGGACAAGGACACCGTTGCACTTGGGCTACAGCTTTCTCTGATACTAACATCATATAAAGAACACAGTCAGTTTTTTTTTTTTTTAATGATTGAGATCATCAAACAAATTCTAACATTGCACATAACCTGAGTTGATACAAAATGCAGTTTTTAAATGATAATTTCATTTATCAAGGGGAAAAAGCTGTCCAAACCTGTTTGGCTCTATGTGAAAAAATAATTGTCCCTAAACCAACTGGTTGAGCTACCCTTGGTGGCAACAACTGCAGTCCAGCATTTGCGATACTTGCTATTGGCAATGAGTCTTTCACGTCGCTGTGGAGGATTTTTGGCCCAATCTTCTTTGCAGAACTATTTTAGTTCGACCACATTGGAAGGTTTTCGAATATGAATGGCTTGTTTAAGGATCTCAATCGGATTTAAGTCGAGACTTTGACTTAGGCTACTCCAAACTTTTTTTTTTTTAAAAAAACATAGTCGTGGACTTGCTGTGTTTCAGATCATTGTCCTTCTGCATAACCCAAGTCCACTTGAGCTTGAGTTCATAAACTGATGGCCAGATATTCTCCTTCAGGATTTTCTGGTAGAGCATGGAATTCACCGTTTCCCTCAATTATGGCAAGTCGTCCAGGACCTGAAGCTGCAACGCAGTCCAAGACCATCCCAATACCACCACCATGTTTGACTGTATGATTTTTTTTAATGAAAACTGTGTTGGTTTTTGCCAGATGTAACAGGCCTCACACCTTCCAATTTTTGTCTCATCAGTTAACAGAATATTTCCCCAAAAGTCTTGGGGATAATCACGATGTTTTGGGATAATGTGAGATGAGACTTTATGTTCTTTTTGCTCAGCAGTGGTTTTGCCTTGGAACTCTCCCTGGATAGCATTTTTACCCTGGGGAATATTCTGGGGAATAGTCTCTTTCTTATTGTTTGGTCATGAACACTGACCTTAACTGAGGCAAGTGAGGCCTGCGGTTCTTTAAATGTTCTATGTTCTTTTATGAACTCCTGGATGAGTCGTCGGTGTGTTCTTGAGGTAATTTTGGTAGACTGGCCACTCATAGGAAGGTTTTCTCCATTTGTGGATAACGGCTCTCAGCTTGGTTCGCTGGAGTCCCAAAGCCTTATAAAAGTATTTGTACCCATTTTCAGAATGATGCATGTCAATTACTTTGTTTCTCATCTGTTAGATTGATGCAGGTCGCAGCAGGAAGTGTTGCTTTTTGAGATCTTTCAGCACACTGTCATACGGGTATCTATTGAAGTGATTTCTTGATTCAAAAGGTCTAGCAGTAATCAGACCTGGGTTTGGCATGTGAAATTTAACTTCCCACTTAACTTCCCAAAAATGTGATTAATCACAGTTCATTAATGTGATAATTTTTTTCACCTAGGGCCAGGCTAGGAATTTTGTGTTTCCTCAGGTTATCTCTGTGTAATATTAAAACTTATTTGATGATCTGATCATTAAAGTGTGACAAATATGTAAAAAAAAGTATAATGTAGTTATATTGTGAAACCATAATTATGAGAAATAAATAATATACTTTATACATTGCATGGGTGGAGAAAGAAGAAAAAAACAAAAGCATTAAAATGCATAAAAACTAGGGAACAATAAATTTTTTTAGAGATGTTCATCTAGTGTTGTGTTGAAACTTGGAGGTAACCCAATGTTTTTTCAGTCATGAGGATTCTTTTTTGTAATCCCACCAAGCATGGGCTGAGCTGAACTTTACTCTAATATCCAGCAAAATGCATTCATCAGAATCTTTTTTTTTTCTCTGCTTGCAACACTAAAATGATACATACATCCCATATGTCCAATCTACAGACTGCTTATGAGTAAGAACTACTACTCAATTCTTACTACTACTACTACCACTAAATATTGCAGCCATAAATGGTGACTATAATACCATGGTGATAATCTGTTTAATTACCCACTTCCTCTCAAAATTATATACCACAATCATTTTACATGGTTGCTACGCTTAGCTATTTTAAAGTCTGATGAGCTGCACAAAAAGTAATGCAAAAGTGGGCATAACCTTTTTATTAATCGACATAATTTGTTTACTAGAAAGCTACTACTCAACATCAACAAGAAGGGAAACCAGCACTGGTAGAAAATCATCTGTGACCACTGATATGAAAAATCCTTTACAATGGTACAACGGGGTACACATGAATTTTTTCAAGAGTTCAATGAAGACACAAATGGCTTGTTATGGAAACTACATTTAGTAGTACCTTTGTACTGAGAAATAGTTACTTTACTAACATGTGCAATTTGAATGATCTACTGTATGTCAGTTAATAAAAAAAATTATGCCCATTAATTTTGGTATAGCTATCACATACTGTAATTAAAGACTCTCTCAGTGTACCTGGCTAGGTCCAGGGCCTCAATGATGGGACTGTTGCTGGTGTGAGGGTCCTCATCAGTGAGAGTGGAGGGAGAAGAACCACTAGATACCTCCCACATGAAGTTCTGGTCTGCCAGGATCTGGCCCAGGTGCTGCCGGGAGAAATGGGTTCCCCAGGCCCTCTTTCTATATGATTCTGCTTTCTCGCGCAACTCCTGCACCTAACAGAACAAAGCCACAGATATTCAGTATTCAGCCTCAAACAGTCTACACTGAGTGCTTTCTGAGTGTTTATTTGGGCTTTCTTAATTGCACAAATTGACTTAATTAATTAATAATTTTTATATATGCAAATATTTGTCTAAATAGTCTGTGTAAAAAAAAATAGAGACTGAGTTGGTAGAGAAGGCAGAGAATAAGTTGTGTTGACTGAAATTAAAATCCTGTCATACACAAATATGTACGTCTTCATTAGAGGTAGAACAACATTGCCTAGAAGTGTAGTCCAGGTCTAATGGATCATTTTATAACACATGGACTACACTTCAGTTATGCATGCCTTCACATGTATAACAGAAATAGGATGCAACAGTATTCACATGCATATGAACTTGAGTAACATCCAGTTCTTAATCCATAGGGTTTAATAAGATGTTGGGCCACTCTTTGCAGCTATAACAGCTTCAGCTCTTCTGGGAAGGCTTTCCACAAGTTTTAGGAGTGTGTTTATGAATTTTTGACCATTCTTCAAGAATAGCATTTGTGAAGTCAGACACTGAAGTTGGACGAGAAGGCCTGGCTCGCAGACTCCTCTCTAATTCATCCCAAAGCTGTTCTATCGGTTTGCAGGCCAGTCAAATTCTTCCACACCAAACTCGCTCATCCATGTCTTTATGGAGCTTGCTTTGTGCACTGGTGTGGGGTTGTTTTTCAGGAGTTGGGCTCGGCCCATTACTTCCAGTGAAAGGAACTGTTAAGCATATCAAGAACTTGCTTCAGCATACCAAGACATTGTGGACAATTTCATGCTCCCAACTTTGTGGGAACACTTTGGGGATGGCCCCTTTCTGTTCTAACATGACTGTGCACCAGTGCAGCCAGGCCTTCTCGTCCAACATAAGCGTCTGACTTAACAACATAAAATTAAAAACTATGGATTAAAAATTTAATATTACTCAAGTTCATATGCATGTGAAGGCAGGCGAGCGAATACTTTTGGCAATATAGTGTATGTGATGGGGTTATGAGGTTTTCTTGGTGGAACAAGTAAGAGTGAAAAAAGCTACAGATTTTCTATTATAACTGAAAGATTGCTGGAAGGGAAAATTCATTTTTGTTTAATTGAAATGCTGCACATGTAGCTCGTGCATGGCATCCGCCTTACACTTAAAGACCTAAAATAAAATATAATATAATAAAATATAAATTAGTCATTCCTTGGTAGTATGCACAGTGTTTTAATTCCTGTACATTGAAAAAAACCCAGAAAAACCACATGCAGCTTGAAAGTTCTGTAGAAAAAAAGATTGCCTACTTGCTCATTTGCTGACTCACTAACAGTGAAAGTCTCATTTTCACACACACACACACACACACACACACACACACACATACACACACATTTCTGGTGTACTATAGACAAGTATTAACATGACATCATTCGGTCTTATCATAGATCAGATCAAATGTGAGATAGCACACACTAATAGAACTGAGAACTAGAGACAAATGACCTTGAGTGACACCAGTTTTAGTAACTTAACTTGACAAAGAAATGGAAACAGGACACATTAGTCAGTGTGGATTTCATCATCAGGTACTTGAATTGTTTGGAAGATGGCAGGGTTAGGATTAGGAGTGACTTGTTAAAAGTTTTATTTAACACAAATTAGGTTTATTCTAAATTATGTGTGAGAGTCTACAAAAGCATTTGATTATTGCTGATTTATGTTTTATATATAAAAAAATCTTTAAATCAAAGTATATATATATTTTTTGTTATTGTATAAAACACAAATATTTTACATACATTTTTGTCTAAACAAGAGCGTCTGTCAAATGCCTAAATGTAAATGTAAATGTACATACTCCAAGGGAAAAGGTTACCTATAGAACCAGAGGTGCAAACATATGTGGTCCAATCATAACATTTACATGTAGAATTTAACTGATCAGACCAAATTTGAATTAAATTCAGCAGAAAGGCACAGGATGTAAAAATGTTCAATTGGATCAAGCAACACTCTTTTGTTTTAAACTGAAATTTGAATCTTGTGAATTCACAAGTAGCCCAAGAAGCCTTGGTCTTATGAGCCAACAGAAAGAACACGGCACTGAGGTATCATTTGTCTGTAAAAAACAAACAAACTGAGGAGCTTCTTAGTCATATCATAAGTAGCATAAGTAGCATCCATATATATGAATTTTGCCTCACTGTTTTCTTATTTTGTGTGTTTAGGATATTCTTGGAGCAATATCGACACAAGATGTGTCTTGTAGAACCCTACAAAAGAGGTATTCCCTATCAGGAAGGGTTCCCAAAACAATCCTTAGAGCTCTTAAAACCTTTTTCTTAAAAGTTTAATAATGTTTAATAGCCTGCAGTCTGTTCTGTTGCTCAGCTTCATTTAGCAGGCCCTTAGCTTACCAAAATACTAGAAATCTCTGATAATTGAAGTTAAATGTGTTTTTCATACAGATACAATTTCTTTTCAAAGTGAAAGGTGTACCTAAGCTGTTATACAAATTAATTAGTGGTTATTATAAATGAGAAAAAAAGAAGGCTGCTGTTAGTGGTAAGTCTAACTGCAGAAAAATGAAGCAAGACAATTCACATTGCTAGTTGTTTGTAAAGTTAATGCTGTTGCTTTAAACGTGTGTCCAAGTGGTGAGAAGACAGGTAGTGTTTGAGCTTTTGCTACAGAAAAGTAATTATTTAATCGGTAGACATGAAATACTATTGCTATATCTCTATATTTTTTTTATCGAGTGTGAGTTTATGTGGCCATGAGCGAAGCACAGCACAAAGCAACAAGCAAAAGCATACTGCCAAAGTATTTGTGTGGAAAAGTGCTTCAGGCTCATGCATGATCTTATGAAAGGTCTGTTGGGTTTTTTTTGGACAGTGTAAATTCATGTTTTTACTATATGATTTTTCCATTGTAGCTTTTTGCTTAATATTTAATACTTTTGCTTAGTATTTCTTTAATAAAAAGTTTGATTTGAGTTTTCAAACCACATCAAATATATTTTTTTCACTGTATTTTTTAGAAGCTTGAATAGATGCCAGTAAATGAAACACTGTGGATATTTTTTAAGATTTTAGCTTAAGACATGATGACATCTTCAAATCACACAGCATTTGGCACATATTTACAGAAAAGGCACCTGAGACCACGGCAACAAAAGTGAGAATGAAATGGTCGGCAGGACAATTACCTCGTGATACCACTCGTGACCCTGTAAAATTGATGACACAAATCAGTGATTAGCAAGACCATGGGGCCAAACATCTGATACATACAAATGTACACAGGATGTTTTTTTTTTTTAATAATTTATCTTTACATCTTTGATGAGTAATAGCACACACAAAGAGGGTTTGCTGATTCCACGGTTATAAAACAGCCCACAGCAGATTGCAAAACTATGTTCAGGGGTTATTCAGAATAAAGGAATTTTTTTAATGATTTTAATCAACTGAATTTAAGGTTCTGTGATCTTCTACCCTGGAGCATTTAACACTCCTTAACCTTGTCAAACCTTGTCACAGAGTATGGGTGAGGGATATGAGGTTTGGTCAGCTTACCTCCTCTCCTACAGTCCTGGACCTGACCCAGGCACCATCTCTGTAGGAGTATTGAACAGGAGAGCGGAAGTTTGAGCTATATTCCGTCTTGATGGTCCTGCAATAGTCAAAACATAACCACCTCAACACTTATATACTTATCATCCATAACATTAAAACTTTAGTGGTAAGAAAAACATTGATTATGTTGTTACGATGGCACTTGTCGAGGGGTGGGATATACAGTATTAGGCAACAAGTATTAGGCAACAAGTCAGTTCTTGAGATTGATGTTTTGGAAGCTGGTGACACCAGGATGCACTATGGGAAGAAGGCAAGCAAGCAGAGGCAATGTGATGCTCTGGGAAATGTTATGCTGAGAAATAATATGCCCTGTCAATATGCAGGATAATACGGCCTGTTACACTGCAAAACCTGTTCAGCCGATCATGCATCTGTGAGTCAAAATATCAGGCAGATGATTTTAATGTTATGGCTTATGTATGTGTGTGTGTGTGTGTGTGTGTGTGTGTGTGTGTGTGTGAGAGTGAAATATGACCTATCCTTATCAATAATGAGGTTCTCATTATGTTGCTTCACCTTCAATTTGTTTTACTTGTTTTAAAAAATCTAAACCCTATACATACCTCACCACTTTAGGTGAAGCACATTTTCGGGCTTGGAGTGTCTCCGGTTTCGGTTGTAAGGGCTGTGCCTCTGAATGAAGAGTTTTCTCTTTGGGGCTTGACTTCTTGCTGATGCGCTGATGCCGTCGTTTTTTCTTCTTAGTCTGTCGTTAGTGCCATGTTAAATATACAACAGAGAAGGAATGGAGAAAACTGTATTAACTATATTACTTTTTTGTATGCAATGAAGGCCTAGGTCACCACAAACACTATTACCTTCTCTGGGGAGATATTTTCCATTTTCAGAGGTGGAACCTCATTCAGTTCCATATCTCTTCGTAAGCGAGGACCTCTGGGTGGAGGAGATCCTTTAAAGTTCCGCTTGTACTCACTCTCTATTACTACTGGATTAGATTTGAAAGGTGGTATAGATCTGTTGTTGGAGTACAACATCTACAATAGATATAACAAAAAAAAACATAAATAAGTATCACTAAAATAAAATATATGCATTTATTTTTGCTTTAAAACAATTATTAACAACATTTAATATGAAAAAAGCCATTGTGTTCATCAGTTGTCTGGTACTTATGCAATTATGTCTTATAATATCTGCTGACATCTAGTGGTAATAAGTTGAATTTTCTTTTTGAACAAGAAGAAAAATTAAAAACCAAAAAAGTCCAATTTGACAATGATATGGTGTTAGAACTGAATTACATCCACCTTACCCAGTTAAGATGATCTGTTATGTGTTGGGTAAGTCTGATTAAGTACCTCTTGGGCATTGAGAAGAGGTGATTCGGCTGCTGGGGTTTTCCACAGAAACTGCCTCTGATACTCTGAGCTCTGGCTGACGGTCCTTTGGCGATTTGACTTTAGGCCTGCCTTCTTCCTCAGTGCATGGTTAACCTGTTGATCAGCACACCAATCATTTCTAAATTAGTATACACTAGTACAGCAAGTAGCATTTTCACATCACAGCTCCAAGGTTCTCTGGATCCAAGTAAGCAAATGATAATAATTCTTTACCCTTTTATTTTAAACAACAGATGTGAATAGTGCTCACCCCATCTGCTGGTTGTTTTTGTGTCTGCTGGTCTGCAGAGGCCATGGATATATGATCAGATAAGCATTCTTTCTGAACCAGTGTTGTTTTTGAGGCTCTTCTTGGTTTGGATGGTCTCGGGGCTAGAGGGGTTTCTACCTTCTCTACAGACACCGCAGCTGGAGGGGAAGCAGGCCTTGTTCCAGGATCTCTCCACTGGAGAGAAGTAGCTACTTGAGGTGGGTTCAAGGAGGCTCTCTTCTTGGATTGAAACTGGGGTTCTCTGGAAATTCCTTCAGGAAAATAGAAAACAACAGGAAATTAACCACTGCGATGGATTGGCACCCTGTCCAGGGTGTATGCCGCCTCGTGGCCTAAGTCTCCAGGATAGGCTCCAGGCCCCCCACGACCCTGAATAAAGGATAAAGCGGTATAGAAGATGAGATGAGGAGATTAAACATACAACAACTTAAAAAAAATAATAAGTGCAAAATCATAATAATAATAATAATAATAATAATAATAATAATTGTGCAATAACAAGTTGTGCTTCAGTATAAATTTGTCTGTTAAGATCTCTCTACTTTTGGTTCTATTGCATAACACATTTCTAAGAGGAGGGGCCTTCGGAATCAAATCCAGCTCATTAGCTGGTCATCATCAAAAGCTTTTAAAAAATCCATATTTTTTCCAAAAATACATGCTCTCTCATCAGTCTCTCATTTCTAAGTCCAACAGTACACTAAGTACAATATGTAATTTTTTATACCTAGAAGCACACTCAAGCGTTATTAAAGATGGCGGTAGTCATAATCACTGGGTCCTGCCTGGGTGTCTTCTGAGTGTAATCATTAGCTGTTCTTAACTGCCATTCTAAAATCTGATTGTCCGCGCCATGTTCATAGTCATTCTCAATATAAGTACACCTTACTGTACTGTCTTACACTGTTTGCACACACCTGCTTTTCTGTTATAGTATAAGTCAGTCACGTGTAGTCTCATGTAGTTATTTTGTTTTAAACAGCACCATGGTCCTAGAAGAACATTTCACTGTGTTCTACACTAACTATAGGATACAGTCTGGATAAAATGCCAATAAAAGCCACTTGACTTAACAGTTTCCCTACTGTATATCTATGTAAAAACTATGTACACGTTATAAGGAAGAATTTGTGAGAACCTTTTATTAACCAGCCCCCTAGGGTGCTTTTAATACATTTAATTGCATTAACCCATTTCCTTTTTTTACGTCTTTGTTCATCCTTCTGAGGATGGATTGAAAGGAACTTGAACAGAGAGATCAAAGGTTTTTGCCAGATAAGATGCAAAAAAATTAAATAAAATTGCTGTTACTTATTGATGGTGTGCTGTACATCTAGGTCACCTGAGCAGAACTTTTACACACTCAAAATTACCATTAATCGGGAAATTATGCATCCAGACAAATTCTAATTAGCTTTTATCCAAGTGAGTTATTTGTTATCTATTTAATGACTAAGAAATTAATTTATAATTATTGTTTTTATTACCATATAATTAATTTGTTCTTTGAGGTGATTGGGCTTTTAACTAGGCATAGGTGGCTTAGCAGTTACGGGGTCTGGACTATTGCTCAGAAGGTTGTGAGTTGAAGAAGAATGAACATGCACCCCTTTGGTTCAAGATGTGTAATACTGCACACTTATAGTACTGTCTTGAGCGACCCTCTTGTCTTTATATATATTTTGCTTCCAACAATTCAGATTTTATATGATTTTTAATGTAGTCTTGAGAAATAGTTTTCCAGGCTTCTTGAACGTCTTTTTCAGATCTCATTTTTGGCAAGATTTTGGCTCTGACCAGTTTTTCCTAGAAAATGTTGTGTCAGAAGACAGTCTATTGCATTCTCAACTCCTAAAGTGACCTCTGTCAGGGATGCCTCTTCACACTACTGTGGGCACACCCCATTGGATCTGTGTATTTTTGGACTTTCTGTTGTGGTGTTCGGACCTTTATTTTTGACATAACTGTTTGTTGGTTTTCTGTCGTTGTCTGTCTTGTATCTGGCACTGTTTCTGTTGTTTTTATAACTGTTATCTCTATTCATGTTCCCTTTTTTTTTTTAATAATTAGGTCCTTATCCTGCCATTATGCCGTACAGTACCTGGGATCCCCCTTTTGTGACAGAGCAGCTGAGGAGGACACTTTATCCTCTCTGTGTTTTACTCTTACAAGACACTACAATATTAGAGTTCTTGTTGAGACATATGCAATGCACATATTGATAACATCCAACATTTGCTATAAATGTGCCTGTAAAGAAAATATTAACTTGCTATTAATATACACTTACTGCCAGTGCAATGTTGAGTTGTTATGTATAGTAATATTACTCATTAATAATATAGTGTGATTATTAAAAAGTTTATTGTTAACTATGTTATAATGGCATAACATCCTGTGATAGTTTATAAATCAACAATTAAGATATGCTTATTGCAAAAAATATCAGCAAGTATTTGTAAATATTTTGAATACATATATGTATCTAGAGTTTCCTGTTATGAGATATACGAGATTAATAAATAGGTGACTTCCTGAATTTTTTTAATTCGTTTCTAATTTAATTTTTTATTTCAGACAGACTTATTATTGTATAGAATTTAATATTTAATATTAAGATATATTAAAATATTTACATTTTATATATTTTGTGCAAAAAATATACAGTCATGCTAGAAATAGACAACCATTGTTTTTGAAAACTTCATGCATTTTTATGATTAAAATATGACCATCTTTAATCATGCCTGGAGGTATAAAGTCCTAAGAAACTAGTTTTTTAAACAGCCTGGGCCGTCTGAAAGACGTCTTCATGCTGTATGAAGTTCAGTATGAAGTATCTGTTCAGAACAACTTTAAGCAGATAAGAAAAGGTTACCTAATTATTAATAATGTTTTAATAGGTAATACCTATTAAATAGATATCTATTAAATATTCAAAACATAATACCTATTAAATAGATGCCTATTTACTTCTTGCATATGTGTTTTTAATTTCGTAATATGAAACAATAAAGAGCAGTTTATGAAAGGGCTGCAGAGATTAGAAATTACTAACAGATTGAGCATTGTGATACGTTCACTGTGACTGCTTTGTGAGACTGGCAACAATTTGCATTACAGTTGTCCCTGGAGGATACAGTAAGCTGGCACTAAAAAATTAGATTTGAGGTTGCACTGATGCTACGAGTTGTTTAATATT
>JAQMYJ010000004.1:10029152-10046654 GCA_030014305.1 Clarias laeviceps
TTAGACCTACTTCAATCACACTGCAATCAACACTACCAAACAGCAAAAACTAGGTACAGTATACAGTAAGAACCAATTGTGTTTCAAAAACAGTACAAAAGTTAAAAACCTACCTTACCAGTGGAGAAGAATCCAATTTAGAAAAAACTAAAGCACACACAGTGTTACATTTGGTAGAGATGAAACTAGAGCTAGTTCCCACTGGGGCTGCATAAGCACACACCACAGTGAGAGTCCCCCCGCCCCCCCACCATGGTCCTCAGGTGCAGAGAGGTGACCCTCTCTTCCACTGGAATAAACTCCAACGTCGTGGCACTCAGCTGGGGACTCGTGAGTATCCCCATACCCGCCTGGGCAACTACGGAGAAGAACAAAGTCCAACCCCTATCCAGGAGTATGGATCCAAAGCCCCACCAGATCTAACTGATAACGCTCCACCTCCCGCACAAGCTCCGGCTCCTTCCTCCACAGAGAAGTGACGTTCCACGTCCCCAGAGCCTGTTTCTGCCACCTGGGTCTGGTCTGTCGAGGCCCTCGGCCTTCACTGCTACCCAAATAACAGCGCACCCAACCCCATCGGTTTCTCTCGCAGGTGGTGGGTCCACAAGATCTTACAAAATTCTGCATAGTCATAACCATGCCCTATGGAAAGATTTGGTTGCTATGGAAAGATTTGTAGACGCTTCCCTCCAGAAGCATGTGGCAAATGATTTTGGCAATGAGCTCTCCTCATTCATGAACTGCATAACTGGGTCAGCGAATTAAACAAAGTGATCATTGCCCTGTATATGGCCCAGTAATTTAAAGTGTCTGTGACTTTGTATGCATGTATGTGTAAAAGTGAGGGCACTCCCAGAGCAGTTTCAGTTCCTCCCATTAACCTAAATTATCTCTCAACTCATATGAGATGAGTTTTATCAAGAAGAGCACTATCATTTATTTCTGTTGTGCTGTGGCTAAATACATATGAAGATGAAGCTGAGTGCTGACTTTACCTGACACATTTGACAGGATATGTTTATATCCTGTCTAAAAATAGCAACAGCTAAAATAGCTTAGAAATGATTCAAAATGGCTTTGTATCATTTCTATGACTTCTTCTTACTTTAAATCTACACAGGCTTTCCAAACTGTCATTTTTGCTTTTGCCTTTTTTGGTTTTGTTGACCCCATGTGAAATCTTGTGTGAGGAAACAAATGCTGGTGTGCAATTGTCATGAAGAAACTGTGAAACCCCACCCAGGCAGGAAAACATAGCTAAGAATAGCTCATGACTTTCCAGCCGCCCTCACACACGGGAGTTCCTGTAGTCTCTATGTGATCAGGAGAAATACTGTAACTTTCCTGGATTGGGACACAGAAGTAATTCCAAGTACTCACGATTAACTTAGATACACCCATTCTATGTGTCACATGTATGTACTGTATACATATGTACACTGTACGGTAGTGAAAGTAGCGTGTGTTGATTGCTCATAGCGGTCTTAACCAAGATAACACCTTCAGAGTGCAATGCCGTGTCTTTGAATTAGGAAGTGCCTACACCTACAGTACATGCCTATCCCTTATCTTAATGTCGGTAATCAAAACAAAATCTTCAGGTTCACTAAATTTCAACAAAACTGCAGTTTTTATGTTTATAATTATCTATAAAGTTTAAGGTTAACCTATCTTTATTCGAAAAGAAAAAGGACCGGTCTAGAACATTGTAGTTTTTTTTAAACAGACAGATTTCAATCAGTTCTATTCTGCATGGCATAGACTACTCATAGGGATAATTCGGATGTTTTCAAGTCTGTCTTAAATCAAAATCGAGGTGCATATAAGTATATTACCATAGGTCTTGGACATTTAGCATTTTCCTGCACTGCACTCTAACTGTGAAGTCCGTTGCCCGAAATGCGAGTACAATGTTTCAGCTACTTCCAATAGCTATTCGACTATTTCCCTGGAAAGAAAATGGTTAAATTTGTACCAAATACACTGTAACTTTGAAAGATACCAACTCGCTTTTTTTAATCGGGACTGCAGAAGCTTCATATGAGAATGGAATGCATTTTTGCACAGAATGGAGATTGTGGAATTTGGCCCAATTGCTTACATTGTACTCGGGTTCCGGGTGACAACCTTCACGCTTAGTGTGCAGAGCAGGAAATCTTTTAATGAGAAATACCTATTGTAATGCACTTATATGAACCTCAATTATGATTTTAGATAGACCTGGAAAAATCTGAACTATCCCTTTAACTCCCCTGAGCCCCTCAGCCAGTCTGGGCGAGTTAGCTTCCCTGATTCCTTGTTAGCTTCCCTGATTGTTATTGCGGCTGGCTGTACCTCACGTTTCTATGTGGAATTTTCCTGTCAGTATTCCTTGTCAATATACTCTGTTAACGTTGCTATGATGGTTAACCAATTATATGGTGATGCTAACTGGATGGACAGAGTTGTCTTTGTACATATTAAAATACTACTTCTATTAGAAATCTTAATGTTTCAGAAGTTGCTGGTTGTCTGATATAGATTCACAAGCAATATGAATTTTATGCTAAACATCAACTGATGTTTAAATGGCACGTTGCTGCAGTGGTTACATCTTTTCCTCAGTGTAGTAGCAGAAAAAAATGCACTGGTGTAACTTACACCAATGATCCCAAACATCCCAGTGTGCACAGCTGAGTGCCACATGATTACAGAGAGCTGTGAGTGATGATGGCCTACAGTAGGGAGGGAATTCGCATTCCTGATGCTGAAGAGCATATTCGGCATTCTTGAGCAGTGATTTCTTCACTCGTTTTTCCTCTAATTCTACAGGAGTAATGCTATCATCAGAGAACAGGAGATCATTCTTTAAGCAAACACAGCAAAAAAATGGCCTGTTTTAGATAATGTTTTGTAGTAGTGGTTGTTTTATGGGTTGCGTTGCTGTGAGTTGGATGCCATTTTTAAAGCAGGCTTCCTTCACAGATTCAAGGTTTCCTAACTCCCCACACACATGCCTGACCTGACTCATGAAGGGCTTAGTAATTAGATGAACTAATGAGCTGGATAAGGTGTGTTGGGATTTATAAAGCCTTGGAACTGTGCACGGCTGTTAGTTCCCTGGACTGAGATTGAGAAATCCACAAAATTATTAAATGAGGTCTGTATATCATGGAATTGTAATTAAAGCAAATAATCATTATATCTTTGCATCCTAAGGTCTATCCTACTTGGGGAGTTTCAATAACGTATGTTTTACAGATTCCTTGTTTTGTCTTTTGGTTATGTTATCTCTTTTGTAGCATCAACAAACTGTATTAAATCTCATGATCTGAGATAGGCTGTATGCATGGCAGTTATCTCTTACCATGATTTAAAGAATACATGAAAGCTTGAATTTGTTGTTAATACAGTCAGTATTATCATCATTATTATTAGCATTATAGTTTTAATAGGGTAGTGAGGAGATCCAGGAGGTAGAGCTGTAGTTCATGTAGCTCAAGTGGCCTGAGCACTTTTCCTTGGATTACTGTCTGTGTGGAGTTGTGTATGTCCTTTTGTATGTTCTTTGGTTTCTCTGGGCTTCTCTCATCTTGTCTATTGCTTCTTTGTGTTGAGGGATCCTGGTATAGCCAGTTATGAAAAGGTGTTTAATGAAGAAGAGTCATTTTATATGGAAAGAGAGAAAATGAGAAGATCATACTAAATAATAATAATAATAATAATAATAAGAAGAAGAAGAACAAAATATCCTGCAATAGATTGGCAACCTGCCCAGGGTGTCCAGGGTGTACCCTAAGTCTCCTACAGAGTCCAGGCCCTTGTGAACCTGTATAGAATAAAGGATAAAGCAGTATAGAAGATGAATGAATGAATGAATGAATGAATGAATTAATAATAATAATAATAATAATAATGATAATGATAATGATAATAATAATAATAATAATAATAGCTTCTTTGCAGTCAGAAGAAACAAGAGAACAAAAGAGCATGTCTATCTCACTCCTGTAAGTTTTTATCTCTGTCATATAGAGACCTGCTGCTATAATCGGTGTGCATGTTTCATAAGATTGAGTTAACTATTCGTCACCTATTTATTATCAAAGAACAAAATGCAGTATACAAACTGTGACATTGTTGCAATTTTGCCTTCACAATTAAACCTTCAAGACAAAGTGCAATTTGTAATTTTAAAGAAGCACAATAATTCAATATCTTGTGAATCATATGTAAAACACCACAACGCTACATAACTGTTATAGTTTTATAGTCTGTAAGCTTAAATCCTTCTTCTTTTATTTATTATTTTATCATTCTTGTATTACATGTTCATTCTACTGTATCTTTTTTTATTGCTGTCTCTGAGAGTTTCTGTACAAGAAAATTCAGTGCACTGCTGCTATGTGTACAAATGGCAAATAAAGTCTCTTTAATCTTGAAAGAAGTAGAATGTGCAAATAGGTCTATTGAGCTTTCTGTCAACCAAGTTTAATCACTTTAATCTGCACGTACATATAGAAGCAGCTTTAAATTCCGCTGCTGGAACATAAGATTGAGATTTTTGAGAAGGATAATTAATGCACAGTGTAGTTAATACCGTTTGTGTGCTTTTATATGGAGCCCTTATTTCCCGCCTTGCATCCAACTGCAGGCACGGCGCGTCGAAGGGGTGGGGCCAAGAACGGAGCCGTGACGTCACGTCGGAATCCAACCCGTCAGACGCCTGAGAGTGAGAGAGACTGGCTGGCTGGCTGAGAGAGAGAGCAAACGGATTGGAGCTAATCTGTAAGTACCGGATTCGTCGGCTTTTTTCTAATGTGTCACTTTGTATTTTTGCCCAAAAGGACTCGAACGAGGTAAATATATTTTATAGCGACAGACGAGGATGTAATCGCGCGCGGCCTTTGATTCTCGCTGCGTGCGTTAGGAGCGCGAGCTCCAAGCGCGAGACCGGTTCAGGCAGCAGCAGCAGCAGCAGCGCGCGGTTTGCGGAAGAGCAGGTCAAACGGCGAGAACATGGCGGAGCTTGAGTGAAACAATTCAACTCCTAACGCTTCCTAGACGCCGCCGTGTCGGTGCTGTTGTAGTGCTGGTGTTTCTCCCCCCAGCCACCTCAGTCAAGCGGTAGAGTTTAAAGAGCGGTGCTGTGTGAAGAAAACGGGCTTTCCCTCCATTGTGTTCGGCGTTTTGTCCGCCGCTTGTGTGGAAGTTACGGCGGAAATGGAAAAGTTGTACGAATGAGTACTGTAAAGGGGAAACTGGGCGTGTGAATGCTCACAGCGGTTAAATGTCAGCGAACGAAATATCCCGCGATAAACTAGCTCAATAACCGTCTTCCTAACCGTTGGCGTTAAAAGCTGTTCGATTTGGTGCGTTTGTTGAACGCGGTGTCCTGCTCGGAGTGTGTCTGAGCAGCGGCCCCACCTAGTTCAGCTCTCAGGCCAAGTCCAGATGATTTTACATAGAAGAGAAAGAGAAATCAGCGCGATTCTGATTTACAGCGTTAACAGATGTGGAATATAAACCAAACAAATAAGGCTTTTATTTGTTTTTACTTTATAATCTTCTGATATAAATATGTAGTCGATTTGAGTGAAGATCATGTTGCACTCCACCCTAAAGACAGCACAGTTGCTGATGGGGAAGAGGGGTGCTAAACTGTACCTTCCATTATTTCTACTGCTTTGTGTGCCTTTTAATATTAATCTTGCACCAAGTCTCTACCTTTTAAGAAAAGGTTTAATCTGTGATTTAAAAAAAAATTAACCTCTTTATCAAGCTTTAAAGGTACACTAGACATATTTCATGTGGTAGAAGGTGCACAAGGAAAGGTCCAATTTCCGTGCTGTTTCATAAGCTAATGAAAGTGAAGTATCAAAAGAGTTTAAGGTGGTCAGCAGGATCCTGTTGCCTGCTCATTTATTTTTAATGCCCCCCTTGCTTTATGGTGGCACGCTGTGAGTCTGTCAGGGTTTAAATTAATGCTTGAGCTATTGCAAGTGTCCTTTATTTGTGATCTGAAATGTCAGCTTTGTGTTAATCTGGTGTGGCAAATAATGAGCAACAATCGAATATTTTTTATTTAAAATTTATCATGTCCTCTTTTTTTTTTCTTTTTTTTTTTTTTTTTAACCAAGGAAGTGTGTGAGATAATGTCATGTTCAGTGTAGATAGATAGTTTGACACAGAACCCCCCTTCATTTCCTGAAAAGCTGCTTACAGCTCACAGACTCGCCCTTTTTTGCGCAAACACTTTTGATAATGCGCTCTGTTTATGCAGTGGTGACTAAAAGAGACGAATATTTAAGCATTGTGTTCAATACGTTCCATTAATTCGCACAGGTCTTAAAGACCTACCTATGCTAGTGATGTCTATTAACAGCTGATCAATGAGTAGTAGGGCCAATGGGACGGCCTCGCCCTGCTGTAGTTTAACCCCTGATGCTGTCCCGCTTGGAGTGAAAGGAAGGAAATCCCTGTGATAGTAGGCCCTCATGGGCACAGAGGAATGCTGCTTTAGAGGCTCCTTTGGAACAACAAATTGAAGAGACACTGACTTTTCTTTTGCAGAGGGACACCCTTGATTTGTTGACAATTTGAATCCTGTGTGAAAGTTCAAACGATACTCTTTTTGGTTATGTTTGTCATTTTTTCCAGTGTGTTAGGAATAAGGAATAGTCGAATGCAATGTTGTTGTTTTTTACAAGGTGATAATCAGTTAACCAGTACTCAGATTTGTATGATAATAATTACTTGCATCCAGCATTTAAATCTGGTATCTCCCTAAAAGTAGATGACGATACAGTCAGACACCAAACATTAGACTAACTTGGAGTCTGTGGCTTTCACGAACATGTTCGTGAAAACCTATATTCTCAACATGAACTAAGAGTTGCTTGATTGTGACTTTTAGGAAAACATAAGGAGTAAAGAGGAAAGAAGACGCTCCTGGGAGGAAAAGAGGGGATGGTGGTGGGGGTTGGCTCACTTCCTCTTCAGGCCATAGGGCCTTGTGAAACCTGGTGGCCTTGTCATTCTTTCCTTCCTTTATTTGGTCACGATGGCTGAACTAAAGGGAACCAAACATGTTTGAAGGCACCAACAGATGTGGTCCACAGTTCACAGTTTCATTCAGTAGCTTAGGCTTGTTTCTCAACCTGGTTGCATCAGATTTACACTTTGTGTCTATTTCGCACAAAAAATACCTACTATTTAAATAGCTAAGCAGTTCACTGTCAGCAATGTTTCCATCAAAGCATTTTCGCTGTTGCTGTGTTGGAATGTTTAACAAGAATGTGTAACAAGAAAAGGAATTGTTGGATTTGGTGTGTGTCAATTTTTTTCCTTTTTTCCTCTCAGAGTAACAGTTTGCAGATTTTCATCTGCACTTAAATTAAATGCCCTTGATCTCTTTACATTTTCTGGCCATTGGGCTTATTATTAAGTAACTACATAGACAACAGTGCATGATCATAAGGAGTGTGGAAGCATTCAAAATTACTTTACACTGTGTTTTATTCTTCTTTTTCTCTAGTTTCTTGGTGTTATAGTTAAATCTTGTGACTTCCCCAGATTTCAAAATGATAATCGAACTGCTCACCTGAGTTTGTTTTGTGGCCTGTTTTTTATTTTTTATTTTTATGTTTACATAGGAAAATTAACCTCATAAACACAGTTTTCTGCATTACATGTTGTGGACTTAAGGAAGTCTTCTAAACAACAAGGTCAAGAGTTTCACTGGAGAAAAGTACTTTGTAAGAAAGCTTCAGCTTTCCCAGTTCAGTGAAAACAAAAATATTGCTCAGTCTTGTATCGAAATGGCGTTAACTCCTCGTTTGTTCATGTGTGAGGGCAGGTCAGATGTCACATTTGTTTGTAGATGTTCCAGGTAATGGCTAGAAGCGTCGTTGCGTGAATAACGTGTAACTACAACTGAGTAAAGTATGGCTTAGATTCTAGTTTGTACGTAGTTATATTTTGAATAATGATGAAGCAAGTGACTCAACTCTAAGATAGAGGTAAATCAGTGGATTATGTGCTGCTTAGATGCAATGTCATTTGACACAGAGTATAGTCAGCTTGACTTGATCCAATTACCTGCTTCCGTTTTGCTCTTGTATCTCGTCACCAGCGTCCAGGTGTAGACACTTCTTTCACCTGGGCAGTGCTGTTAGCGTGCGCTGAATGTGCTGAGGGTTGGTCATTTAGACAAGTTATATAATTGTCTTGGACATTACCAACCTGTAGGCGAGGAGAAGCAGGGCTGCTGTGGGTGGTGAGTAGGCTAGGCGAAGTGCTGTCACCATTACAGTGCCCTCATTTTATTTTTATATATATACACACACATCTATGGAATTCTTCTTTATTTTTACTTCTTATTTTAGCTGTTTTCTGATACGAAAACAAGCAGATGTGAAAAACGTTAATAGCTCTCTTAACAAAAACCCTAAACATAAATGCAGGTGCTAGTTAAGTACTAGTTAGATGGAATGAGATTTTTAGACCTACAGTACTGTGCAAAAGTCTTATTTCTTCATATTAAATGAAAGAAATGTGAACCAATGCTTTACTGTGACAGGCTGTAAAGAGCCTAAAGATACAATAAAAAAAAAAAATGGTGGTTTATGTAAGAACCTCAGCAGCACCCTCATTTCCTCTGTTGTCTGTTCCAACCACTTAGCATTCAGCATCACCAGTATACTAATCACTCTGATCATCTGCACATATTTCTCACTGGTTCATGTCTTAAATTAGATGGGTTTTTTGTGCTTGAATGATTCGTAGGTCACTGTGTGGCTTAACAAACAAAAAAACACATTCCTCTGAAACTTGTCAGGTACAGGGACTGGAGTGAAAATGAGAGCAAAAGACATCCTTCAGGAAGGCAGGAGACCTGTTCTTCATGCCTTTATTAAAGACAAGAAAGCCTGACTCTGACTCACTAAGCAAAATATGAAGAAATGAGGCGTGGCTCAAGACTTTTGCACACTACTTTGTCTGTTAATTAATGCGGGTAAAGGATATCTGTAAGTTCAATTTGCATGGGATAATCAGTGTCTATATAAATCACAGAGATTGGAATGATTTAACAGCATACAATAGGGGTGTCAATTAAATTTCCATGAGTGCCAAAGTTCCTCATTTGATCAGAAACTGGCTGTTTGATTTTTATCTTAAGTTCTGATTGCGTTTGTGGCTCTTCCACTTTCCTCCGCTCGTCTACGTAGTAGGTGACCTGACCATAATGTAAGTAGGCTGTACCTGTTCTAAGAACTCAGGAACTTTCCCTAAACCACCTGACGTGTTGCTACTCTGACATCATCTTTATTTTATTGTTCTGCTTTCTAATATTGCTATGGTTTTGATGGGGAACGCTGGAAAATAGTACACTAGAGTGTATTTATACTGAAGAAAAACCCTTTTCCCAGAGGATACAATGGATTCTTTGCATTTGCATTTCAGACTGGTTATTACCTGAAGTGTTTGTGTCATTTATTTATAGAAGGTAAAATATGGTGAAAGTTTTCTAGATCTTTCCACACACCGTCCATATTACTCACATGACTAATGTGGGTGAACTACAATCCCGGAAATGCTTTGGTAATAATTACTAGGCCAATTAATTGATAATTACTAGTCCAGATAGGACTTCAGCTGTGCAGTTTTTAAAATGTGTCTCTTTTCCTTGTGTGTTGCTGCATCCTCTAAAAATAAACATGAGCTGCTGTTGTAATAATAATTATTTAAAGCTAAATGAATGAAGATTAACTCATCAGTTCATTTAAATAAATCTTCAGGAAGAGTATACTAATTAGCATATGTTTCATTAATTAGTCGATTTATTTTATGATAAGTCATGCACAGATTCTTGTGTGGGTTTGGTACAAGATTCCCATGGCCAAGGCTAATTTGTTTTGTTTATTTGCATTGTTTAGAGACCGAACAGTTTGGGTGGAAATGTGAGAGGTGCGTTGTGCCCTGATGTGTTTTTCCTTTTGCCCTGACAACCTGTAACCTAGGTGAGGTGATTGACTTGTAAATTCCATGCTGATTTTGTGTGCTTTTGGCCATTTGGGAAAGTTTTAACATTATGTCATTCCAAAACAAAAGGTGGCATCTTTATTAAATCAGAGTGGGTGATGGACATTTTTGTTTTTTTTATTATTAAGTTTACCAAGTGACAAACAATCTACCTCAGTTCAGCTTTCCATTCAAGATATCTTACATTTATAGTCATGGAGTTTGGCAGTTGCCCTTATCGGTAGTGATTTTACATTTAGCTCATATGTGGGTTATGTGACTGTAGGTTAAAGGCCTTGCTCAAGGGCCCAACAGTAGCAGCTTAGCAGTGCTCAGATTTGAACTCGCACTCTTCTAATCTAAAGTCTAACATTTAGCCACTGAGTTACGTCTGCTTTACTTCAATAAGCTTCATCTTTAAGATCAACTATTGTGTTAAACGCACATTATATATAACGAACAAGTAAAAAAATTGCCAGTAAAATGGATCGGACACACAGTGCTTGGATTACTTCTCCATCCGTCATGATTTATATTCTCTGATGCATTTCTTCATTTCCGGTGCAGTAAAGCTCTTTTGGTGCTGATGAGGTTTAAATGGGAGCAGCTAAGTGTTTAAACGAGGGGTATCTATTGCTACAAGTGCTTTTCCTCAGAGCTGTGCTTTTTCATATAGCTGCTCTTGTCGGCCTCTCTGTAGGCGTGTATACAAGCCATGGTAACATCAAAAACATTGTTGTGGAGGAAAAAAAAAGATCTGTCCTCAGTGCTGTACTGTATCACAGTGATCTTTTCTCTGCCTAGGCTTCGAAAAGCGTTAGGTGTTAAATTGATACAAGATAATATCTTTGTTCTAACAGCAGCCAGTGAGACCGGGACTCATTGCAACTTTTTTAATGTTTTGTAAAGCTTATTAAAATATTTATTTTATAAAGCTTGTTAAGATACTTATTAAACCAAGCATTTCACACATGGTAATTGAAATGTACTATATGTGCTGTCTCGAATTTGCAATTTTAGATAAAATGTCATATTTTGTATTATAGAATTTATAATTACAGTCCCCCCCCCCCTCTTTCTCCAATGCTGTTATAACACAATGTTTGGTCTATTTTAAAATCAATTTTGCATCATGTTAATATGTGCTTTACTGTATGCTCCATAAAATGCATGCTTATCGAAAATGAGGTCATCTGACCATAATATAGTCAGTAAGGTTTAAATTTTTTTTCCTCTCTACAAATCACTACGCCAAATGCAAATATCATGTCTGGTTCCTCACGGATTGTTCTCTTTACAGAAGTGCCATTAATAGCTATGCATCTGGTCTTTTTCCCTTTCTTGTGTTAATAATGACATCTGACATTGTCAGCAGACCTCCAGAGGAAAATAGTTGTTGTGTTGAGAACTTAATTTCTTTGATTCTCCAGTGACTGGGTATTTAGAGAACTGAAGATAGTCCTTAATGACCTATGTAGCTCAAGCTATCGAGGGGTTACTGAGTTTCAAAATGTCTATAAGTGACATTTTGCTTATGTTTGAGTGCAATGAGGTGTGTATTGAGAAGACAGCCTCGGTTTTCACCTGGAGTCAAACGAGCGAGCATACAAATGTTTTGTGACAGCCGCAGACTAGAACACTGGCGGAGTGAAAAACAAGTTCTGATAGGTGATAGACATGTCATTGTGTCTCTTATGAACAGTCTGCCTCTGATGTATTGTCCCTGGCACATGCTATCTTGACCTGATTACATGGTCTCTTCTACACCTGAGCTTGAAATTAGCTTCAGAAAAGGTTTCTTTGGCAGCAGCCAATTTTTTATTTATTTTTTATTTTGCCCTGCTGTTATTGCATTAATAACAAGCTAGGATCATGTCTTGTATACTTTTTATCAATAGCTTTGAGAAAATCATTTACCTGTAAAGTTGGTAAAATAACCAGAATCATTACGATGCATGTAGCTGACTCACTTATACACCACTTCTCCTTTCTTGTCCGGTTTCACCGGGTCAGTAGTTCCGCTTATTTATTAATCCACGCATTTCTTCTAAAAAGGACTTGCCATTTAGTGAGTTTGTTTCGTGTAGTTGATTTTAGCCAAATCAGCCAAAATATCAGATGCCGAAAGTAGGATTTGAGCTGATGTTTTTATTAGGACAATCGCCATCTTGGACAAATCATCAGATTTCCTCTTTTTGCTGAGTCATAACTCTGGGTGGAGCGGGGGAGTGGCCTACTCTGCCACCCGCATCAATCACAGCAACAATAGTGAATAGTGGGCATCTGTGAGCTCACGTATGTTGAAGAGGGCAGATTATGCTTTCCTCTGGGAGCAATTAAAAAAAGATCCTTTTAACATGTCTTGGAGGAAGCATTTGTTAGGCCTCTTAACTGGTTATCAGCTGTTGCAGGACAATAGAGAACTGGCTGCTGGTTGTGAATTAGCAGGAGACAGAATTGTACAGAAATAAACAAGTAGTCCAAGGCTTCATGGAAGAAAGGTAATTTCTTCCGACCTCCTTCTGAAGGTCATTTCTTCTGTCTGTTGTTGGAAAAGCGTGCTCAGATATCATGTGTTACTGGCTCCTCTGGAGCGGTACTATTTTACTTGAGGCAGGTTTCTGAAACGATAGTTTTCTGGGTGTGTGTGAGGTTCATGGAGGTGTTCAAAATTTCCTGCCAATACTTTATTTTTTATGGTGGTTGTTATTGTTTGCCGTTCGAGTTTAGTTGACATTTGGAGGAGTTTAAATGACTCCACCTTACTGACAGCAATGTTGTTGTGGAGAAGAGGAGGTCTTACAAAAGCCAATCACCATCCGTACAATGGTTTCTTGTGTTCGACTAGCCAAATCATATGCTTCTAATGTTGATTTTTCTCCTTTTGGAATGTTGAACTTACTTTTTCTTACAGATTACTCAGAACCCGTGGTATTTAGGGTGCTGCGGCAAGAGCTCTGCCATCCAATGAACGACGAACACACTGTTGTACTTGGTTCATGCTTTTTCTTCTGGCGCGAGTTCTTCAGGAACATGTTTAATATATCTATCAAAGTCTGGGAGGTCTTTGCTGAAGGTGTAGAAGAAGAATGTCTGGAATGAGGAGCTGCTCAGGGGTCAGAGAGCAGGGTAGGGACATAAACAGAAGACGGTAAGGGACTCCAGTGTGTAGTATAAGCATGGGCAGTTATACTGTGGGGAAATCCTAAATTAAGAGATTGATTGCATTTATACCGCAAATATACTTTTCATTACCCATTTCCTTTCATGTTAAAGCGATAGCAGAGATCTGAAAGGACTTAAGAAGCACAGCAAGGTCAGTCCCTGTTGCCTTTTCATGCTATTTGAGAGAATTGTGTCATTTGAACAAGCGTACTAAAAATATCCCACCAAGCTTCATATCCTTTTTACCAAGTCATACCATTGTGGAACACAGTGCATGCTTTGGCTGGCTGACTTCATCGAGGCCTTTGTGTAATTGCCACGGCTGTGTTTTCACTCTGCTAAAGAGGTATTCAGGTATTCAGTACAGGATTGTAGCTCCACTACAGGCCCATTTCATCACCGGATGAAATGGGCCTGTAGTGGAGCTACAATCCTGTAGAATCAAAAGCATCCACATTCAAGCTCGCACATCCCTGAGGTCACACTGAATACCTCTCTACTGCCTCTGTTAGTCTGAGGCATAAACCAGGTAAGAAGTTAAATAAGTCTGCAGTGTTAAAGCATACAATGCAAAATATTACGGAAGTTATTAGAATACATTTCTTTTTCTTCCGGTTATGAATATCTCATCTGTATCATTCTATTCACCCCACGAAAACACAGCCAGTTCTCCTCTCCTGGTCTCAGCTCATGGTTTGATATGGCATCATCTGTAGCTGATTTCTCAGTCTCCAGATGATTGGGCGGGGGGACGCTTTTCTGTTGAGACACCCGGGAGACCTTTTCTGAATCCTCTTAAAGGAAAAATCCTGCAGCTTGCATAACACTATTTATAATAAAGATTTTTGTTGTTGAAATGTCTTGTGAACAGGTTGCTCTGTTTTAATTTGCAACATGCTTTCATACTCACAATGCTGTTTAGCTGCTTGCTTATAGCGGCACTAGTGGGAGTGACCTTGGCTTACAGAGAGCGATGATTTTAATAATGTTGTCCGTCTGATTCTCTAACCGTCTCATCTGTACACTCTGCTCAAACACTGCGCTTGCTTTTTTTGCACTTGTGGTAATGAATTAATTTTCATTAATATGACATTAACCTTGCTTGCATTAAGCAACATTGTAACTGTTCCTTCCTGTGACATTTTCTAGCATTTCACAAAAATAAAGAAACTACAACACTGACCGTAATATTCGCATGAGAATCGCCAAACACCACAAAAGTTTCATTGCAAATGTTGTTGTGTTTCAGGACTGTGTTTTTTCCTTTAAAGGCAGTTGCTTTGTGGGAGTTTTACTAGTTTTCTAAGGCACTCAATCCGCTAGGGAGATTAACATGTCTGCTTACATTACACCGTGCACCCATGGTTTAGCTCAAACGTTGACTGACCTGTCGAAATGTTTTGTTGAGTTTCTCTCACAGTGATGTGTAGAGACTCCCACTGCTGCATCATTTGGGAGAGATTAGAGGTTTACGAGACTCTCGTCCAAGCAGTGAGCTAATCATTCCTGTATTCTTTAAGGGGGGAAAAACGTGCCGTATCTCCTGAAACAGTCACGTTCGATTTTTGTTCTTCTGATTTCAGCCGTGCCGACAATAACTTATTGACATTAATAATCTTATGCACCATACAGTATAGCCATTGCTTGCAGTAACTGATTGATTCAAATGAAAGGCGATTTAGAGCTTAATTGCTTTTCTTCCTGTAATTTGTAAAAAATAAAATTTAAAATGGCTTTAGCCCCTTAGCGTTTAGGCTAATGACGATGTTGTTTATTTCTTTTGTACTTCGGTGAACCTGCTTCTCTGAACTCCCTGCTGTAAATGTTGCTGTTGTTTGGTCTAGAGTCAAGTCTGACTTTCAAAGTGTACCAGATGCTGAGTGTGCTTTTCTTAATGGTTGTGCCATTTCCAAAGTAAATAACTGCATATGCTTTGCATTGGAACCAATAGCTTCATCATTGCCACCTATTCATGGTTTAAATCTTTTGCCTCCTCAAGCACGCCCCATATAATTATATTCAGGATGCACGATCCACCAAATATCAGTGCGCTGTTGTAGTACTAATGGTCATACTCCTGCACAGGCCTTTAGTTTTAATGTATAAAGCCAGGCTTATATAAGAAGTGAAATGAAGGTCCTACACCTGTCTTTAGTTAACTCTCAATGTCGAACTTTTACCATTAGGTAAAAGCCATTAGTGTTTGTTTAAACGCTCACCATGCCAGGCTCTGTATTTTATATATGTTCGTCTTTCTTGGAGTACTTACTAAGGGGTCCGTCACAAAGTCTGGAGAAACTAAACTGTCCTTTTTTTCTAAAGAAAAAGTTCTGAACCAAGAAGTTTTTTTTTTTTTTTTTTTTTTTTTTTTTTTTTTAAAGAAGAGTTTCAAAAACAGTGAAAGTAAGGAGGTGGTATTTTTATTTATTATTATTATTATTATTATTATTATTATTATTTTAAATTAATTTTTTCTTCCTGATTTTTCCGTTTGCTGGTTGACCCGCTCGTTAGCTAACCCAGTTTACAGATACCAACTTGAGCAGGAAACTCAAGTTGTGTGCTTCTTCTGAGACATACAAAGCCACACCCTGCTTCTTTTCAGACTGCTGCAGGAAAATACTAACTGCCCTTTTTCACATACATGAGATCACATAAGCCAGTAGGTGCATTTACATGTACTCTACAGGATAATAACGCGTCATGTAAAGACCTCGGTCGGAACCGCTGTGTGTCTGACTGAGGAAGGGACATGATTTGCTGAGACTGAATTCTTGCAACCAATCATAATGCAGAAAGCTGGATTTATTGGAAATGACTATTGAAGATGACTGGTGAAGAAAAATACTACTACTACTGGTTCACAGCAGGGGAAAACACTTGGTGAATGTAAAAAAAAAAAAAAAAATCTGGTTCAAAGCTTTGATCACATAAAAGCACATCTTGTTGGATCAGTGTCCATGTAAACAGTTATGTCCATCTTTAATTATGGAATTATTTCAATCAGACTGTGGAAATACTGTCCATGTAACCATAGCTATTGGTTGTCTTGTGTCAGTCTAAAGAGTAATTATACTTTTCTTATCTGGATTCAAAAGGCAGAATGATTTCCTGCTATTCAGGAGACATGATTTTAGGGTTTCCACAATGTTCACGTAGAGTAGATCAGCTGAATTATCTGTGGTTGACTGGAAAAGAGTTTGTAGAAATAGTTAAAAGGTTAAAGCTTTAATTTAACAATGATATAATATTTTTCAAGTCCACGTACATGTCTGCATGTCAACCCCTTAATTTTTTTAAAACTAATTTCACAAAATTTTGTTTGGTGTGGCAATATTATATGGTATTGGTTTCCACTGGACTGGTGGCTAAATGTTAGGAAATTGTACAAAAGTTACCCAGTTCAAGATTTTAAATCTATTGTCATTTCATTTTATTACAGTCAGTAGGAAAGAGAGGATATAGAAAAGTTTTACGCCATGTTGTACTTCTTTCGTCGTCTGCCAAATACACTCCCTGTTCGATAATCAGAGCATGGTTAATGGATAAGAAATAGAAAAAATAGATTGGATTGATGATTATTCAAAGTTTTGTTTTAAAGTGCCCCTATTATGTGTTTTCAAATATGATCTTTCATGCAGTGTGTCATGTAGCTGTATGTGAACATAAATCTGCAGTTGTGACGCCGACAGTGCACGATAAATAAAGTTTTTGTCTATTAAAAAAAAGTGTCTGCTCACATCGCCTAAATGAGTCGTTAGCAATTCAAATCTTTTTCTGTTACGGATCCACGTCACTAAGTAACATATTTGCATAATGTCCGCTCACGTTCTAAGTCGCAAACAACTTGCCCACCCACAAACAGTACAATTTCCATGTGGATTAATGTTACATCATGTCAAGAAGACGCGCTGTGAAAGTAAATTTGCGGCAGCACAGGTTTTCACATTCGCTTGGCATTCTGACAGTTCCCACATGTGCACCTAAACAAATATTACAATGACGATGCTATTAACGTTACCACACTCTTGTTAACATATGACACTTACCACTGAGAAACGTCCTGCTCCAGTCGTGTTTTGTCGATGTGCCACTTCAACCGTTTCATCGTCAGACTCCGGCTTGAATTGATAGAAAAGATGGCCTCGATTTTACCCTATGTATTGACAGGTCTCCAGTATGGAGGACTAAACATGACATAATTATAAATAAATGTGTGAATAAATAAGTAAATATAGAAATAAATAAATACATAAATAAAATTGCTAAATAAATTCCTACTTTTGTTTATTAACATATTTCAAGATTTATTTATTTCTGAATTTCCACATTTCT
>JAQMYJ010000004.1:10046754-10069655 GCA_030014305.1 Clarias laeviceps
TACATGTAAACCTGTTTTAAGAGACTCATTAAGCAATATTAGCAACCTTTAAAATGGCATAATAGGGGCACTTTAAATTGACCGCAGCACGTAAAAAATTCACTTGTACCACTTCAGCGCTGTTATTCTAGACGTCAACTTATTGAGTAATCCCAGTAAAAATATTCAGTTTATCTTTTCTAATTAATATATATCGCTGCAGGTGTTTGTTTACATTGAGCAAGTAGCTAAATTTTTAGCAGCTTATTTTTAAATCTACCACATAACTGTTTATAACATTGCTTTTACTCAACATTTTGATTTCGCTGTGTTTTAAAGTGGAATAAAAAGTTAACTTTTTAACATAAATGAAGTGCTGGTGAATGAGGGAGATTTAAATACTACGAATTATGCGTGTTGATGTGAAAGAGGTTCATGTAAAACACTGCATAATGAGTCTGGACCCGTCATTATCATGTGTACATCATTTTTTTTTTTTTTAAGGAGATTCATATCATTTCTCGCTTCGGTTCTTCTACCTCTGAGTGGAAGCTTGTCTGCATGTTTACTCCACCGGCCTCATCATGGTATCTTGCTTTTCACAGTGATGTGCTAGGGCTATCGATTACCATGCTCATCTCTTGTCTGAGTGGATTTGAGTTTCAGGGTTGAAGTCTGTGGGTGGGTGTGTGTATGTAAGTGTATGTGTGTGTGTGAGGCCGGGGAAGGTTTTGAGACCTGTCTCTACTGCTTGTATGATCACGTTCCCTGTGATGACATCATCTTGAAGATTTGTGTATACTTGCTCTGCTATGCTTGGCATGCTCCTACACGTGTGTGTGTGTGTGTGTGTGTGTGTGTGTGTGTGTGTGTGTGTGTGTGTGTGTACACACACACACTTGCACACAGGTGTCACTTGGATACAACAAGACCGAACAAAGTACACAAGACATGAACCGTCCTGTTTTTCATTATCAGTTCCACGTCTTCTTTCATTTATCCACGCATCTCTCGCTCGCTGTCTGCCGGCCACTTTCAGTTCACGCTCTTCAGGTCAGTATGTTACATGGTGTGGCTGAGAGCCAGAGGCATCTAGTGAGCTAAGGCCGAAGAGATTTCCCCTGCGTACTCTAGTAAGGAAAAAAACAAACAATGCAGCATGTCTCTACTGCTTTCAAGAAGGAGGAGACTCTTCACTGTCTCGGGGTGTTTTCACACTTGCAATTTTTTTGATGGGCGAATCCACTTGCAATGAATGATTTTGATGTTTGTTTGTGTGAAAATTGTTCACAGGAGAAATGTGTGTATTTGGATTACAATCTGAAGAGTAGCTGTTCAGTCAGGACAAAAGAAATGGAGCCTTATGAGAGGAAGAGGAGTTAGTGTGTGTGTGTGGGGTTCTCTGGTAGCTGAGGGGCTCCGACATATAGCTGAGCTGCATTACGTCAAAATATAGCAAACACACGTGCCTAGAAAGTGCGCTTACACTATTTAATCGCAATATTGAGTTTTTCAGCTTTGCAAGCGTCGACTTTTATAGAGTTGTATAGGAGTCACTAAAAACACATCAGCTTATTCACGGCGGAAATTGAGGGTACTTCCTGTTGCAGCCGGATAAATGAAATGCAGATGACCTTAAAACACAGCTTTAAGTTAACCTGCATTTAGAAATTCTCTAAACTTCTCCTACATTATTACTTCATACTGTCAATTTATTTCCAAAGTACTACCTGCTGGAAGGAAAAAGTTTCTTATAAAAAGTATGATAGTTTGTATGATGTATGAGTAAAGAAGTGAGCGTGAAGAAAAACAAAGTGTGGAAGGAAGTACTAGAGCTTGTTGATGTTTGTCTGTAGTGTGTGTGTAATTTGAGCTGGTCACAGGTAATGAAGAACCACATGCGTAGTAAATCAAACAAGCAGTTTCACACTAATTACAGTGTAAATGAAGTTGTGTTTAACCAGTTAGAAGATGATGTATTGATGTATAGTCATGCGGTGGAGCCTTTAGCAAAGAGTCTGTAGCTCTCGGCAAACAAAGCTAATAACACGTAGCTAAACAATGACCAGTTTTTATACAGTAACGCTCACGGACGCAGTAATGACTCACTGGTGTAACGCAACTTTATGTTTTACTTTACTGTTTGTTAATTCAAAATAACAATGCAAAAAAAATCAGAATGTATAAGAACAATATGGTGGAGAACGTATTCTCACAAACTTTTAAGCCCGCACAAAATTTAAGAAGAAAATTTGATTTGCGGTTCGGACTGCATGAAACCAATAACGCCCTTCCTCGAATCTCAAGTACTTATAAACCACAAGTGAAAACGCCCTTGATGGTGTGTGTGTGTGTGTGTGCGCACACCAGGATGAGCCTCACAAACACACTGTACTGTTTATAGTCAATGTCTTGTTCTCTGTTCAGGTTTGATATAACTTATCTTTTTTTTTTTTTTTTCTCTGAGTCAGCACTATTTTGAGACCAGGGAGCTGCCTGTTGATCGATGAGACGTCAGTATGTTTGTGGTTTCCTCTGGGAGGGTAGAGTGTGAGGGAGTACACGCAAACTCATCATCAACTCCCAGCTGCGTCGCAGAGATGTAAGCAGCGCGTTCGACACTGACGCAGACGACTCGGAGAAGGCGTTAGTCGGATGATTATTAGGCAGGGCTTTTGTGGTTTTCCGTTACTGCAGGGTGCCTTTAAGGCACGGAGATCGCCTCGGGTCCTAATCTCTACCAGAACGAGCTTCCTGTATCCATGTGAGGAACGGACAGCAGCTCCTCATGTCAGAAGTCTGATGGCGACCCACAGTAGGCCATGTTCATCAAATTGCCATGTTATTTTAAAAAAATGAAAATAGTATCATATTGGAGCAACTTTAATAAAACTATCAGGAACAATAAGATTGAGTTTAAAATAATAATCTGAAAAGAACACCATTAATGCCAATAATAATAATAATAATAATAAATTTTATTTATAATGCACTTTATATTTGAAACAAATCTCAAAGTGCTACAAAATTAACTTGACCCGAAAGCTCTGATAAAAAGATAAGTTTTCTGTGATCATGTTTCTCTTTATATGCATTTATGCACTTATGTAGCTGCCTAGCTCACTTTTTAAGAGCTGTGCGATAATCAATCTTTTGTTGAATGATTCTGATAACTGAATAATCAGTGGCTAATTTTTTTTTAATTCCGAACCGATTCCCACTTTTTAAATGATTTAGCTAAACTTACAAACATTAAATTAATGTAAAATTCGTAAAATTTACGAATTTCTAAACAATATAGAATGATATTGCAAGATTAGCACTACTACTACTTCTTTCAAATTTTTTCCCAGTTGGTGCAATACCTGGCGCCACCTACTGGACTGGAGAGTGGAGCAGAGAATTGTCAGTTTATCAGATTGTCAGATTATTGCTCTGTATGACATTTAAACAATTAAACCACACCTCACAATGTGCTTCAATGTTTATTAGATGCTTTTATTAGTTTAAGTCAAATCTTAAGTCGCAATGTCCAGAAGTCATATTGAATTGACAGGCGATTCACAGCTTTATTACTGGGTTTGATTGTTGGGTAACCAAACCACTCGGCACTCTGAAAGGATGAGGGGCTTTACCATTCATCCTTTCTCTATACCTTTAATGGCTAATTCTGCTGATTTGTTTTAAGGACAGAGAGAGAGATTTAATTCGCTGACTGACTGTTGTCACATCTCATCAGTTTCCCTTGTAGCACATAGTGATACTGTGGCATTTTCCTCATTGGTTGAACAGTAAGACAAAGTTGTTTGACAAAAGGTTATTGAAAATGAGCTTTATTGCCCAGCCCTAATGTTATCCGCACTGTCCATGTTTCTATGAGCACACTGTGTTTGTTGTGTGCATTATCTTGTCCCTGACCACAATTTTCTATTGTGTCTTCCTGCACCTGGCCGTCACAAGACTGAGTTGACATATTCTGTAAAAGAGGGGTGTGTATGTGTGTGTTGGCTAGCTCTCACATCTGGTCACCCCCCTGCTTTCCCTTTTGAGGGATTGAAGTTTTAAAGTTGGGGCTGGGAGCTTGATTGATTGTGCAAGTTCCTGTAGAGGGAAATCTGTGCTTTCTCAAGTCTGTAGTTTTTATTCCAAGTTTTTTTTCTCTCTTATTTGGTTTGCGTCCCATTGTAAAAGCACATGCATCATGTTGAAACCCAGTGTGGGATGATGTATTCCTTTGATTGTCTTTTTTTTTTTTAATTCGTCTCCTCGACACCCATTGCTGGAGACTAGAAAAAAGGTCAGTAAGGCTGGAGTTTGTATAAAAGAGTAAAACACAGCTGCTGCTGCTATGTTGAGTTGGCAGAAGTGTTTTTTTTTTTTTTTTTTTTTCTGTCCGCCCTGAACTTGTCTGTTGCTCAAACAAGTCAGTAGGTATCTGTTTTAACGAGTCTCAAACTGGGCGTGGCTAAAGAGATCCTAAACCTTTCTCTGCAGGCTGTGATTTGAGCAGGAGGATGCTTCTTCATCTGCATGTACAGACATGCATGTGGCACCAAGCTGCTGCTCAAATATGAACCATCAGCAGTCTTTCTCATTCATTTCCTCATTTATTACTTCTACGTGCATATTACTCAAATCCCTCTAAATCAATCCGATGTCATTATAGGAACTTGAGCCGTATTGCTGTAACACGACGGACTAGAACTCTCACCCGTGTACCCTTCTCACTGTTCCCTTTCCTGAAGTTAAGCACATTTATCACATAAGTATTTAGGATTTCCAGGCAGAGCTGACATCAAACCACAAATATCGAAAGTCATAAATTCATATTTATCCACAAAACAAGTTACACCACCTGAGGATCAACTTATCCCTAGTCTTTTATTTAAGAACATGGAGTATCTACAGATGCTGGGATACTCACATTTTAGCAAGGCGACATTACTAGACTGTGTTTTCTGCTTGAACAAAAAGCTATGAAAGGTGTGCTAAGTGTTAACAATACCCGACCTAGGTAGCTTGACCTGTTGCATGCAATTATATTTTTCTTCCCCCAATTATCATCATAAGTTTTTTTTTCCATTTTTTTTTGGTGTGACGTTAGAGTTTTGGGTCAGGTGGAAAAGAAGTGACCGAGGGGGAAGGGGTCGGTGGAGCAGGAAGGCAGAGAGCAGTTTTCCCTCTTAGTGAAATAAACCGTTTTAATGTAGACATGCAGCACATTCAGCAGCGACAGATACAGGTAATTCAAACGCTTCATTGACAAGAATATGACGTGGCACTGTGAATGCTCTTTCAGCCGCCGCAGGCTGTTTATAACTAAGCAGTGCTTGAGCACTTGGTGAGGAGGAGCAGCTTGCGCTCGTGTTTATCCTGAGCTGAAAACATTAGAAAAAGTGTTGATGATGGATAAATCTGCAGTTTCGTTTCATCAGCATTTTTTTCTTTCTCGTGTTCCATGAAAATTATTTCTTCGCTGTGTCACACTGTATAGGCTACATAAGGCTAATTGAAAATGCTTTTGCTATTTTTTTTTTTTTCTTTTCTCCCCACCATGGACAGTATTCTCTCAATACAATTTCTCGCATGCATATCCATCAAAAAGAGGTCCGAGGGAATCGGCACAAAGGGTTGTTAAGCGTGTCGTTAAGCGTGTAGCCGCAACCTAGAAAGGACACGGTGCACGTTTCACATTTCGAGCCTGATTAGCAATGATTACATTAATCAGGTTGCTTGTTGCAAGTTGCTGATAAGTTTACTGAGACATTTCTACAGATGTGCACCCTCCTGAGTGGATGACTCTACATAGTCGCATGTCTTTGGCCTCTTCTTTTTGTCCAAAGATGATCTAAGGCCAGACACTCTTAGGGCTAAAACTGTTCCCCCCACTGTTAAACGTTTGGAAAAAATGTTTTGAGCATGTCGTCATTCAGACTTCCTCTCGCCAAAGTGTGGCCTACGCCCATGTTCTCATTCATGGAAGACCTTCAAGTCAGGCCTATAGAACTTTTTTTTTTTTTTTTTTTCTTTTCTGCTGTTCAAGGATTAATAACTGGAAAACACAAAGGAATAAAAGAGGATAACTACGCTCCAATAGAACACTATCAGACAGAAAAACTAAGCAGAAATTCAGTGGATGTGTGCTTTAGTACATGGGAAGATATTCATCACGCCTGACACTCATGCAAGGTGGTGGAGCAGAGCTGGGATTTAAATCTCTCAGTCCAGTGTGGACAATGTTTGGCGAGGAGTGTCTAGGTTTTAAGTTGAATATTTGATTTGTGCTGCTTGTCTCATGGGCTTTCTTTCTCTTTGCATTTTTTAATAATGTACAGGAGCAATAACATACAACTGAGCTTTTACCTCCAGGCTATAATGCATAGTGTAGGCACTGCACAGATGAGATGTCACCATTTCTAACGTTGAAATAATCCACAAATGACTAAAGTGGAAAATCCTTGGCTGTCGATTGACTGAAAAGGTTTAGCAAGCTGCTGAGACCAAGTGTGTGACATCGTTCCATATGAAATGTGTATTTGGGGAGTCAAAGATTTTTAAAGGACTTCAGATAGAAAGAAAGCCATGTGTTCGGCTCCTGCTCGGTCGTATCATGTTGTGCCTACGCTAGCTGCTTTGACATGAGCTCAGAGTCCAGGGCTGGTGTGAGTTTGGTGTGGGTGATTAATTCAGGCCCCAGAGTGTCTGCTGAAAGGAAAATTTAGCTGCCCGCCGCCTGGGGAATTCACAGGTTGTGCAGGACACACTCTCGGTCACCCTTCCTCCTCCATTTAGCATTACCAGTAATCCAAATGTAACACGGTGAATCATTCAGAAACTGTCCTGTCATTTCCAAGTTGCTTCCAGGTTTCCAAGATGCATAAAAAAAAAATCACGACATGCTGAATTGCATTTCAGTGTCTACATTTATTATTAGAGAATGACAAATTGGGAGGTGATGAACTGTGACCCCTGGGCCGTGTTGAGTAACAGTAAGATCCATTTCTCCTTTACAGTCATGACCTTTTATAATGTCTCAAATTCTTTGGCCATGATACATTTTGAAAAATCTGAATAGATTACTGAAAGCGTGACTTTTTCACCCCATTCGTTACACATTTGCACAATCTGGCTGGTATCATTAACTGACATTGTAATTAACTTGCCATGTGAGTATTAATATGGATATTGTGAAATTATTATTGTTCAATAATAATAATAATAACGATGTCAGTGTGGTGATGTAGTTTGTGTGTCTTTGTATTGTTGCTTAATGCAAATTCACATTCAGTTATGATTAGAATTTGTGAATTTTCTTGTGTAATAAGTGTCGGGCTTATTATCTAATCTCTTTTTTTTTTTTTTTTTTTCTGTTTTCTAGTCTGGTGTGTGTTAGCCTTTTTGTTGTCCTAACTTGTGTGTTATTTGATGCGGTATGCTCATGCATTTTTCTTTATTTACTTGGAGCTAGATAGTGCCTGTCTCAACGGACATGACAAATGGTTATGGGGTTAGGGAGCATCATAGCTCATTTGTGGCAGAGCCTGAGACGCTGGGTAGTGTGAGCCTTTCTTGTATTCATTTTATAATTTGTCGCCATTGCAAAACCTTTCTTTTCTTCACTGGAACAATGATACAATCTCATGGTCGAAGATACTGGATGTATTTTATATGCAGCCTTCGTGGACCATGCACAAAGTAAAATTCTGGTGGTAGTGGTGGTGGTGATGATGGTAGCAGTGAGAGTACTGTGCTGGTTGAGACATCCAGCATCAAGCATTTGCCGCGCCTAAGGTGCATTGCGCAAAGCCTGAGCTTTAAACAGTCTTTTAAGCAGTAAAGAAGGCCGAGGCTGGCTGCCTGAAGAGCACTTGATCCTCCGTCAGTGAATAAGGCGTAACTTCAAACCCCTCCCTTCCTGCTCTTAGGTCACTTCCTTTCCTCTCCAGCCTCCTTTCTGTCTGTCTCCTTTCTCCAATCCTGTTGCTCCTCCTGTTGCCTGGTGACCGCGATCGTCTTGCATATTTATTGCCATCCCACCTGGCCCGAGGCAGCGATGGTTTAACAGCTGGCCCTTCCCCCTTCCTCATTAAAGAGGCGTTCTGCGACTCTGGCACCGCGAGCCAGAGGGTCAATAGCGCCAGAAAACACCAAGGGGGGTCTTTAAGACCATGTGGGGCTTGGCCTCTGTTGACTTCCTAGCAGCAGGGTCCGCTCTCATCTCCCTGTGCATAAAGCTTCCATCCTGGTGAGCATCCGCTTGTCTAATTGCTGCCTGGGATCCAGCAAGGCCTGCTTGGATGGAAATGAGGGGATGAGAGAAGTGTAATGGGCTCAGCTGTTGGCCAGTGTGACAGTGGCAGGACTTCATCGATTCGGGAATGGCGTGTCTCGGATTCGTCAGGTCGGCTAAAGTGGGCGCAGATTGCTACATGTGATAGGGATCCCTCTTTATTTTAGGTAGAGATACGCCGGTATATCTCACCTCTGTAACCATAATACAATACTGACTGCTGGCCAGTATACTCTGTATGCCAATTAACTATTGTGTATGTTGTGTGCGTGTGCATGCACGAGTCTGTGTGACAGAGAAAGAGAGCTTGCCATGAGGTGGCCTTGTTGGACGAGTCACCATTAACCACCTCTGCCTGTTCTGTAACCAGTGAGGCGCTGTGACTGGAGGAATGAGTGACCTCTTGACCTGTTCGAACATGTTGCAGCCTTCTTCATTGTGATTTCATTGCAATCTTATGTAGAGCTTCGGCTATATGTACTATTAATTGAATCTCCGATTTATAAGACAAAATTCGCTTTTCAGTTTCAAAACGATTATTTTTCTCTAAGTGAAAAAAAATTATAAAACACTAAAAACACTACAGGGTATAGGTATAAGCAAAAACAATATAATGAAACATGAACTGCTTATTTGGACTAAAAGTGCTTAAAAATTACTTTCACTAAAATGTTTTCTTGTTATTTTAGAACAGTAATCAGTACAACTTCTGTTTATTCTAGTAAAGTTCTGGTTACTCTAGCAAAATATTAGGGATTGGGGGGGGGGGGCGCGGAAGTGCAAGCTGCAGACCTAAATTACTTTTTATAAAATAAATAGTTGTAAAAATAGATTTGAAGAAAAACTATTTTGTAAACCACGTGCAACTTGCATGCTAAATAAAATCAAACATGTGCCTGACAGCATTTTACATGTTACAAATACATGTTTTTAGGGAGGAGCACAAGCCTGTCCACTGCATCAGGCTTGAGACGTGTCCTGTGGCATCGATAAAATCCATTTTCATTTTTCAACCTCGAAAATAAACCATAAATTCAAATTAATCGATAATACCGATTAATCGCGCAGCTCTAAACGTATGTTTTGGAAAAAAAAATTTAATGTTCACTTCTAAAACTTGCAACATAACTTACAGTCTGAAAGCAGGGAAAATGCTAGAAATTGGCAGGATACTGGATAGTCCTGGACTAGAGTGGGGAACATGTGCATCGGAATTTCCATATTTAAACCCAAACCCATTTAATCTAGTGTTCTACTTGCATCTGTAAACGAATTAGTCTGATAAAAAGACTGAAATTTTAAAATGGGACCTCACTTCCTTTCTCCATACCAGCTGCTATCGGCTTCCTACAGCTTTAATATAACGTGGTGGAATGAGCTCTCTGGTGTCCTCTGACTTCCTGTGTCAGTCCTTAGTTGAGTTGTATTTTCACCCAAGTCTGCGCATCATCTCGATCTCACCAAGGTGAGAATGCTGCAAATGCAATTACAATATCTGACATTTCTACCTGTCTTATGTTGCATAGGAGTGGACAAATCGTAAACGTAGTAGCGAGTCCTCTGGGGAAAGGAAAGTGAAATGAAGCCCAGTCCCAGCTTCTGCTTGCCCAGAGGCCTAATTAACTCTGACTGCCTGATTATGTACATTATTATACACTATGGAAAATGGCGAATGCTTGAATCGTTGCGAGCAGTGACTTTACATAGCCATGATATTTATCCACTGCTGATAACGTCTCTAGTGATAAAGCATATCGTGTTTGCACCCTTGACAAAAAGGCAGAATGTCTTTGACTAACATCATGTGCCGTGACATTTATACAAGTCTGGCTAGCATGGTTATTTTTACTCGCTGTTTAGCTTGCATGTAAGTACATCATCGGTATGCTAACATTAGAACTGAAAATTAGTTCATGATTACTTTCATATTCTTTAATATTTCGACTCTGGAAACATACCAAAAGTGAAAAGTTTCTCTTTTGAAGAAAGTGAGTAGGAATGGAGTTTCAGGTCGATGAATGAATGAATTTAAAAAACATATCTACTGAAACTCTGGATGCATTGTCTGCTTGGTCAGGGCAACCTAGACCAGAGATTAGCTCATCCTGGGTTGAATAATAAGACATAAAACATGGCTGTAGTTCCTCTTTAAGACATAACGAGTCGGGTCAAAGTGACATTAAACCTCCAAGTTGAGTTTTTCTCTCCCAGGAAACGAGTATCATTAGGCTGAGGGCAAAGACACAGGAAACTACAGGCAATCGGTTGAATGTTCAGTTTAAGGCGTCACGCAAATGTCAGGACCAGAAGAGGTTGTGGACTTTTACACCTTATCTGTGTCTCAACTTGGGTAATTTGCATTTTCTCTTTCACTCTTGCTTTCTGTCTGATGCATGCGTGTGAGCTGAGCTGCAGCACGCTTCTCCCTTTCTCTCTCTCTCTCTCTCTCTCTCTCTCTTTCTCTCGCGCTGATGCCAGTAGTGCCTCATGCCAGTCCTTTTAACATGCCCAGGCTGCTTCAGCACCGATACGTGCTGACTACTGGCACATGTCAGCTGAGCAGCTTGTTCAGGGCTTGCTCTGTGAGATCGCTTCATCCGAGTCTGCTGCTCCTCTGCTTTTTCTGTCAGATCTTAGGCTGGACTTATTTAGCTGTCAGATTGCCTGAGCGCTGCTCGTTTCCCAGGATTGGCCTCATCAAGTAGGAGAGATTACGCTCACACCTGTGTCCTTCAGCCACTGATCAGTTTTTATATCCTCGATGAATAAATGCATGTTTCCGTCCTCTGCACCTGTACCATAAGAGCGCTCGAATATGTGTGAAGAGCAAATACAAAATATTTTCATGTACTCCACCCACTGTAATGTGTAATGTCCATTTAGTAGGTCATAGCATGAGTGTAGCACAACTGTGCAGTATACAGTTTTCAGCGACTTGGGACTTGGTTTCTCGGTGATGTAACCCGGATCCTCTTTGAAGTGATTCCATGGGAACATCAAAATGTAAATCAAAACATGCCTACTAACAAAATGTTTAAAATTGTTGCTACAGTCTATAAATAATTTAGATTTTTTTAATGGTTACATTTTTGCAAGGTATCATCATTTAGCATTAGTTTCATCTGATGTTTGTACAAACCATCAGTAGTTTCCAGTCTTTGAGGATGAATGTGTACAGATACTAAACATACTGTACATTACATTACATCACAGCACCTTTTAGTTTGCGCACGTGACCGCATCCGTCACGAGTCTAATGCAAATGATCTGGGACAATTTGCACAGAGGTGCCAAAGTCTATGGTTTAGCTGTAGCATTTTTTCGATTAGTAACTCATTGCCGTTTTTTACCCCAAACCCCCCCGCTAAAGCGTTCATCAGACCGATTGTGAATAAAATATATTAGGCACAAACGTCACTTCACTGAAGGGGAAAGGTTGTAGAAAGTGTAAAAGGTGCTTGTGGTAGAGACTATTTCCACGTCATGATGACTAAATCAAGATAAAATTTGATGTGTGAATTCAATAGAACAAAAGTGGGTAGAACTAGTGTTAATTTTGACGGCTATTTAAAATTTTAGTCTTAAGCCTGGGATAAATGTCCCTGTTAGTTTTTTTTAATCAGTCTTATCCTATTTTTTGTTTAGTCAAGTTTTAGTCGACAAATAGTCAGAGTATTTTAGTCTGGTTTTAGTCAAGTCAAGATTATTATTATTAATTAACCCTACAGTAAATCTAGTCTAGCCAAAACCATTTTTATTTTTTAAACAAAATAATTATCTTAATATTTTAAAATGTATCTTTCATCACAACAACTGCTGAATGTCCTGTGCATATATTTTTTTAACTACAAAACAATGAGAGTATGAATACCGTGTTTTTAATTATTTTTTTTTTAAATATGAATTTACACACTTGGATACTGTAGCTCCTGTGAGTCACAATCATTTGCTAGCCTATTAGATTAATGTGTTTGGCAACGGTGTAACTATAAAATAAAATACATCACAACATAATTATGTTAATAAGTGGTAACATAATTACCACAAAGAGGCTGCAAACCTGGGTGATTATTATGGTATGCCTTGATGTCTCTCCTCAGGTTTGTGGTATTTTATTTTGCCCCCACTGTTTCCCCTCCGATATTACTACACATCGGTGATTTTTCTCCGGTTCAATATGAAGAAACTGGGCCCAAATATCGTCTCGAGTAACTGCTGTGACGACGAAGAGTTAAAGATGACCGCAAACTACGCCTGATATGCCGTGACCCGCGAAACACAGCTGCTCGCGCCATAAAGAATGAACATCGTATTGCAGTGGATTGTGACGAAAAGTAAATGTTAACGAAAGTAAAGATGTTTTGTTAGATATTTTTAAACCCATTTTAGTCTTGTCTCTTTTTCGTCAACGATATTGCATGCCGATTTCATTACTGTCACTGTTCATTGATATCCGTGATGTCTCATCATCGTCTCGTCTTAGTCACAGTAAAAAAGGTCGTCAGCGAATATTTTTTCATCATTATTTTCGTTGACTAAATTAACACTAGGTAGAACTTTGACCTTATTGATCAGAAGAAAAAATTTTTCTTTAAGTAGTGTTGTGTAGATAACACCAGCAGGTGTTTGCCTGACTGTTCTCTTAAAGTTGTTTGATGCACCATCTGAGACAAGCAACCATCTAATCTACTGACATGAAAACTAGTTACTTTGCTCTGGCAACTTGGAGTTTCTTCTTGTTAATCTCTTTACCTCTCTCTCATCAGAACGCCTTAATAAAGTCGTGCTCAGATATCATCAGGGTACATTTTCTCAGTAAACTGGCGCCATGATTGGACTCCTTGCTTCACGCCATTGTTACTTTTGAATCCCTGGCCTCTCAGGAACCGCACCTGTTGCATGCACATTACACTTGACTGGGAGTTATTGCCACGTCGTCCGGACAGTCCTGACCTCGCTCAAAATCATTTCCACATCCTTGGGCATTTAAAGGAGTTCCTGGGTGGCCAGCTTTTCAGTTGTGGTCTCCAAGCACTTGTGAAACACTGGGACAAGTGTGTTAGTGTAACGGGATTACACGACTGTGTTCTGTTATTTTCAAAAGTCCCGGTATGACTAACACTTCATCGTATTTAGTGTGTGAGGGTGTGATAGTGACATGACTGTTCTGATCCTTATGACAGTTGGACATGGATCCCTCCCACTTACTAAACACACTCACTGATGTGATGAACATGAATGTTACTTAACACATGAAGGCGATCCAGCATCGTATAACTGTGTATGTGATTGTACTGTGGAGTTTCCACTTATTTTTATTCGTCTTTGTAAAGAATAAAATCAGGGCTGTTGAAACATCTTGTCTAAGTTAAGTTCTCGTGGCCATCGCTGAACTTTTCTTCTCTTTTCCATTGTCCACAAGTCTCCAGAGTATGCAGTAGTGAGAAAACGTGCAGTAATGTAGCGTTCCACTTGGGTTTGAGAGTTTTCCGAGCCACTCAGAGTATGACGTGACTCACTCTCATAATAAACACTACCCCTGGTAAAGATAATGATGGCTGATTTTACTGAATACTCCTGCTTTCCAGATAACGCACGTGGTACGCTCTGGCCCCTTGTGTCTATTGACATACATCCTCTTTACTGAGGAATTGCATTGGACCATATAAAGGTAAAAGTACTGCGAAGCTGTCTGACATTGTGTCTTTTGTTTGTGACACTTTCTATAGCACTCTCATTTGTCATATTCATAAAAATGTGGTGATTTTATAATAATCCTGCAAAAGATCTCATCAGATTTGTATTCTTCAGAACGTTTCTGTGACTAAAGCAGACGAACAAACACGTGATGACATAATACGGAGGATATCCGGTTCTAATGTTGATTTAACTACAAGGAAGTAAAAACAGAGGATCAGGATAGCAAGTACTGTATAGCATTACCTCATAAACATGCCTTAGATTAAAATCCCGTCGTGGATTAGCTGAACTCGCCCAGCTGTTCTTGAGCTACAAAGTGAATATTAAATGGCTTGGCCACTTTAGTGCACTAGTGTCATACGCCATGTGTCTATAGTTTGCCATTTTGAAATTGCTATACTGACAGTGTTGCCATAGAAACGGTCAAAAGGTTGGTGTCCTCAACCGTTTTTATTTTTGCATGATTAGTACCTAGAACGAAATGAAAGTTTCGAACAGATAGACGAAAGTAATAAATCAAGCCACAGGTGTGATGGCGCTAAGAAAAAGACAACATTAGGAAGAACTCCATCCTCAAAAGGGAGGTCGTGTCGTCTTCTGGGTGACGCCACAAGGTGCGATTATCACTCCGGAGAGAATGCAGGTGTAAAGAGAAAAATCTTGCAGTACGCTGCATGTTGATTTCTAATGCTTTCAGTTTCAGCTTTATATATAAAACAGACTTGTGTGTGTATGCGTGTGTGAGAGAGGAGTTTGTATCGATCCCCATGGGGATGCCTCTTCATTTGACCTTTACAAAGATGTTATCAACACTCCTCAAAAGGGTCCTAGTGCCCTGCTTTAAAGATGGATTCAAAATCTGTACGTCATGTAGAAATGTCAAAATCTTCACTAAAATCATTGCATTTAATTTAATTGATTTAAAGTATAGCCTTACTCTAAGGCTTACACTAACTCAACCAATGTCCCTGGATCTTGTGTTGTTTTTTTCCCCGTGTTTTGTTCTCCATGTGAACCCTCTCGCTCAGGCTGCCCTGTGATTCCGAGGTCACAGAGATGCAGTTCCTTTCTGACTACAGGGTTCATGTGAGTTGTTGACAGAATAGAAACCGAAAATGCAAAAATGAATAGAGAAGTGACTTATTCCTTTCAGAAAAGGGTCGTTATCTGCAACGAATGGTTGTGCGGTGTTTATTATGGCGGGCTGTAACAGGAAAGAAAAGAAGAAGAAAAAAGTGTAAAATTAAATTAAAAAAGGGGTGAGTGCGTTTACTTAGTGTTTATTTACCACAAAGGTAATTTAAGCGAATCCCAAAATTTGGCTGAAAAAGCTTCAGAAGCTTCCATCAAATAGCAATCAACATTAAAAAGGGAAAAACAGAGCGAAAAACATAGCAAGGGATCATACACAGTATAATCTTCACATCAATATAAGCAGTAAGCAAGGGCACGGACCGCAGCAGTGTAGTCAAGCCAAGATAAAAAAACAAAACAAAAAAAAGAAATCACAAAATACAAAACTAAACTCAATATTGTAATCTTTTTTTGTTTTGTTGCTATTATTATACACTGTTCTAATATTCATACATTTTGTATATGTGGTGCTCTCGTACAGGACAATAACCAACTAAGGGTGATGTGATGGCCCGCTGTCTTAGACTGTCTGTGACTCAAAAATGGAAGGTCTAACTCGTTAATTAAGCGATACAGTACTCTGACACATGATTCTCCTTATGCTTAAAAAAGGTTTTAGTGTAATTTAGATAGTTTGTGCAGTTTGAGTTCCAACTGAAATTACAGCTGTATGAGAAAATTACCTTCTGATTTGAGAATTCAGCAGCACTGTGTTGAACAGATCGAGTTTGCACTTGGGAGTGGTCTTGACAATAAGATGACGATTAGCAACAAACTCTTTCTCCCAACTCTAGTCCTGATCCATACATATTCCTTATTTCTGCATAAACAAACTTTTGACCTTTGCTTGTGTGTGGTTTCCCATAGATCCAGTTCCCATACCCGGGGGCTGTCCCGTATACATGTAGAATATTTGATATGAGCAGAACTGATAAAGTGAACCTGAAAGTTTCAGCATCATCCCCTCTCAGATAAGATTTGTTGGATTGTTTGGGGTAATTACTTGATAAACGGTATTGCAAGTGGCGTCAATGCTGCTTGGCTCGCGCACAGTCTAAATTGTATTCATGAATTTTTCAGCGAATAGAATGGACGTTTGAGTTGTTGTTGTTGGTCTTTCGGCTGCTCCCGGCAAGGGGAACACCACACTGGATATTCCACAGCGGAATATCCAGTGTGGTGGTAAATTTTCAAATGGACTAAAACCTTCAGAGCCATCAGGGTTATCTGATGTGCTGTGCGAATCAGATAAGTAATCAGTGGTGTGAAAAGTCCTCAAACAAGCACAGTCTCTACACCCCAATATCTCATTTGTGAAGAAAACTCTGATTACAGCCGTCTGAAAGTGTTTCAAGTGCCAGCAGGCCCAAGATGCGGATCTTGCCTCATCAGTGCTCCGTGACTTTACTCCCGAGGAGAACTTAATCTAGCATGTATGCACACACTTGTTATTTGCTGGTTTACTCGTATGCGTGTTTCTGACTCGCTCTTTCGATAATGAGTGATTATTTTCTGCAAAGCCTCGATACTGCTCATTTTATAGCCCATAAGAAATGAGGCGGTTTTGTACCACTTCCTGTTATAATTCAACCTGTTAATCGTAAGGGAAAGTATGCGCAACCTCTTGACGTGAGAATGCTCGGAAAAATTCTCATCAGGTTCTCATTTACCTGTTGGTCATGCAGCGAGACTATCAATCCATAGTCCATTACTTAGTCAATTCTTTATTATTAGAGGTACTTGAATTTCTTTAGGCTGACTTGAGAGAGCCTGGTTGCTGAATTAAAAAAAAAAAAAAAAAAAAAAAAAAAGGTTCTACCCACTCAATGCCACCCACTAGGTTAACTCTCATTGCAGTAGTGACACTTTTATAGGCAAATTGCTTTAAGCTGATTTCATGTCTTTCTGTATTCGTCTCACTGCCGCAATAGAAAAATGGTCCACCTTTTGTGGAGCATTTAATCATCGGGTAAATGATCAGTGCTGGTAATTCTCAATTCTGGTTGGTCAGGAGGAGTTGTTGAACTTGCGGAAGGGCTTGTAAGACGGTGTGTTGTGTGACAGATTTAAGAGTTTGTTTGTTGAGGTGTAGTTTTCTGTAAGGAGACCTGTTTATCATTTTTTAAAAGGAGTCTTCAACAGAGATTGCAAATGTCTTGTGTGGTAATTTATGTATTACTCAAATCATGGTGTGTGTGTGTGTGTGTGTGTGTGTGTGTGTGTGTGTGTGTGTGTAAAATTTTTATTATTATTTTTTAATTCATTTGAAATTCTTTGTATTTTCACATTAGGGCTTCGAGATTGTTTCTCAGAACATTTGACCTCAAAGTCTGGTTTACTCTGATCAGTGAGAACACAATTGTTCTGGACCAGTCTACCGTAAAAAATAATGGTCTATATGATATGGAGACAATAACGACATCATCCTCTGACCTATAGCCATAGCTAATTAAGTATCTTATCTAAACTATTTACACACATGGTAGGAGCGTATTATTTGTTTGTTTACAATTGTAACAATCTGGAAAAAAAATTATATTGAATGGGGATATTTATAAAAATCTGTGATACTTACAGAATCGCAATACCAATAAAATTAGCACATAAGAGTAGTGATATCGTGTTGGGTGATTCCCATTCGTAGTCCCTTGCTTTACAGGAATTGAGGAAGCAACTGTTTATTGCTATTTTTTTTTTAATAAGGGAAAACCATTCCATGTAACTATAAATTTTGAAAAAACATAAACCGCTGTGGTAAATGAGGAATTAAACACTAGTAGGTGTGCTGTTCAAAATTATGACCTTTGGTCCTCTACATCACAACACCCATGACATTTTTGTTCTTATTTAAAAGAGTAGCATTTTGTAACTTTTTTTTTTTTTTTTTTTGGTTGAAAGAATAGCGCACTCCAGTTTTTCTTTTTAACTCAAGAGTACATCTGTACCCCTTGAAGCCACGCTCATACAAGTTTTGAGCAAATGACACCAATCTGTATTAAATAATGCTTATCTTTTATTACTATTTCTGATTGGATTGCTAATACATCTAGAGCTGGAGGCTTCAGATCATCTTGAGAATGTCACAAGCTATTTCTTTCACATCATCTTTTATATGAGAGCAGTTGTTTATGTCTCTATCCACACTGTTCATGTGTTCATCCGCAGATTTCATATAACCTGACATGTAAACAAAAACCAGCACTGAACAAAAAAGTTAAATATTGTTTTAACAAAATTTAACAGTTAATAGTTTCAAATGTTTTTTATTTTATTTTATTTATTTTATTTTTTTATAGAATCACTCTAGCTAAAAATGTCTTCTAAAGCAAAAAATAAATAAACACGCTCATTCTAAGCAATAGCGTGGCTGAAGCGAATGCTGTTACTCTACTAAATGCAATAATTAATTAAGACTGCTAAGACTGCCACACTTGAAGACAGGCTGACTGCTAAATTGGCTCTGACTATTAATAAGGTCATAATATTTGCTGCAACAGTCAAGCAGCATTTGCTTGCATTCTACAAGGAGTCAAGGTGGACTGGAAAGATGCCCGGCTTTGTTACTGACAAAGTTGTTCAGATTCACACGCTAGACTTTTTTTTACCTCTCGTTTATTTTAGGCAAACTACTTTACTCAGAAATAAGGACTGTTGGATTGTGTACCAGTGATAATCTGCAATTTCCCTCAGGATCAATAGATTTATCTTAATCTTCGAAATAGCCATGGTGTTGTATTTTGTTACATTTTAAAGTTGTAATATTGGCTGTGAGATGTTTCAAGTCCGTGTGTCATAAGACTTCTCATATTCGCTCAAACACTTTTTCACCAGCACTTCCTGTGATTATTATTTTTTCTTTTCCTTTTTTTTATCTTTTTGGTTTGGAGAAAAGTTTGTGATGCTCTGCACTAGAGCTACACGATTTGATAAAAAAGACATTACAATTATTCCGACAGATTGCGATTATGATTTGAACTGCAGTATGTACCTATTAATTGTAGTATATTGTATTCAAACAAATGCATTCAGGTTAACAGCAAATATTGCCGCAGATGATTTCATTAGGAGGATCTATGCCGATGTTTTATCACCTCAAAAATGTATAAAATATAAGCAAATACTTAAATTGATATCTATTGATCCAGATATATATTTCTGGCTATTTTTATATTACTTGTAATAAATTGCAGTCTTTTTGCGATTTAAATAATTTCACAGACTGTATATTTGCGTATTAAATTCACCCTGGTGCGAATTAAGGATTTTTCAGCACTTGTGTGTACGCTGACAAGAAGTAACATTCTTGTTTCAGTTTCGTAATGTCAGATCTGAGGTCAGATGCAGACATGATTTTCTTTAGTACAAGCTATTGTTCCTGCAAAGGAAAAATCAATTGGTGTTCGCTTTGTTTTTTTTCAGTCTGTTTTTCATATATTGATGCCCATGGATCAAGACGTTTTTGCTGTGTATATATTGCCTGGCAAAAAACTGACACTCTGATATTTCATTTGATTAACTTATGCTTTGATTTTTTATTTTTGATTGTGCATGATATGGCATTGTCTATCAAGATTTTAAGTCCTGGAAATGATCGTGCCACCAGGGGTGGGGTGGGAAATGCACTGATGTGGTCATTCAGGTCGTCTGCTGACTTCATTTTAGACTTTAGTCTAGACCGGACCAAATTTTTTCCAATTAGTTGTTTTTCCAATTAGTCCAGTAATTGTGAGTTCTTTTCACATTATGTGTGAGAAAATGCTCAGACATGTACTGTTAAACATAGCTGCATTTTCTTTCTGTTTTGTTACAATGCAAATGTTTTGATCACGGTCATTCATAATTTGTATTCCAGCCACATTTGTTGAGGAAAGCTGACAGCTCAGCGCTGTTCTTCCAATACGTTGGACAATTCTTAATCAAACTCCAGTCATTTTCATGCTTTCTTTGCTTCATGCAGGCCGATGATTTGACCCTCCTGAAACAGCGACTTTTTATTTATTTGGGGTGGGGTGAGGGGCACAGGCTGTGTATATACCACATGGACTATTTTTCTGTCACAATTACAGCATCTAGCTTGTTACTGGAACATTTTGTTTTCCAGCATTTTTATGGAGCATGTCACAAAAGAGGGTTTTATTCTTCTTCCCGTTCTGTTTAACTCGTTTCCCTGAACAAACCCGTTTTTCTCCCACTCCCCGCGTCTCACTCGCTGCCTTCCTCATGCCAATGTAAATGGAAAGCAGAGCATTAGTCGACAGCAGATGATTTGTTCTTTGGTTCGGAGCTATTTAGGCTCAGCTTAAAGGGACAATCAGATGGAGGGGGTCTCGCACAAATTTGACTCGATAGTAACAAGGCTTTTTGAGAGCTGTGTGCGTCTCTTTAATTGCCCCTCTCTGAGGGTACAACGTCAGGCTGTCTGGCACTGATGCCCACTGAAGGCCACTCATATCTGATCTGCAGGCCTTCTTTCATCTGATTGTCCTCCTAACCTCATGAACGATCAGCTCTGGAGAGGATCAGACGAGCAACAGTGACTGAATTAGTATATGTTGCATTTATTCATGACGCTCGGTGCATCCTCAACACAACCACAGCGGGGGCTAAATGGAGAATAACAGAAAGGAAGTAAAAAAAAAAGAGAACATAGCTAAGTGCCAGATAGTCTGCTTGTGGTCTAGTGTGTGTGTCTAAGCTAAGCGACGTTGTGCTCTAACAAACCATTAACTGAGGTATTTGTGTTATTCACAAATATCTCAGTTAATGGTTTGTTATTTAAGGTGCTGCCTTCCTATCTGATCAGTAACCCCAGAAGACCTCACTTAAATTTGTGACCTGTAGACCGAGCACAGAGCGGTGGCGCATCACTGCTTTTTCTAGCGAGTCTGCATCATGCTCTTCACGAAAGTCCGCATCTCACCCAGTTTGCGGAAACTTCACACATTCAGCTCTAGTAGCGAGTGAATAGGTTAACACTTTAGCTAAAACGAAGCGGGCCTCGCCTTTTTCTGATAGTTGACAGATTATGTCTCTTGTACAGTATCTTTAAATCTGTCGTACTTGACGCTTTAAGATTAGCATTCTGTTGTAGAAACTTGAACTGGCTTAATATCTTGTGTGAATGCTTTTATATATTTTTTTGTTAGTGCTGTCAGTCGATAAATTTCATCTAGTTAATCAGTCATGTTCTGTGATTTAATCAGAATTAATCACAATTTTAAAATACTAAGATTGACTTGTGGAATAAAGAAATGAATGACAAACTGGTCAGAGGAAACAGTATGTAGTTTTGTTAAATGTTAATGCTTAAGAAATTATAAATGTTAAATTAAGATCTTTCAAATGGGCCCGGCACTGCATACAGTGGCTGGGAAGTATGGGGGCGTGGCAACCTACCGACGGCGGGGCTCGTACCCCGATTAACAACCTAGAGCCTTATACACCCGAGCCACCACTTTGGCGTCTTACGTTTAATGTATTCTTGTAGAAACGGTGGCTCGAGCAAACATAACTTTGGTTTTATTCAAAATTCCATCTAGAAGCTTTTTAAAATGAAACCACACTGCGATTATGGGAAGCCATTAGGGTCAAACCTGGTCATATGATTAATTTGAGTTTTAAAAAATTGTAGTGTTAAAATTCCTATATTAATGACATGCGTTAATATTGACAGCCCTAATTTAAATACATTAAATATCTTTGTTATTTCTAGTACTTTGGTCCTTTATGACCGTATCCCAGTATTAATTGACCACTTTCATTTCCAGGTTTACTAAAATATGTCTCTGGTAACACAGACTGAAACCCCGGCTGTATTCCCGATTCTTAAGATCCGACTGTAGCACTCGACCGCCAACTTTTTAGAACAAAAAGACATCGTGCTAAAGTTCCTCTTAATTTATTGTGCGCGCTATGCCAAGAGGCGCAGTGTTTCAGATTTATCAACATGGATGGTTATATTCAGCATATAGAAACGTGTATACTTCTCTAATTCTGTTTACAGTCTAATGTGGTTAGGAGCAGTAGCTGTGTTGATGCGAATAATATTAGTTACACACATTCTCACATTTAGTCCCATTTTAAGCTAATTAATTGATAATTTGTATTAATAACAGTATTATAATATTCATTTTTGTATGTTTTGTTATGGCATAGTGGATTAGTTGTCATGATGTTTGGAGAGACGTCATCGTCTAGGAATGTATTGAGATATTCTCCATATTTCCTTTTAAAAGCATGTTTCAAGCCATTCACTTTCCATTGCAAATCTACCAGGTTTGACAGCCAAACTTCCACTTGGCATGCTGTAACACGCAGCCCATGACTGCTGACATTGGCACTTTTATAACAAATTAAAAATGGCATGCTCGATCACACGCATTTTGTTTTGCATCTTAGGAACTGGAAAAAAAAATGTTTATTAATATAAAAATAGATCTGTTTTTCAGTATAGACACAGGATGTAAAACGAACGGGGTGTATACAGGGGGTGTGCCGCTTGCATTTAAATTAATGATCAAATATATACAGTATTCCTGTTACTAAATGATTAATATGTTAAAACTGTTCTCTTTCTCTTTTTTCCCCCCTTCTTCCATAGGTGAGTAACGGACACACTGCATGATGCGTGAATACAAGTTAGTAGTCCTCGGTTCTGGAGGTGTCGGCAAGTCTGCACTGGTAAGTACTCTTTTTATCTTTTTTTTTTTTTTTCTGGATATACAGTACAGGCCAAAAGTTTGGACACACCTTCACTCATTCAATGTGTTTCCTTTATTTTCATGACCATTTACATTGG
>JAQMYJ010000004.1:10076996-10089525 GCA_030014305.1 Clarias laeviceps
AAAGGTAAAGTGCAGGTTAATTTGTTTTATTTTTACTTTATATTTTGTATTAATTATTTTTATGTATTAATTTTTTTTGGGCTGTAGGACGAATAATTTGAGTTTCCATTATTTCTTATGGGATAATTTGCTTTGATCTACGATTCCGCTTCTGGAACGAATTATGTTCATAATCCAAGGTTCCACTGTACTTATGTGACGGGGCAATGCAGCAGATTCTCAACCAGACTATTTAGTGATTAGTTATTCAATTCAATCGAGTTATTCAATTCATTTAAATTTTATTCGTATAGCGCTTTTAACAATTGTCATTGCTTCAAAGCAGCTTTACACAATCAAAAGAAATCATGGAAGTTTGTATGAAATGTAAATGTGATGTATGAGTGATGAGCATGCTGGCAGTGTTCGCATCAAATTACAACCTTTGGAATCGGTTTGAGCAGGGCATACAGAGATCGAGGAGAAAGGAATCCCAAAGCATAGCTTTAGCGTCTCACTCTCTCTCTTTAGGCGAGCGCTAAATCTTCTCGAACGGCTTTTTGGGTAACAGGAAACCATTACTCAGTGTGAAAGTTCACTACTGTGTCAATGAAAGAAGTTTAAACGAAAAAAGTCAGCTTCGAATTTCATTGCTTAATAAATCACATGTTTATGATTAAAGATTAATATGCACGTTGCTTGGGGGGTGTTTTCTTACATTAGCAAAGGCATATTTTACTGTGGCTCTCTCTTTCTCTCTGTTTTGGCCTCCCACTATAATCAGCATCTTAATTACTTTTCTATTGTGTAGTGCTTCATATGTGTAAGTGGGGGGAAGCTACTTATCAGTGCACTGTAGTCATTAATAAGGCACTGCTGAGGTCGTATGGGGCCGTTACGTGTTTAAGGGAATGATCAGAGGTCTCCAACATCATCTTTACTCCCTCAGTCTGGACGTTTCTATGGAAACGTTAAAGTGTTTGGACCTGTGGGGCTGCATGTCACTCTAAGTCAATTATTAACAAGTAAATTTGCAGCTGTTTTTTTTTTTTTCTTTTCTTTTTCTACCGCCTACATTCTCCATTTAGCATTATTGCAAAAATAATGTTTTGCAAGCAATGCATGTAACAACAATATTACATATTAATTATGATTTTTTTCATATATTGCACATTGTGTAGAATTTTTCCTATTTTTGGGTGAAAAAAAAAAAACACCAAAACAAAAGTATCTTTCCTAATCAGAGTGCAAGTTATAGCTTTGAAATGTCATTGACCCAATCTCGGGGCTTTCCCCAGCTGTATTATCTGCTGTCCTTGTATTTGATATACAACACCATCCACGTAGTCAGCATAAATCCCTCTTAGAATCTTTTTACTGATTTGTAAGATTTGATCTCCACATTTCCACACTGGTGTGATCGTGATGCCCTAGAAAATCAAACAGCCTTTTTAAGAAAGCGTTCAGTACATTGTTTCATGGTATCAGAGATATCCTAGGCATCGAAAAAAAAATAATCAGCTCAAAATTTTTAAATGCAGTGGCGGCTGGTGCAAAACATTTTTTGGGGGGAGCGCAAACAAAATTAAAATTAAGCTTTTAATAATCACCTGTAAATAGCCATAAGAAGTGCTGGAAAAGTACTGAGTGAAAGCTCGGCCGCGATAACTTGACTGCTGCTTAATTAGAAGATCAGGTCGATCTGGTCCAAGCTCCAAGAACTTTTTTCTTTCTTTGTCCGATCGCCTTGCGAAGGGGTATTTTAGCAAAGAAATTACAGAATTTCCTCTCATATTTATCTGGCTTCCACGTCAATCACTATTCAATACATTAACTAACAATCTGCTGACCGTTAATAAGACTCGTTGAGACTGGTCCAATCACATGAGCCCAAATATTTAAAAACAATATTGATTCGCTAAGAACAAAAGTGGGAGGGTTCGAGGCGCACAGTGCTGAGCCCCACGGATGATTGGAAAAAATCCAATTAGAGCTCAGCCTCAAATCACATGCTTTTCAAAAATCTACGTGCCTACATGGACACTCGTTGGTCCGGCGCCCCGCGTACACGAACACAAATTAACGTAATACAGTTTAGATTTTTTTTTTGATGCCTTTTTCATAAAGGATTCTAGAGTCCAAAAGATATGACAAATTCCTTATGTCTTAATGTGAACAGCTTGGAACTGTCACTGTGGGATGCTCGTTATAAAACCTTTCATGCAGGTGGTAAAGCAAATCTCTTCCAATGGCTAAATCCAAGCCTGCACACAGCAACTGGTCTGAATAACAAGCTTCTACACTGTGTATGGGGCAATTCAGAGCTTCAGCAGTCACAGGGATCCTAAACATGTGTATTTAGGTTGCTTTGCCAGGTGAGTTATCATGGCGGTTTTATAATCAAGGTGCTTTATAACAGTTTGTAGGTAAATTAGTGACAGTTTTGTGGGGAGTTTTGATTTTATATCACAATTTAATATCCCAATTGAACATTTTATAGATTTTTTTTTTTGTTTTCCAGTTTTGTTACAATTTTAAGACCTTGCTTCACAGTACAGCTACATAATAGAGCAAGTCGCTCAATTAAAACATCACAAGAGCTTCTTATTGCAAATGTTAAGGATCTGACATCAACCCAGTTTGAAAACTTACAAACATGCAGCAACTTAGAGTAGCTGCCACACAACAGCCTGGCCTCAAAGTATTTAAAAAAAACAAACAAACTACTAATTATAATTATTAGAGCAATGCCTCGAATTAAAGATCTACACTGCAGTCACATTTCTTTTTAAAATCCATTGTAGTGGTGTACAGAAGCGAAATTTAGAAAATCGACTGTCCAAATACTTATGGACCTGACAATGAGTTAAGCACCGTGTAAACCAATATAATAGTACAGAACAAATTCGAAGTATGTGCTTTTTAAAAGAAAAATAATGACAGTTCTGACAATATTTATAAACAATTTAAAATGATTAAAAATGTGTTGATCGAGTATGAGTGATCTAAGCTCTTTCCAAATGTCAGAGGAGCGTTTACAGTTCACTCAGACTTTTGCTGCCTGATGAATTATTAGATGTCTGTCTGGAACGTCCCGATCATTGATTTAAAGGAAGTAAATAAAACCTACCTGAGGGCCCAAACTCATTCTCATTCCTCGTAATGCCCAGTAAAACAATTTTTTTTAAATCTCAAAGAGCTGCCACGTCAGGTTGTGTTGAACAAGAACACATAGTACCAGCACCTGCCTTAAATTTTAGATTCGTGTTTTACGTAGCTAAGTAACGTTACCAATTATGTTCCCAGTTTGACTAGTAAAAACCCTGTTCCTCATGTCTGTTTTCTTGAGCAGCTCTAATCCAATTCTTAATGGTGTTATGTCCTGTGTAACATGAAATAATTAAATACTAAATGCTGTTGATGATTTTTTTTTTCATCTTTTGCTCTCTCTCTTTTCAGACTGTTCAGTTTGTTCAGGGGATCTTTGTGGAGAAATATGACCCCACAATAGAAGACTCGTATAGAAAGGTGAGTAAGTTCTAAAGGTCGTACGATTAGCGATTTTAATGCAGATCTAGTTAATAATGAGGATAACTTAAAATTAATTTATGATTTGAAGTAAATTCTCTCAAAATATCATACTTTATGATGTTCTACTTGCATTTTATGTGGTCACTTGACAAATGAGACGTCTTCCTGGTTCTGTTTGTGGATGTTCTCTCCCCCAGAGCAATTATTATATCACTAAACTCCCCCCCAACTATCAGTCTGTTTTCTCCCTAACACTAGACAGACTTCCTTTTGTCCGCCACAAATGATGCTGGCACATGAATTTGTCACTAGGCATTGTATCTGTAATCTGCCAGAAAGTGTGTGTGTGTGTGTGCACATGCATGCATGCACAATACTGTCCCTGTGCATGCATTATAGGTCACATTTAATGGACTCACCACTCGCTTTTCCTGTGCAGTGATTTACCTGAGCTACGTGGGTAACGAGACGGATCAGGAAGGAAAGACTGTGGCCATGCATAAATCTGCTGCCTGTTATGTTCACTGGCATTTGTGTTTATTAATGGTCACACCACAAGGCCCTGAGATGACAGCTGTGACTAAAAATGCAGCTTCTCTCAAATGCTAACAGGAAGTCCCATGTGGGTCACCACCCTTCTTCCTTGCCGCGTTGCATGCTAGTGCCCCAGGGGGCACTTCCTGTGGGTGAGGTTTACCGTTGCTGACAGAACGCCGTACGACACTGGATACGAGCCAATGTAGTACTGTCAACCGTCCAAGCGACGAGGACATGGAAAGCCCCAAAACCAGAGCCAGGAATTTCTTTCATGCTTATATAATGCATTTCTGCTTTAGCATGAGGTTTATTTTAGATCCTGCTTTAGATTGCTAACATTTCAGGAGCCAGATTACCCATCTGAACCATTCTGCGAGAGAATATTTAGCCCCCTGTGGGCTAGCTTGTTGCTTTGTGCGTCGCTTGTGTGCCAGCAGGAAGTTAGATAAGAGTATCGCAGTGTTTTATGGGTAACATCATTATATAGTCTAAACATGCTGCAAATCATCAGCGTCTGTTTTGTATGTACTTGAGTCATTTTTCATTTTCCTTTTTCTCCCTATTTTTCCTTTGCAGCAAGTAGAGGTGGATGGCCAGCAGTGTATGTTGGAGATTCTGGACACTGCAGGGACGGTAAAGTACACGATCCAAAAATTCTTATTCACCACATCAGAGTGGAGTTGTCTAACTCTCTAAATGCAGCATGTTATTGCGTTAGTATAGATGGATTTCTGTCTGCTGTTCCAGTTACCCAAACATTACTCATACTGTAATGCAGAACCACATTATTATTATTATATTTACATAAAGCAAATCATATTTGGTTTAATCGAGAAAATAGTACTTTTCCATTTATCCATTATGATTCTCCTTTTGAGGGAAAAAAAAGATTAAATCATCATTTGTAGATGGTGAGTTCAGCTTGGAGAAAGTTCTTCAGTTCTGTCATGCATGTTTATGTGCACAAGAGTTTTAGTATTTTGTGGCGGCCTGTAACACATCTTTAAAGCATAAACGCAACCACAAAACAAAAAAACACCATAGCTTGTTCAGAAACGCATCAACATTACCTCATAACGGAAAGGCCAGATCACAGGATCATTGCTCATTAAACATGGCTGTATGACTATCACAAGGAAGACGAATTAGCCTGTTAAATGTGCTTTAATGCAAAACCGTTTGTTAAATGAGAATGAATTCTTTCTGTGGCTTTCTTTGGGCATTTTTTAGCCTTCATGTGCTTATTTTAATGCCATGTAAAACTGATAGCATTTCTAAAATAACATGAATTCTACTGATGAGATTAAGCCCAAATAAAAACATCCGTAGATACTGTATATTTAGGCTTGTATTTCCTACCGTAAACATCCTCCTTCTCCTGGTGTTACGTTTTTGATTTTGTTGTTCCGTTTTATTTGAATTTGCTTTTGTGTTTGGTTTGTTATTGCATCTTGCACCTATAGACCACCAGAGTTAACAGAGGAGATTCCTTCTTACTCACTCAGGTGTGCAGAAGGGTAGATAGAGTAGAAAGGGCCCCATCCCCTGAGAAAATGTGAGGCATGTTTTCTGTTTACCAGTCCTCTGCTTTATAGCCCTAGAGCCCTAATAACAGATGGCTAACACGGTCCTTGGGCTTTCTGCTCCAGAATTGCTTCCCAGTCAAACAGGGAAGAGCCAAAATGACAACAAAAAAAAATCACCTGATCGAAGAGTCTCTGTCTCAAGAGGATGTTTATTAAGAACAGTGCAGAACAGTTTTACTCATATAATGCTTTTTAACTACAGATGACATCACAGAGCATAGCTTTTAGTTATCCTGGAGAAGACGTACATCACATACGGTGGGAAAGAAAAAAACTCCCCAAGGTGACAGTAGGAAGAAACCTTCAGAGTACCAGACTCAAAAGAGAATAATAACTTCTGGGCGACACTCAGTAGTGGAAATAGAAATCCATAAAGTATACAACAGCTGCAGAATTTAAATCAAACTATATTGAGTCTTTTGAAATGATGTGAAATATGTCCTGGGATGAGCGAGTCAGTTAATAATTACCAAGTTATACAAGACCTAGCTCATCACCTGGATTTTCAGAAAGATTTCATCCACAATCCTTGTAAGAATATGTGAAGTTTGGAATGGCAAAGAAACAGGGTTTTGTATGTAGTAGTGTTTGACCCACAGAACGAGGACCGTAAAAAAAAAAAAAAAAACCTGATGTCCGTCACATTCGTCCTCCAGGCTGCAGAGCTATTCACCCTTTCAGCCGCAGTGATGTTTGTGTCAGGGCACATGCACATATTATTTCTGCTGAGTAAATCACAAGTACAACCCTGTCCTGTGGGCAAACAAGTAATTATATCCACTATGTGGCCTTCTCACACTTTATATTTCATACTAAGCAACCAAGCACGTACTGTATGATGAGAGAAATGGGACAATAGTTCAGTGTGCAGGCATATAAGTAAAGTTCAGACCTAAAAGCCAGGACTAAAGCCAGATTTAAGTATTCGACTTGTTAGGACATTAATAAATAGTGGCTAATTCCTTATTAATTACTGAAATACAGCCAGTATTTGATTTTATGCCTGGGTCTGGAAAATGTTTGCTGCTTTTGTAAGTATTGGATTTGTCTTTTTTTTTGGGGAGTTTGGCAGACATTGTGTGAATTATTTTTGTCCAGTCAAGAGGGACCAAAAGTTTAGAAAATTTGCATTGTTCGTTCTGTTTAATGATCACATTGTTGTCCACAGTAGAATGCATTACTAATCTCGCCGTCTTTAACAGTCCTCATGTTTTGTTTTTTGTTAACAGGAACAATTCACAGCCATGAGGGACCTTTACATGAAGAACGGCCAGGGCTTTGCACTAGTATACTCCATAACTGCACAGTCTACATTCAATGACCTGCAGGACTTGAGAGAACAGATCCTCCGAGTTAAAGACACTGATGATGTGAGTTTTCTTGTCCATCCCCATTCATCCAGGCATTCACTCATCCTTTTATAAAACTCTGCTTTCCATCATGTTCTTCTCTTCCAGGCTGTGTTCTTCACTAGATAGCTTTAATCTCACACGGCTGTTTGACGGATTCAGGGCTTTGATAGTTGTTTCCCATTTCTAGTACATAGAGACTTGAACTTTGTTTTATTTTTGATTTCAGTTCAAGCTCATCTGTGTAGTGATTTAAACAATAAACACCATCACGCAGTAGCTTTACAGAAATGAATGTAGATTTAACTCCCTAATTAACAAGCCAGAGGCAACAGTGGCAGTGAAAATCTGCTTAAGATGAAATGATGAAACTTTAACAGAAAACTGAAAACCCAGACTGATGCGATGCTTCATAGTCGGCTTGTCTTTATAATCACAGCAGTAGTTTTTGGATGGATTGTCAGAGAACTGAGGCATTGGCTATTAAAATATGTCAACATGGGACCGTATACTTGATCAGCCATAACATTATGACCACTGAAAGCTCGTTGCTTACCAAATACACACCAGCCAACTGATGATAGCGTTACAGGCACGCAAGGATCACTCATTCCCATGGGGACCAAAGGCCAACGCTTAGCTGGTCTCCAAACTCAAGGAATGAGCTAGACAAATAAGTCTGATCCATGGAGACCCCACCTTGCAATCAACAGCACCCAAAGGATCCACTGCCAATGACGCAACATCACCAACTCCCAGGCCCTTCAGAGCCACACCCTGAGGGACCAGAGCTCAAGGCACAGGGGGAACCCAAAAACTAAGTGTATTTAACGTTAATGGAATTAATGTCGTGGCTGATCGGTGTATACAACCATTGTCCGTGTTACTTTTTTTTAGTCCCTATAATCATTGCATGTAGTGCTAGTTATATATTTGCAGTCGTATTTGGTCAAAGTCCAGTTCTGTGGTGTATACACAATGTTATGTGCGCATTCAGGAAATGACTCCCAGTGAAAGAGGCGTACGCGCAAGTGTGTTTTGTGCATATCGGGCTTGCGCAGAATGTTTCCGAGAAGGAAGAAGGTGTCATGAGCCCCCTCTGGTGTGTGCTATTTCAGTCCTTTTCCTGCCTGTAGATGAAATAGAAAAGCTCTCTGTACAGCCAGGTCTCAGTTGGTCTTACAGTTTCACTTCTCCACAGAGCTGAACTGAAAACTGAATTGGGGCATCAGAGTTTTAGTCGAGGCCGGGTTTCATCTGAGTTTTTCATCTCAAAGTTTCGAGCTTCCTCTTCCATTTCAGCACTGTCTGGCTCAGCAGGGGGTTTCTAATCACTTTCAGTTTTAACCTCTCAAGCTTCCCAGCAGCTTTTTTGAGTGACTTAGAAAATGAGAGGAAATCTAACTTCTCTTAAATTTTTTTTTAATCTAGCTCTTCAAAAATCCCTAAATAATGCACCTGATTTTACAACCTAAACAGTACGTAGCAGTTCTTACCAAATTTTTGTTTAGGACACTGTTTTTATATTTTAAAATATTATCTTTAGTTCCATTCTCTTTATCTTTTGACAGTTAACAAATGCAAATTAGTTTACTTGTAAAGACTGTCCCCTATCTCATTTTAAACCATGGGTTATATCTGTCCTTTACAGTTTGACACTGTCTAGCACTGCTTTCTGAGATTACCTTAGTGTCATTTACTTTTTTAATTCTGTCCAAAGGTTCTGCACCTTAAAAGTGGTGTCAATAGTCCAGTAAGAAATTGACAAATTCTGCATTCATAGCGATCACAAAAACATGTCCCACCAGTTGGCACCAAACCACTGGTGGCTGTTGGTGTCTAAAATAGGGGAAGCACAGCTGTCTTGTCAACAGACAAGAACACCAGCAAATAAGCTTGGTCACAGTTCTCACCATTCAGCCCAATCAACTTCACTTTGCCAAGAGAGCTGAAAGGACCTATGTTACTTCACAGCTTAATCCAGACGATTCATTCAGTCTTGGGTGGTCTAAACCCCGTTTAGGTTTCACGCGATCAGGTTAACACCATAAGCAGTGGTTTGCCAAGTCGGCCCAAAAGCACCTAAGCTAAATAAAGTAAACGAAAGATGTTAGTGAGGTCTAGCTAGGTAGAAATATCCACAAAAATGTAATTGTTAACCGAATCTGTGTACACGGACGGGCCAAAAACTCATAAATGTACTATTCGATAAGCTTGCCATGTATTTGAAATTCCGACGAATGTCAATTTTTGGTCCATTACACTGTATGTGAATCGGTCATTTCTCCAGAGTCTACGCTGCATAAGGAATGTCTGATAATTCAGACATTTTAAGACGTGGACCTTATTATCTATTATCTACCATCCTACCATTCGCAGGTGCCGATGATCCTGGTGGGGAATAAATGTGATCTGGAGGATGAGAGAGTGGTGGGAAAGGAGCAGGGACAGAACCTGGCCCGCCAGTGGAACTCCTGTGCCTTCCTTGAGTCCTCCGCAAAGTCCAAGATTAACGTCAATGAGGTGAGCCATGTGGTGTCTTTCATAATCCTTACTTAATTTTAACCTTCCTCTGTTAATACATGTAGGAATAAATGCTAAATAATAAAGTTGGATAATCTTTCAACACAATAGTATTCTTGTGCTGGACTTTCCAGTGTTTTGCTGATCACCTGATGGTGTTTGAGACTAACTTGTGCCCTCACTTGATAAACCCCCTAGTCATACAGCCAGTCAGACAGTCCGTTGTGGCAGATAAACACAGAGGAAGCTGTGTGCACGCAGGCCGTGGCTCTGCTATTGCTGACTCAACAGCATAGTGCCGTTTTGTGTTCCGTCAGCATGAAGCCTTCGTTTTTTGACTGATCAGACAGGCAACGCTGGTAGCATTTATTTCTAACTCTAGATGATACGGAATCCCAACTCTAGTCTGGAGTAGGTTTCACGCTCTATGGTGCTAGCCGAAAGAAATGATCTAATGTCATCGCTTTGGCATCTGTGTAGTGAGCTTCGTTTATTTCTGACAAAGCAGCAGCATCCAAAAAATCCCTTTAATGCCTGCCTGTCGCTTTTTTCGTAAATGAAATCCAGACACCTCTTCAGCAAAGCTACATCTCAGTCAGGGTTGAAGTGAGATCTTATTCTGAGACACTTTGCTCTCTTAGGAATGCTGAGCCATCAATCACAGTCTGTGTAAGACTTTCAGCCAAGCTGCTTTTAATTATGAGTGGAAAGACGATGTTTACCTTTTCCCAGCCTGAGAATTTGCACCAAACTGCTAAAGTATGTCTGTGGCTCTGATCAGTTACAAACACCTCTTGGTGCTTTTCTCTGGTGCTGTGTTGTCATTTAGTCTCAGCATGTTTAAGTGACTTTATTTTATTTTTTTAATTTACACGAACTTACTGCAACCAGTAGTTAGTTGAGGAGTTGAGTCAGATGTGTTTGGCAAGGACATGACCAAACGACTAAACTCTACGTGGTTCTCTCTCTCTCTCTCTCTCTCTCTCTCTCGCTCACCCACACACGCACATACCTAAAGGTCTTAAGCCTTCAGGATAATCTATATGCAGTGTAAATTAAAAGAGCTGCTGTACCAGGAGGCCAGGATTACACAGAACCACCCCTCATCAGTTTGCTTACATTTTAACTTTTCTGGCAAGTAGACAGGTATGAAATGGCAACAACATAATTTCACAAAATATTAAAGATAATTCGCAATAAATGATGTGTACACACAATTTTGCGTCATCAAAGCTAAAACCAAAAAACAGGAGTATTGGAATTATTAAAGGAACAAGGCAAATAAAAAAAAATGCAGTCCACTGTTTAGGTATAAAATGGAGAGTAAATGATTAGTTGATTATGATTTCGAAAATAACAATATATAATAGGGCTTATATATACCACCCTAACTAACTTCCAGTAAGTGAGAAGTTAGAGAAATGGAGAAAATGAATTAGTATGTCAATTTTGGTTTTCCAGAAGCTAGACACGATGCAAAAATGGGTTTTGCAAATGACTTCAAATACAGTATATGCCTCATGTGCAAGGCTTGTGCAAATGTAGAACAAGTACCACATTGAAGACATTTGCATCACAATTTTGCTATCTGATTTGATTTAATGCTAATACAGCAGTTCACTGATGCCTGGCAATGGTGTTGTCTAATCAGTGCCCTAGGGTAAGATCCTTCTAAAATTCATAGATCTTTATGATCAATCTCAAATCTGTTTTATAACCATCTGAGAAATTGAATGATTAGCAGCATTTATTAATGAACTAATACTTGATACTGAAGTGGTCAGCAAAAACCAATTTGCTCCACATGGACTGGAACAGATGTGATTTGAATAAGCCACATTACTGAAGGCATGATTTCTCTTTGCTTGCGAATGTATGCATTTTGAGCAGGCTCACAGTCATCTGGTCGTGCCAGTCACGCTGTCTGCGCAAATTCATTCTCATGACAATGGCAGACTTATCTGATGCTGCTTGTTTACTTGCACTCCAGGACTGGAAGGATCAAAAGTTAGGAGATGTCAATTTGTAAAAGTAAACTGAAAAAAACTATTTCAAACGTGTTTGTTCATTTTGGCATTTTATCACTTTGACTTTTTATTTATTTATTGATTGATTGATAACCGAAAGCAACTTAAAATTGAAAAAATTAGATAACGGTTAATGGTTCTTCTCAAGCGCCAACACTGAAAGCTTAGTGGTTTCTGTTCAGGCGTCTACAGCACTAACCACAGAGCCACCACTGATCCACCAAACTGCCACTTTTGGGTCCTTGAACAAGTCCATTAACTGCTCAGTTGTATTACAACATAAATATATATTATTCTATATAATGGTATTCACCCTGTTTCTGTGAAAACCCCAGTCTGGTAATTTACCACCAAAAGTTGATCATTAGTCATAGATAATTAGTTGAACAAAGTTTACTAATGTGCAGATTAAGCATTAAGTGATCTCAGTATAAATACTGTATATATTTTCTGGTATAACCAAGAGTTCTTACAGAACATACCTAAATGTTAGAGACTATACGTAAAGAAAAAGTGACATATAAAAGAAGAGTTACCAAGGGAATCTTTTACAGAGTTCTACAAAAGGTTTAGGTATTTAAAGTTTGGGAAATAATCACTTGCAAAATAATTAAATTAATTGCAAAGGACCTGGACAATCACAAGCATGAGAACTACATCGAGCCGGGCTTTATGTAAGAAAACATCACCTGGTCTCCTTTCAATCTTCAACAGTTCAGTTTCAGTGTTCTTCAGTCCACTGTAGTCTTAGATTCTTATTTTGGGATGGCGGGAATGGGACCCAGTGTTATCTGTAAAGCTGTGAATTATCGTCAGTCTGTTGATTTGATTCTGTTTTTTGTGCATTCATAGCATTAAAGTTTACGGTTTCATTTATTTCAAGCAGCTTCATACTTATACAGATTTTCAATTATTTCCTGGACATTTCCATTTATTTTCCATTTATTTCCATTTAAATTCATCTTTATATATTTTTTTCTCATTGTATAGATGTTTT
>JAQMYJ010000004.1:10090030-10104069 GCA_030014305.1 Clarias laeviceps
TCTATTTATTTCTTGTTAATTGTTTTTACATTTTAAGGTCACGGGCGGTCGTTTAAGTATTTCAATGCATATCGTACTGTGTATGACTGTGTATGTGACAAATAAAATTTGAAATATTAAAAGGTACCAAAAAATGTTGTCATGTAGAAAAATTAATCATGTCATGTAGAAAGTGCTAATCTTTTTTCTAGAAATCTTTTGGTCCACTCTCAGGCCAGTAGGTGGCGATAGTACACCAACTGCTCGTAAATTTAAAAGAAGAAGTGGTTATACTAAGACACTGTAACTGGAACCGAACCGAAACACTTACAGTCTGTGTTTTATTCAACGCTTTGAAGTGTTTCCGGAATAATGACAATATGCTGTGCTTTTGTGTAGATCTTCTATGACCTGGTCCGGCAAATCAACAGGAAAACCCCAGTACCTGGGAAGGCACGCAAAAAGTCCACCTGTCAGCTGCTCTAATACACAGCTGTTCTGTTGCTCTGAGCCAGGTGAGAACTTGAGAACAGATTGTACCGTGCGTGTGCGTGTGCGTGTGTGTGTGTGAAGTCACAGCTGATCCAGGATCAGTTCTGCCTGCTTAAGTTAATCATTAGGATAAATCCAGTAATCAAGAGAATACAAAATTTTAATAATTAAAGGGTCTGATTTGACTTTTAATTCTGACAATGTTTTCTGTTCCTTGCTTTCTCTCTCTATTTTTCCCCTTTTGTTCTTCTCCTATCTCTAGGTCTGATTTGCTGCTGCTTCTGTCAGCAGTGCCAGCATTCCGACGTTACTAAAACCTAACATCGAATGGACTTTCCTGTGTGGTGATGCCCCTTTAAAGAAACCAACCGACAGATTCAAGGCTACAGTATCATATTTTTTGCACATAAATAACCAACACTTTCCAGAGTTGCAAGAAAGATTTTTACTTATAAATATATAAATATATATTCTAACTGTATGCAACTAAAATACACCAATAATTACATGGATAAACAAATAAAGTCCTAAAAGAATTTTAAAAACACAGAGCCTACACACAGTGTTATTGCTAACGGAGTCAGCCACCGTTGGAAAAGTAAGGAGCGTGTGTTGAACCTGACTGTGCACGTTGCCATGGCAATTACAATGATGCGATATTTATAAGCACCACTATTTTAGCCAGAGATGAGAGGAAGTCCAAAGACACCTATATAGTCCATTTCGTACAGCTAACTTTGCTCCTTGGTTCCTGTGCATTTCTTTCTGTAGATTTTTGTCTTTTGTAACATTTGTTTTGTTTGTTTGTTTTATTTTTCATCCTAATTTTTTTTCCTCCTTCTTGCATTTTCTCTTTTAAAAAGTTACTAGTTTTTTGCTCTGCCAAGATGGTATATCACATAAACTATTGATATGAGTTTTATCTTTAGGAAAACCTGTGGATACATGTATGTGTAAAAAATTAAAAAATATAATGATTTCTGTCACTATTATGTTGTTCTTAGCCTCAAATGCCTTCAAATATGTATTTAGATCTTTTTTTGCTTTCTTTCTTTTTTTTTTTTTTTTTTCCTCAGACGAATCCAACTAAAACAAATCTCAATCCATCTGTCATACCAGGTTTCTTGTCTTGTTTACAGAGACATTTGTACAGATTGGGGTGCTCACGAGGGGGTACTGTTGAAAGGGAGGCTTATGCTTCACCTTGACAGAGTGAAATCAGCTTAGCATTATGTGATCTCTCATTGATAGGATCTAAACTGTTCAATCCCTTTCACAGACGATTATGATTAATAATTTATTAAAACTGTGCTTCTAATTGTTTGCAAGTTGGTGATTTCTGATAAGTCTTTTTATAAGCTTCAATAATGTGCAACCATTAATTCCTTGATAACTTATAAACATGTAGTAACACAAAGAATGATAAAAATGTCTGTCTATGAATACTCAACTGTAACATTTGTTAATTAATTTAAAAAGTAATAAATTGTTTTACAACTTAGGAGGAATAATTTAACCTTCACTTTACTCAAAGCACTAAGTGACATCTTGAGTATTTAACATTTTTTATAATATAATAAATATTCACAATTACATTACACAATTACATTACAAATTAATAAAGGTTGTGCAGTACAACACATGACATTATAATGAACAGTCACTCTAGTGTTACAACATGCTGATAAATTCTCAAGGAATGAGACATTCAAGATTATTGGAGCTTTTTTTCAGCTTTATTAGACTTCAATGCCATATTATTAGAGTTCATCATTACCAACCTACAAAGAGTTATATGCACTGTTGTAATGATTTATAAAATTGACTATTACTACTCAATTGAGATTGTAATAGAAAAACATCCAGTAATATTACTGATGTGTTTCTAACTGTAATCTGCCCTGACCTTTCTCTTGCCTGCGAATGCAACTAATCATTTTGGGTCCTGTCAGTATAGATTAAAAAAAACAAACAACAAAAAAAACTTTGCCTGTTAGTGACTGTTTGACTTTTGTAAAACTTGGTTTGAACTGTTTTCTGTTTGCGTTCCTGTTGGAAGTACTGTAGTGAATATTGGGGTGGGGACACTGTTTCTGAGCAGGGAAAAAATGGAACAAAAAGAAAAAAAAAAGGCCATATTGTAACCAGTGCACTCCAATGAGGCATCCATAAAGCATTCATGAGATTTGAAGGATCTGTGCAGCATGATGATACATAATGATGGACAAGTTGAATTGCAGGCCATCTTTTATTCTGCAACAGCCTCTGTGTCTTTTCCAGCATTTTTTTTTTCGACTCGGTATAATACAAGACAAGTGCACCATGAATGCTTTATGTATGCATTATTGAAGTTAGCTTAAAAAAAAAAAAAGTAATGTAATAAAAGATCTATAAGGTAATACTTAATCAGTGATGAAGGTTAACATTAAGGTCATGTTTTGCTGATTGTCAACAAATGCTTTTTTTGGAATTCTGTTTAAAAAAGAAAAGAAAATCTCGGTGAGGATGAACCTGCGAGAGACCCGCAGTATTTGGTTTGAAACTTTCGAATAACTGTAGAGTTGGGGAAGAGGGTGGGAGGGGGGAGGGGTGGCCAAATGTAAACTTAAAAGCCTTAATCGAAGTGGTGCAATTTTGTATAATCAAGCGTCTGTAGTTCAATAAATTGGATTGCCATGCAAGGGCTTGCAAGGAGCCAGATCTGCCACTTGATTGTGTATTGTTTCACAGTTCTTCTGTCAATAAAATCAGTTTAACATTTGCTCAAACGCTACGTGTTTTAAGATTGTTTCTAGATGTGAGTGAACATGATAAAACAAAATGGAGTTCTTAAATTTTACGTGTTTTAATGAAGAAACTGCATAGTGGACACATCACAGCGATGACTTCATTCTAATTTGCCTGTTTGTGTGCACATTCCCAATATTTGTCTATTAAAGCCACTTAAGCAGGAAGTTAAACAGATCGTTGTTAATGTAACTTCATGCATGAATAACCATCTGAGTCGCCTTACAGACATTTTTTGACTTAATACATTATCATATTCTAAGGAAAAAGAAAAGCAATAGACAAATAAAAGTATCAAGGAGGCAAGAACAGTCGAGAAGAGTAGTGCATAAATACAGCCATCCCATGGCATCTTTCCTGAAGCAAGATTTATTGCTTAGCTAGCTAGTTTTATGGTAATTTTGTCCTAGCCCTGAATGTCATGGTAGGTTACATTTGTTAAAAGGACTGGATATACATAAGCACCAACTTAGGAAGCTACAGATGTTTTAAGGATTATTTTTGTTCCAGCAGGGTATTGTTTTTGTTTAAGACATATTAATATAGAATGATACTATAAATTATTCTGGAAAACCTATTCACAAGAGCAATACAAAAAAGGTATTAGAGTGCAGGCCACTTTAGTGCTTTTAATCCAGGCTTGGCTTGTGTTTATAAAACCCGTTTTTGTGCACAGGGGCTTTTTGTTATGCTTTGGGCCTTTTAGTTCAAGTGAAGGGGAAATTATGATGTTACAACATGCAAAGACATTCTGTACAATTGGGTTGTTCTGAATTTCTAGGAACAGTTTGGGGAAGAACCAGATATACAGTAGATGTGATGGTGAGGTCAGGAAACAATTTCACTCTCACTCACTCATCGTCTATAGCACTTTATGCTGTATAGACGATAAGTCCTGTATCAGGGTCGCAGTGGGCCTGGAGCCCATCCCAGGAAGTTTAGGGCACAGAGGTGAGGTACACCCTGGTTGGAGTGCCAATCTGTCACAGGGCACACACAATGCTTATTCACACACTAGCAGCAATTTGGCAATGTCAATTAGCCTAATCTGAATGTATTTAGACAGTGGGAGAAAACCGGAGCACCTGGAGAAAACCCACCACGCATGGGAAGAACACGCAAACCCCTTGCAGGAAGATCCGAGGCGAGAATCGAACCCGGACCCTGGAGGTGCGAGACGACAGCACTAACCACTACGGCACTGTGCCGCTCTGAAACAATTTCATCTGTTGTTAAAACTTGCTTCTTACTTTTTTTTTTAATCATGTCTGAACCACCTTTTTTATTCTAAGTACTGTCATAAAAAACATCCAATTATCAATATTCACAATTAAGATTATTTTGCCAACACAGAATTCAAGACATGCTGCATACATGCTATTTAGATCCAAAAACACAAAGCTCAAAACTTGCATTACAGGATCTATTTTAAGATGAAGAAGGTGTCAAACAGTTTTGTTAATAGACTTGTGCAAGCTCCGGATGAAGGTATTTCCCACACTACTATTTCTCAGGGACGGGTCACCCTGGGACCACATGATGATCATGGCCTGCCACATAAGGATGTCAAAGGTACTGTTATGATGTTCAATGATGTTATGATACTCAGCTAATGGAACAAAGTAAAAAAAAAATTTTTTTTTCCAGTTAATTTCTGTTGAGCTTTGGAGACAATGAGACAGCATCAAGTAATCATCTGACATTGTGTAAGAGCCAGTGAAATAATGAATCTGAATCATAGAGTCAGTGACTCTCTAGAGTCAGTGGGGTTCTAAATCTCAGTCATACACACACATTGAGTTCATGCATCACTGTCATAAAAAAAGGTCTTTGAATCTGAATCATAGAGGCATTTTAATGGGTATGGCTGTGTTGGTCTTAGTATGCTGTAGATATCCTATTTTGACCAATAGGGGGCGGCAGAGTGCATATTTATCAGCTGCATATCAACCATAGATGTTTATCGTACGTTTTTTATTTTTAAATTTGGTGGATTGGACAAACATTATACAAGTTTAATCAGTGTTCAATATTATGATTAAATAATATGAATATAAATAATATTATTTAAAGCACAAAACAATAAAGGAATAAAATAAAAGAAACAGGAAGATGATCCAAACCTCTAGAGGGCGCCGTGTGCTATTAGATGCACGATACTTACTTTAGAAGAAGAGAAATAAGACGCATGGTATATCAATAGTTTAAAATGATAGTAACAGGTACAGATGCATGTGTCGCGTTTACAGTATGACTTCCAGCATTCTTTATTATTAAAATAAATGCCCGGGCGTGCTGAGATGAGTCTGATTGCTCTAGTTAAGTGTCGGAGTGCAGCAGTGCGGCGGTGTGTCCTTCAGTGCAGAAGATTCAGTGATCATGCTGTGAAGCCGGAGGAAACTCAGCCGGTGGAGGAGAGACGGAGGGCGAGGAAAGCCCCGGGGGAAGTGTCCGTGTTGCTGTTCCCCGGGCAGGGCAGTCAGTTTGTAGGCATGGCCAGAGGACTGCTTCAGTACGGGAGCGTGAGGGACATGTTCAGTGTGGCGGAGAAAGTGCTGGGGTACGACCTGCTCTCACTGTGCTTACACGGACCCGAGGAGGATCTGATGAAGACTGTGCACTGCCAGCCCGCGGTGTTTGTCACGTCTTTAGCTGCAGTGGAAAGACTTAATCAGGAAAACCCTGCTGTAAGTGTACACACACACACACACCAGTGTAGTCTAAATTAGCATGTATTTCCCCCCCCCCCCCATCTATTCTCCGAAGGTTTCAAAGCCCAGCAATCTTACGTTACGTTTATAACCCGGAAGTGACGTACTACACAATACGATGAGCACGTCACCAAAACACGACATAAGTACAAAAAGCATAGAATGTCCTTGGGCACTTCAAAATAATTCTGAAACTGTTTGTTTGTAAAATGTTAATTTTGACTTGGACTAATGTTTTATTTATTTATTTATGTATGTATTTTCAATAATGAAGGTTTTTATTTCTCATGATGTAGTTTCGGAATTCATTTATGTGCAACGTATACTATATGGACAAAAATATTAGGCCAAACCTGTTAATTACTGAATTCAGTTGTTTCAATCAACCAACCCCCTTACCCCTAGTGAATGACAATTTTAATGCTTCAGCATACCAAGACATCATCAACAATGCTATGCTTCCAAAAGTTTGGGAAAGGTCCTTTTCTATGCCATCATGACAGTTCCCCAGTGCTCAAAAAGGACTATAAAGACATGGTTTGATGAATTTGGTGTTTAAGAACTTGTTGACAGGTCCGAACACAGAGCCGTGACCTGAACCCCATCAAGCACCTTTGAGATGAACTGGAACTGAGATTGCGAGCCAGGCCTTCTTGTCCAACATCTGTGCCTGACCTCATAAATGCTCGACAGAATGAATGGGCACAAATTCCCACAAAAACACTCCGAAATCTTGTGGACACTGCCTTCCAAGAAGAGTGGAAGATGTTATAGCTACAAAAGAGTGACAAACTCCATAATGAAGTATACAGTAGGTATTTGGATACAAAGTCATTGCAGGTATGGGTAAATACTTTTGTCCATATAGTGCATGTGTAATATACAGTATATGTCATTTAGTTCATCTCAGTACCACTTAGTATATAGGTGGGTTATATGGGTTGCATCTCCGCCACCTATAGATCTCACTCGCCGCAGTGTCCTTTAAAGCCGACTTCAGTCCAGGCTTTCCCAAAAACAACATTAAATGCTTCCTTTCCTAATGAGTGACTTCTCATTCTAAGAGACTCTTAACATTGCTTTCAACTCTCCCTAGTTCCTGGAGCTGTGCTACCCTATCTAGCCTCTCCTGTGTTCTTTGGTGACCACCTGCTAGTCTTTTAAGCAGTTGAAGCCACATCCCTTTGGAGTAGGTAAATGACATCCGGGTTCTTTCCATCTACAGCACAGGTTCCCACCACTCATGCTTCCTTTCACCCTGTCCTACGCTGTTGAGTGTTTCCCCCTGCTAATCTTGTTGGAATTTGAGAAACTCTATACTGTGCATTCGATGGGGTATGTGTGCGTCAGGAACCTTTGAGTTACAGTTTGATGATTACATGTTTAAAATCATGTGCAACTCTATTAAACAATGCATTGGTATATGTTCACCAACCATACATAACATTAAAACCACAGACAATTGAAGTGAATAATATTAATTATCTCATTACAATGGCATCTGTCAAGGAGTGGGCTATATTAAGTAGCAAGATGGGTGGAAATCTTTTTGGGTTTAGTCGGAATTTAGTCGGTCTTTCTGAAGAGGATGGGTTTTCCTGAATAAGATATAGAAAATGGTGATCATGTATAACCTGATATGTGATCTGTAACAGATGTGTCTTTACTCAGGCGATTGAGAACTGCGTTGCTGCTGCTGGTTTCAGTGTCGGGGAGTTTGCTGCTTTGGTATTCTCTGGTGCCATGGACTTTGCTGAAGGTAAAAGTCACGTGTGTTTATTCTCTAGTATCCAGGAAATAAAATCTTAATTATATATGTAAATCTAACCTGCATCATGCTTGTAATTTGTAGCCCTTTTTGCAGTGAAGGTTAGGGCTGAAGCCATGCAGAAAGCCTCTGATGCAACCCCGAGTGGAATGTTATCTGTAATCGGTAGACCTCAAGCCAATTACAAACACGCCTGCCTTCAAGCTAGAGAGCACTGTCTGTCTCTAGGAATACAGAATCCTGTTTGCTCCATCGCAAACTACTTGTTTCCAGATGGACGCGTCATCGCTGGGCATCTTGAGGTAAGAACTAGTCCATTGAGCTGGCACAACTTTAGGTAGAGCTTTATAACACAGTAGGATGCCACACAACTGATTGTTCCTGCTTTCTTCAGGCATTAGACTTCCTCCAGAAGAACTCGAAGCAACTGCACTTTGCTCGGACAAAGCTGCTGCCGGTGAGCGGAGCTTTTCACACTGCACTCATGGAGCCGGCCATGCAGCCTGTAGTCGATGTTCTGCGCCAGTTAAAAGTGCGTCGGCCTGAGGTCGCGATCCACTCCAACGTCGACGGAAAGCGTTACATGCATGAAAAACATGTGCATCGGCAGCTGGCCAAACAACTGGTGTCACCGGTGAAGTGGGAGCAGACGCTGCATGAGATTTATGAGCGGACTCATGGGCAGGAGTTTCCTCACACCTATGAGGTGGGACCTGGGAAACAACTAGGGGCTACGCTGCAGAAGTGCAACATGAAGGCATTTAGGAACTACACACACATTGATGTGGTACTGCCACAAAATGATTGAGAGATGTTGAGGAAATGGCTGCTCAATTCGAGTTTGTAGAATTTTGGTTAGCTTACACTTTTTGAAGCGTTATAAGATTAAATTATGACAAGAACAAATTGCAAGATATTGTTTTCCAAATGACCAAAAAAAAACCCACAAATAACCGTTTCATTCAACAGCTTTTATTATAATTGCATTGCAGTGAAATTGTCAAATTGAAAGTCCAGCTTCCTATAATAGTATAGCATTTGTTTAGAAGAGGAAGAGGTACGAGAATTAATATGGCCCAATTTACCAGCAACAGACCCTACTGTAAACCAACAACAGCGTCAAACAACTTACAAAAATCACGTGAACCAGCACTCAGGTTGCAATCAGGTAGAAAACCATCTTGTAGAAAATCATACAAAATCATATAAAAAATGAACACAGATGATCCATCTTGACCCACTCAGAGACCCGCCAAAGACCCGCTCTTGGCCCTTTTCTGGGTGTTGGTTTAAATCCTGGTAGCAGTAAAGACAGTTGCAGCTACTAGCAGGGCAGCAGAAGCGAGAAAACATTTTGTCTTGCAGGACCAATCAGGAAAATGTGGCTTTACCTGTGTAAAGAGGAAAATAATTATTTTTTAATTCAAGCAGCACAAAACTGAGGCACATGGTACCCAATCCCTCATCTAGAACTTTGTGCCTAAACCATCATGTTTTATATTCATGTGAAGTACATCGGCTTTATATTATACTGTAAATAATTCAGAAAGAAAAAACTCTTACCCAGTTGATCCACTTCATAGTTGCTTGGCAAGCTTGTGTGTGCAGCTCTGGAACCAGCCTTACCATCGGCATGAACGTCGACCACTGAAGGATACCAGTGATCCTCCTGTATTACATAATTTGCATGTTATTTCTACAGGCACATTGTACCTATCTTAATAGGTGAACCACAGATTAATTGCTATGTGTTCCTCTTTTCGTTACTTATCTTTGACCTCATGCATGTCAAAATGATGTGATTTACCTATTGATGGCTCTCCAGATCAGTACGCTGGGATAAACCTGCCAGTCCAGGTGTCGTTGCTGTGGGAGCTTCTCCCTCCATCTGCTGTTCAGTTCATCGCCGATCTGAGCCAGCTGACGGCCAATTGCTTGAGTAACTCTTCTACAACAACCATTTTTATCATTTTAAGGGTGTAATTTCAATCTGAACAATAATCTGCTCAGATGATACAGTATTCCACATGATGGTGTAACTGCTTAAAAGCTTAAATATCGATTTGGTGGGGATTTTTATTTATTTTTACCTCATGTTGGCATCAGAGAGAATGTGGTTTTCCACCTCACCAGGTCCAGCCTGAGGGGAAATGGCACTGCTCACTTCTAGTGCTTGCTCCACCATTTTGTAATCTGAACAGAGGGAGTATTTTATATTTTATTTATATTCATCTATATATCTTACATTTGTGAATCAGTGCGGTAATTCTTTCTTAATTTCTTTTCCCTTCACTCTGCCTCAAGTGGTTATTTGATTAAGACCTTGTTAGGTTTTACTGTGCCCTTTGTGGTTGCCTTTTTATGGCTTTCAACGAACTCCTACTGCCATGTAAACACAGAGTCACATGACTCGTCAGCATACTGGGTGTGTTCCATTGTGTTGCTAGTGGAGAGTGCAAAGATGAGCTCATCCACTGTAGCTTCCAGTTCCACACCTTGTTAAGGGTTGTTTTTGTTGTTGTTATCACTTTCCTTTTCTGTTAAATAACTTTTCACGCTGTGCACAGTAAGTCAGAAATCCACAGTTTGTAAATGGTCAGATTTAATCTGTCTAAAGTGGAACCAATACAAAATAAATATAAATTCTACATAAAAAAGTATGTTAAATTATAGTCCTAGGTTGTAGGTTTATAGGTCCTAGGTTTATAGTCCTACACTCATTATGCACTTTATTAGGAACACCTCTACTGTGATTCATTCATGCCATTATTTAATCATTAATTGTGTGGATGCATAAAATCAGGCAGATATGGGCCAGCGGCTTCAGGTAATGCTCGTACCCTGGACGTTTCACATGCAGCAGTCTTGTGAGTTTTCTCGGAATGATGCAATATCAACATAAACATATTGTGAGTGGTGGCTCTGTGGATGGAAACACCATGTTGATGAGAGAAGTCAGGAGAGGATGGCCAGACTGGTCTGAGCTGACAGAAAATCTACAGTAATTCAGCTAACCACCCTGAATGACTGTAATGAGCAGAAAAGTATCTCAGAATGCACATGTCAACATTTGAGGTGAATTAGCTACAACATCAAAATACTAAAACAGGTTCAATTCTGTTAGCCAAGAACAAAAAGCTGAGATGGTAATGGGAGCAGATTGACCAAAACTGGACAGCTTCAAGCCTTGACTGATTAATCTTGATTTTTGCCGAGGAACACAAATGGTAGGATTAGAATTTGGCACCAAGAGCATGAATTGATGCAACCAACTTGCCTATTGTCAATAGTCCAGGCTGGTGGAGAGAATGTTTTCTTTGGGCCCTTTAATACCAATCAGTAATGACTTGAATGCCACAACCTACTTGGATATTTTTTTCTGACCATTGTGCCACAATTTGCCCATCTTCTACACTGCTACTTCCAACATGACAATGCATCATTTTGCAAAGCAAAATATTTCAAACAGAGAAATGAGTTCATGTTCTTGACTGGCCTTCCCAGTCACCAGATCTGAAAACCAATACAACACCTTTGAAAGGTGGTAGATCTCATGATTCATAGCATGGTAGCATGACAGGTCACCTGAGAAATTTGCATGAATTGCATGATGCAAAATCACCCAACATGTTATTGAATCCACGGCACAAAGAATTGATGCTGTTTCGAGAACAAAGTGAGGCTCAAGTAAAGTGTTCATAATAAAAATGATCACTGAGTGTCGAAGAATGTTGTGTATGAAACCCCTTTGTTCATGTGTGTGTCCCTAGATAAAAGGTTAATGCAAATATACATTCAAATCAGCCAAACTACTCAGAGCCGAGCAAACGAAATAAACACGTTGGTACATGTTGTTTTTGCCACCTAATACAGTAACGTGAAAATTGTCAAAATTTATCTTGTCCAATGCTATTTTATAACTGGAATATTTTTTAGTGTTGGATTAATTGTTTACCTACACACACAACCTACTATAAACACTAAACAGAAATCTTTTGTTATCATAATGATCTTTAAGTAGTATTTAAGACTATATTGTTATTTCAAATAATAATAATAAATGCATTTTATTACAGCCTCATATTAAAAACATATTTTAAATAGTGAGATGGGTAAAATGGATCAACAGCTTATAGTTTGACAGCAGCCATGTTTGTCTTGTTTGACAAAGGACAGGTTACAAAGGCAGAAACAACATAAACACGTACCTCAATTGTAGAGTTAAACGGACGCCGCCCTGTAACAGAAATATCCATTATATAATGGAAGTTAAACTCTTATATTCATTATAACATTTTTTACATTTAAAAAAATAATTATATTTGCAGAGTCACTTACAGCAGCGTCCTTTAATGGTTTTCGGTTACAGGTGTATGTCTCAACAATGATCAAGCCACGCCTTTAGGACTTTTCCTTCCTGGAGGGAGGTCCAGTCATTTTGAACTGCAGCCACTAGAGGACACTCTCTATGTCCTCGCTGTGAACTTTTCTCCTGACAACATAAACAAACACAGTGGACGCCTGACTCATATGCTTATCTGTCCTTTCAATGAAGACAAAGTACAGATGTTTGGACAGTTTCTGTTCAGCAAAGCAGGCAGGGACTATTCCTCTCGCGTTAATCTTTTTATCTTTAAACACTAACCATTACATCTTATGTTCAGGATGGTTTTAAAACTATAACTGAATACAATATAATCCAATATATTTAGAGAAGAAAAGCTCTTCTGGAATTTAGAGAAGCTTGGAGACGATACAATTGAAATCATGCAGGTTTTGAAAATCAAAGGTGTCATCTAACACTATAAAAGGTTTTAACTTTGCATTTCCACATAGAACATCTTCAGAAAGCTAGAACCAGAACCCACCCAAAGAAATGTCAAGCATATTAAGTGCTGAGTGCTTAGAAGTAATTTATAAACAAGGTTTATTTGATTCTTAATAAATATTTTAGATTTTGATCTTCTGCAATCATAGGCCAATTAGTTCTTCATTTTTAATGAGGTTTTGGAATTGTATTTTTTTTTGTTTGTATGCTTGTTTGTTTTAATATTTTTTATGTAGTTCTTGGCATGGGAGAGCCGACAGCTTGTGTTTCCTAAGCCTATTCACCTGCACGGAACTTCTGGGTACAGAAAAACAAAACGTGATTTTGTGTTTTATTTATATGACACTGAAAACAATAAACCATCTGTCGTCAGTCTTCCTGTCAGAGTGCGTCACCTTCCCTGCTGCAGGCAATCAGCAGACCAGAGTAGTTAAACCACAAGGTTTTCAGCAGCCATCCAAACTTATTTACCAGCACTTTCAAATTTTAAAACTTATTTACCAACACTTATTTACCAGCACTTTCAATTATTTTAATTTCAACATTTTGTCAAGCCACGCCAAATGTCAACCTGGTGTATTTTATATATAATACCAGTGATTAACACAGACACTAGTTCAAATTACAGGCTCATATCAGTCTTCTCATTCTAATATGTTAATATTTTGTAGTAACAACTAATTCACTCACTAACTCACTCACCGTCTAGACCACTTTATACTGCGGCCACAGGTGGCCTGAAGCCACACACACAGATCTAAGGCGGGAGTTGAACCCAGACACTGGAGGTGCAAGGAGTAATTATTAACCACTGTGCTGCCTCAACTAATTCACATGGATGTATACTGAAGATGCTGCATATAATCTTAGGATAATAGTTGGATTTCATTGACGTGATGCTTTCTGTAAATGGAAGGTGTTAACTTTGAAAGTTAATTCAAGGTATCGTGAAGTAAAAGCTACTTTGAAGTAAAAAAATAACAGGAACCACTTGTATTGCAGAGTTTCATATCATAAATGTTATTATTGACATTTCAAAGTGTACATTGTAATTTGGGTTGGTATTTAACAGTAACCTTTCTTTATGGCATGGCATTTTATAAAATCACATCACTGAAAAAAATCCCCCCCTTACGTAACTTTTTGTACTGATCATAAAGTCACTTATCAAAACTAACATGCATAAATGCATAATAAATATATTCCATCCGTCTAGTAACCTCTGTAGTCCGACTAGGGACTGTGGAGGCCAATGGTGATTCCCTTGTATTTATTTCCATTTTTGTAAATCTGGTGGGACCTTAATTTAACATTAACACATTTAACACTGGTGGGACCTTCATTTTGCATTCACACGCAATTCACACAATTTGGGAATGCAAGTTAAGCTAATGTGCATGCCTTTGGAATGTGTGAGAAAACCCACCAAGCACAAAGAGAACATGGAATATCGGGGGGGGGGGGGGGGAAATAA
>JAQMYJ010000004.1:10106467-10125857 GCA_030014305.1 Clarias laeviceps
GAACTCAGCTTATTGTTACCGGTATGAGCACATTTTGCCATTTCTTTCTTTCTTTTTTGTCCAATGATTTGATTGTCCAAAAATGTATTAAATATGATGAATGATAAAAAATGTATAATATAAAGTGAACTAGAACGCTAGCTATCACTTCAAGTAAATATTATCAAAGAAGATCTCTCTCAGGTCGGTATTTTGACCCCTTTAAGATGGCGGCGCGGGTGACGTAAGTCTGTTCCCGCGCTGTGCCGTAGCGCCGCGCCTGCTCGTTTCCATAGCAACATTAATAAACTTTTGCTCACCGGTTGAACTCGATGATTATGCAGACATAAAATGGATCCTTTACCAGCTGCATATTACGGCGCATTAGATACATCTAACCCCGTCATTTCCGCTTTTGAGAAGGATTTAAAAGGATTTAAATCGTATATAAAAAGAATTCGTGACTCTCACACACGAGGGTAAAACATGCTGTCTAACGTTAACTTAATGCAGTATCTATCTATCAGTACCTCAATCTCAAATATCAGTATCTATCTATCTATCTATCTATCTATCTATATATATATATATATATATAGATAGATATATATACCCCTAGTCATGCCTTTGTCTTTGTTTAAATGTAATCTTTGCCTAATTCATCTTGTTTTTGGGTTCAGGTCTTTGAAACTGTTTGACATCTGGAAGAAATACGAGCCTCGTCTCCCAAACCCTTATTACGAGGAGAAACTGCTGGACATAGCAGATTTTCTTTTTGAGAATAAGGTAAGATCTTGATCTTTTTTCTATTATTTCCAGTTTTTACATACTTTTGTAAAACATCAGTTCTATGTCTAGTCTATCAGTTGCTACCTTATTAAGTGTTAAGTACACCTACTGTACAATTTAGTTTCACTTTATTATCCATAAGTGAGGAATGACCACTAAAGGACCACCGCGGACAAGATACAACCGAGTAGGTCATTCTTATCCCTAACACAGTAGATGCACTAAATGTAGTGTGTGCTGCTGATTAAAGATGATCAAGTTTATCATGTTGGACTGTGTGCACTCAATAACACAATCATTCACACTCTCATTCTCACCCATGCACATTCATTTACACACTCATTCACACCTGAGGCAATTTAGAAAGTTTAGAAATCTACACTGATACTTACAGAACATCTACACAGGCAGTAACTCGTAGGTCTGGTTTGTAGGCTCAGGGATGCTCAATGCAAATTGTGATACATTTTGATTTGCATTACAAGTCGCACCAGTGATGTGCAGTGTTTAAGAATTCTGGCAGAGCTGTATGCTTCATGCAATGCACTTTACAGTGTCTACTGTGGCCGTGCTCATCAGGAAAACAATATCTGCTTAGTGGTAGTGCCTTTCCATTTATAAACAAGGTAGAAGGTACTGATTCACTATCCATACCAACAATTTGGGCTACAGTCATTTACTGTCTCTGTAATGTAGATGAACTTAATAAAATAAGCAATTATAAGAAGGATGTTCAAGTCAAGCTGGGCCTTGTGTTGAAATTTATTTTGAATGATGTTTTAACACCTATTGACATTTGCAAAAGACTTCAAGCACAGTGCGATGATGAGATTTTGAGCCACAGTAAAACATTTGAATGCTGCAAATGTTTTAAAGAAGGTCATACATCTGTCAATGACAATCCCAGCTGAGGTGGCTCAGAGCCCACTGCATTTGTTCCCATAAACATTCAGCAAGTGGAACACCTGACCTTTGAAAATTGGAGGATAATTTGTCGGCAACTTGCGGAAGAGACACATGTGCTTTTGAGGACTGTACACACAATCATTCATGGCCACAACTTACACATTACAGGAACTCTGGGAGCTGGGAGTTATTCCCACATCCTTATACGGTCCAAACCTCACTCCAAGCTATTTCCAAATATTTAGGCCATTAAAGGAGTTCCTGGGAGGCCAGCATTTCAGATGTGAAGCAGACAGTCCGATCATGTCTCAGTTGTACAGAAAAAACTTTCTAACTTGATGATATCCAAGCACTAGAGAAGTGTCAAAATGTAGAAGGGGATTATATAGAGAAATAAAGATCTGTTAGTTTTTCTGCACAATAAAAAGTCCCGGTTTGATTTGAACACCCATCAACTTATAGTGTTTTATTTATACCTAATAAAATGACCATATAGTTTATGTTGTAAATATACGTGTGATGGAATTTATACACAGACATGTAATATAAAGGTCACGCTCTGTGTTATAATTATTGTGTGTAGTTTTACAGATTGTCCCTGTGGCAAGGATACACTCGCTACCTCCACCGGTTCTCCACTGCCAGCTTGGAAAACATCAGAGATGTGGAGCACTTCAAGCAGGCCTACTTCCCACATGGCTTTCATACTGCAAGAGCAAAGCATACGGTTAGACATTTTTGAATTAGCCATGTCTCTGTATAAGCTAGTCAGTAAATTTTACTGGATCAAATAGATTTGGCCTGTTGAGTCTGTTAACTGGTTGCCTGTGTGTTTGTTAGTTCCGTGCTCTGTACGGGGAATGCTTGTGTGTATTTTACCTGGAACGTGAGAGGTGCAAGCAGCCAGATTACACTTGGATGCGAAAACTGCTTAGCATTCTAGCGTTTTTGCGTATCATGATGCAGGCCATCCTGCCCCATGAGAGCCTGTGCTGGTTGTTGTACAATGGTAAGTAATGCAGCAGCTCTTCTCACTGAAGTCATGTAGTGTAAAATGTTTCTGTAATGTGGTTATTTCTGTTATAATATTTTACTTTTCCAGGTTCTTTATACATCTATAACATATGTAGGTTCTTGATGTCCATGAGGCACACTGCACAGGTAATCAACCATGCATGCTTTTATGCATAGTACATGTCCTGCAGCATGTGCAGTCTAAACACTTTTAAACAATCCAATGTGTTTCTTTCTCTCAGGCTCTGGAGTATTTACTGTGGGCATGTGTGTGTTTGGAGACATCCATCCCATTACTAACTCCCAGCTTCCTGCCCTGGAGAGCCACACTTTACTGTAGTGTTTGTGAATGTTACTATGATGGCCAGGCTGCTGTGCACGGAGAGGTCAGTTTCCCATTTCAATGATTAGAACTGATGACTCTTTATGAGGCTAGAACATTAATGATCGGATAGAAGGACATGGTGTTACAGTTTCCCTTAAATTTCTATTTATCAGTTTCATGCCTACACGGCTTCCATATTCACTGTAGTTTTACTGAATATTTTACGCTGTTTAATAAAACTTATGCCTTAGGTTAAATGAATAAAGCCATGTTTAAGTTGGCATTTGTGTCCCACAGATAATGCACAAAGGAACAATGGTAAATTACATTTATCCATAAAAATCTGTGATATGTCCTTCATAATAAACTAAATACATTTTTAACTAAATAATGTAAAATCATTAATAAAGCCTACTGTAGCAACAACCCTTTTGGCCTGTTTAAGTACATTCTAATTACACTTTACCTTGGAAAGTCATAATTAAAATATTATAGTTTGCATTTATGTGAGAATCCTTTTAACATACCATGTTGAAAGATCATATTTAATACGTCAGTCAATATAGCTTATGCATAATGTACATTTTTATTTTGTTCCACAATATGAAGATAAAGATCAAATGCAGAAGAAGAAAAGTACAGTGCATTACATACTTGTAGAATGGAAGTAAACATATTGAGGTCAAACATTTTGTCATTCTACTTGCATTGCTGTTGCTTAATCACCTTTTTGTATTTCATAGCACTATGCTAAAAAAAAAAAACTCAACCCTGTTATTGAGTTAAACTCAATTCTGTTACTGATTTAAGTGTTAAATGCATTTTTTTTTCAGATTCAGTCTTGACAAATCTTTTAAAATAACTCTTAATTTTCAAGAAGATGTCAAAAAATGGAACCCATAGAGATACAAGACATCTGCACATGTATTCTTTCCATCTCCTAGATATAGGCTTAGTTTTGCAATTTCCCTTATGCATTGTGGCATTGTGTCTTTTCCTGGCCAGGTGTTTGCTAGAAGAGCTCTTGCTAAAATAGATGAATTAGGGAAGCTGGAGAAGATGAGTGGATTCCCATCATCACCGGAGACAAAACAAGCCTTTAAAGAAGCCACTATCAAAGTAGGAATGAAACTCAACTTTTAAAAGCATGTTTGCTAAAACAAAAACATGGCATTGGGACATTTGCTTGTCAGTTCTCTAAAGTCCATGACTTAACCAATACTGTATTTAGAACATCATATCCTTTTTTTAAGAAACAGCAATTTAGGAACAGGAATTATTTATTTTTGGAATCGGTTGTCTTCCACTAATATTGTTGATTATATCATTAAGATATAAAAATAGCATACGTTATGGTACCTGTTTTATTGCTATGTTATTGTGAGTATGTGTTTGTCCATGCTTTTGAATAGAACATTGTTGTGTTGGTGAGCAGGTAGCAGTCATGGTGTTTAAACGCTCAGTGTATGAATCTCGGAAGAAACCTAAAGGATTTTTCAGGCTGAAACAGAAGGCCAATCTCAGAGATGGCCAGAATGTGAGTGTCATATTTTTCCGCCATGGTTACTTCCTCTTCTATGCATAGCAAGGAATCAGATACAAATTGATACTACAAACCACTGGCAGAAAGGTTTTTACTTGTCATATCCTGTTTTTACATTTTTTTTATTATTATTTACATTTCATTCTAGAATCCATGGCCACGCACCACCACTGAGCGCATCCTGATGGAGCTGTTTGAGGGAAATGCTGCTCAGTTCCTGGCGCTGTTGGAGGCGCTGTGGGACAGTTCCCGCAGACCCCTGCAGACAGGGATACCAGATGATCCTGATATACAGGAGGTGACAGTTGAACTCATGTCAGCTGGCGTCAGCATACTATCTGGTATCCCTCCTGTCTGATCCATCCTGTATATAAATGATCCACTGTTTGATTTAGCTTGTGGTTTGAAATTTCTTTTGTGGTTTAGGACATGGTAGCTGCTCCATTCGCATCCGTAATGAGAGCCTGCCGTTGTCTTTGAATGCCCTTGTTCCTACTTACTCTCTCATGGAGATGGCACTAGCTGGTAAATCTTCAAATATTTTATTTTTAGTCGTTCTGTGTTTTAGCTGGATCTGATGCTTAGCTAATGGTTACTTAAATTTTTACCGCAGGTGAGAATCACATTTCAGCGGATGCTGCAGTGAAGTTTGTGAAGCTGTTGTTTAAATATGAACAGTGGGACATGTTCTGCAGCCTTTCAGACAACCTTGTGACAATACTGTCTGTAAGTCAGCTGGTGAAATTATCAAGAAATGTTTCTAAATGATTTGCTTTGCATTTAGCAGTGCATTCAATGTTTTGGTAGAGCCTGGAGGGACATGTCTTCCGGAAGGCTGAGTTGGAGCTTACTCTGCTGGAGGCTGTGGAGCGTTTCATGTCCACTCAAAGGGTCCGGCTAGGGAACAAAGACCTCATGGCTGAGATTCAATCTGGTAGCAACTATTTAAATGTTAAAAATTTTTTGTGAAAAAGGAATTATTTAGATTTTATGGTATTAATCTCTTCAGGACGCATTAGCAACTTCTTTGTAACATACCAAGATACGTTTTTTAGTCTTATCAACTTCAATCTGATATAAAAAAAAAAGTATGTCCTGGGTGTTTAAGATCTAGAAGTTGTTCACACTGGCTGTGGTAAAAGATGAGTAAAACATAATGTAACATGCTATTGTAGAAAAAAAAAATCTAACTCTTCATGTCAGGCTACATCACACTACCTGGTTGTTGATTATTTTCACATATCAGCACAATATGTTGAGTTTTATTCCATATACATGAAGTCAAATTATTTTGTGACCATAAGGGAATACTTGTATACTGTAAGGTGTCCCTGATTGCAAAAAGGACAAGTTATCATATACTGTGATATACAGATAGCTCTGCACCAATCTTTTCATACAAACTCATACTGTGGATGTTTTCTACATTCTTCTGTACTAGATTTTTTCCAACCCAAACCACTTTCTTGTGTTTTTTACTCACAGATAAAGAGTCTTCTGGGCTAATTAGCATGACAGATGAGCTCCTAAATCTGGTCCAGACTCTGCATGTGTGCGTGTGTGAGGCAGCCCAGGTCAGCTCTCGGATACACACAGCTCTGCCATTTTGTGTAACTTGTAATTTTAGTGGTGAAAAGTTGCTGATTGTCCTTATGTATACTAGAGTACGTATATTTATCTGTTTTTAGCACATCAGACCAGATGAGGACCTGGTGCTGGATATTGTACTGTTCCTCTGGGCGAAATGTAAGCCTGTGTTTCAGAGAGCTCAGGCCAGACACTATGACCCAGCATGCTACATAGACAAAAAGGACTTCTCAGAAAAGGTACAGCATTTATATGCCAGATAGATGTGCTGGTTTGACTTGATGTCAGTATCTTTGAATTAAACCACATCACCTTTTATTGTTGTTTCCTAGTTAAAGTTGCATAAAGCATCCAGAACTTTTTATATATTGGTCAGAAATACACTGCTTGGTGAAAAAATTGTCACACACTCTAATATTTAGTTGGAACTCCTTTAGCTTTAATTACCGCATGCATTCACTGTGGCATTGTTTCAACAACCTTATGCAATGGCACAACATTTATTTCCAACCAGTGTTGATCTTGTATTGATGACAGGAAACTCAATCCACTTTTTAAAGATTTCTTTAGCATATCCCAAAGACTTTCAATGGAATTAAGGTCAGAACTCTGTGGTGGCCAATTCATGTGTGAAAAAGATTCTTCATGCCTCCAGAACCACTCTCTCACAGTTTGGATTTTGGCATTGTCGTCATGGAATATGCCCATACCATCAAGTTTTTTGTTCATTTTATTGTCACATAATGTAGTTGACCCTAGACCTGACCAACTGAAGCAACCCCAGATCATAACACTGCTGCCAGAAGCTTGTACAGTGGGCATGTCACCAAGCGTTTAAGTGATCTCCGAGCACATCATTTATGATTTTTTTTCTCTGACCTGTGAAGTTGATGGTTTAACACTATTCTTCCAGATTTCATTAATGTGTTGCACAGTTCTTAGCCCAATTCACATCATTTCAGGAATCTACTTAGTTTTTTTCATTGCTTGATGCAGTTCAATAATTTGATTCTGCTGAAACACGTTCCACAGTGACATGTTTTTCTCGACCACAGACTGCATTTCCAGGCAGATTTTCTGTGATGCCTTGTGACTGCAGTCACTTAATAGGTTTGGACAGAAATTCCCATAAACAGTTTGTTTCCCTTTTGAGTCTGATTCCTCTCAAGGTTTCTTCCTTTTGTCATCACAGGGAGATTTCCCTTGTCACTGTCTCCCAATCTGATATAGTTATTTCCACACATTTTAATGTAAAGCTGCGTTGTGACAATGACCATTGTTAAAAGCATTATATAAATAAAATTTAATTAAATTGATTTGTATTGAATCTTCCAACATGATTGTTTATGAAATGAGAAACCAATCAATGCATCAGTTGGAGTTAAAACAATTATTATCAGATAAAACATTAATCACTGCACTAATTAACCAAAGATTTTTTATAAATTTTAATCCAAATGATGACTTTTTAACCAGGCAAGGTATGTTGATGGGAAATCTGACTGCAAACATATAACGTCACCAAAATAAGCATTAGTATTTTGTGAACTTTATCTAGATTTATTGCGTTCTTTGGTCCAGAATGCATTTTATATTACTTACATACATAGTTAATTAAATGATTTCCAACTTTCATCTAAACTCAAAGAGACAACTACTGTAGTTGGTAAGCAAGACATCACTTGTGTGATTAATTACTGCAGTTATTTGTGGCTATATTATGCAGTGGGTCCAGACCCTGTACCTTCTGTGTGAGGTGGCCTATGAGTGTGAGCTGGCTGATGTAGACCCAGTGGAAGTGGCTGAGATGACTCTTAGACTGGCCTCAGTGCTGGAGGGCAGTGAAGACTCGCCTCTGCTGACCATCCTAACAAAAGGCATGCAGATCCACACTATTTTCCTGACTTGTGTAACTGACACTTATTAGAATTAGTATGAGACTATAAAATTCTAATTTGCTAGACTAAATCAAATGCATTCTTTTTAAAAAAAAAACTACATAATTAAATTAAGCTGCTTGTTTCTGTGTAGATTCAAATGAAAGCAATACTCAGCAGTCCACCCCTGTAGAGAAACCTACAGCCACACCTAGTATGGTACGATAATGAAATGGTCTGATATTGAGTATTTAGGTGTAAGCATGGCGTTCTTGTAATTAGTATCTACATGCTTCCAGAACTCACATGCAGAACATCTTGAGATGGCTTGGACGGTGTTAGAGAAAGGCCTTGAGTGTGTGTCACAGGGTAGGACTGTATGTCTCCCTCATGATGCGTCTGCCATCAGTGACATTGTATATCTACAGGTAGTACCGTACCACACACTACACTGGAGTCTAGCATTTCCAACATGATGGTTAAACAAAGAATGCATACAAAAATTATTGGTTAACAAGAAACTCATAGAAATGCCTGCATTTCTTTACTCTCATCAAGATTATATGAAGATTCAAATTAAAGCATATACAATGATTTCTCCATATTTTAATGTAGTTTAATTTTATTTTATATACAGTAATTCTTCTGATAGCTGTGGCAATTTTGAACTGACGTGATGAAAGAACGTCTGATGTCGCCAGAAAAAACTTAATTATAAAATAGCATGTTTTATGTAATTATACTTGAATGTAATTGATACAAAGCACTGGATATATTGGAAAATAAAAGTTGTGATTTTGTGATATTTATTCAGAAGTTTAGTGGAGAACATCTGAGATCTTCTGAGGATGGACAGGTTGGACAGGTTACCAGCAGTTCATGCATGAGATCTCTCTCAATGGATATGCATATAGAACTATTGGGTTTCCAGCACAGAGTATCCCTCAAACTCTTAGATATCTACCCAGGTAGGTGATCCTGCACCACTCACTCATGACTACTACTACCACATTACAACTTTTATTACTACTACTACTACTACTACTAATAGTGATGATGTTTATGTGTTTGTGTGTTTAATAGCACTTGATTTGTGTTTCTCCAAATTAGACGATGAGCATCCTGAGGGGAGAAAAAAAACACTTATACAGACTGAACTAGGACAGTCGAATTCTCTACATACAAAGAGAACCAAAATAGGTAACCCATCTAGACTGTCACTTTTAGATCGTCGAGAACAACTGTCTTTTCCAGTAAAAACAGAATTAAGTCTGAGCTGTAATGTTTTTACTTATTTGTAACAGAACGTGCACTGCAAGCGAAGATTAAGAAGAATAAAATCTCCAGAGCTTTGTTTCTGGAACAGAAGGCCCTACTTTCGTACAAGAAAGATGCTACTAACGGAGGCACCAAAAAGCTGCTTGAGGTCAGAAGGTAAAATCAGTCTTTAAATCTTTTACAAGTATAAAAAGTTATAATGTCTGTTTTGTTTCGCTGTCCTTGTTTAGGAGGCTTTGGCATTACTGGAGAAAGCAGGGGTTGAAGAGAAACAGCTGGTCAGCGCTGTTACTTCTGCAGAAATGGGTTCAAGAGAACAAGAAGGGTGCAAACCTCCTGCAGCTCCTGTGCTGCTGTCACGTAGCAACCGAGCTTTAACTTTCACACCAGCACCATATGTGCTAGAGGAGCAGGTAATCTCACCACACAACTGCTGTGTGAACATTTTCCTTTGTTTTCTTTGTGTTCACCACTCTTGAACTTTTCCACATTTTATAGTGTTGAAATCCAAAATGAGGTGGATTCAATCAGGATTTTTCCCATTTGATTCATCCAATAAGTCTTTTCAGCAAATTTGCCTAATCTCTGTTAGATGGAGGTTGCTGTTGAATAGAATTTCCAAGTCGTGCTACACATCATTGGTGGAATTGAGGCCTGGAGGCCTGAGCTTTGACTGGACCACCATTTGGGTTCTTAGTTGTAAACGACTTCTGTGTAGCTTTGGCTGTTGTTGTGCTTGGATGCTTACCCCCTACCTCAGTCACGAGTTTCTATAGATCTTATAGATTTGCCCTGCACTCCACCCTGACCAGTTTCCTTTGCTAATAAAAAACAGGTTCATTTTTGTGTACAGGCACTCCTTACTAGAACTGTACACTCTTAACTGAGTACTTTGTACCTTCTGCATGTATTATTTAACAGTAAATGTATTGGCACAATCGAAAATCTGTTCGATCAAATACTATATGTAATTAGATTTTAGGTACATGAAGACCATTAGTGTACATACAGTGATTACATGTTCATACCTTGGAAAAAAAACACAGTTCTTTTATTTTGACAACATTAGGGACAATAGGGTAGTAGAGGCAAAGCTGCAAAACATCTTTTAAATATTCACTTTGGTTTGGTGCAGGTTTGCTGGTACCGTATTTATGGAAGAAAAGTCGAAGGTGTTAACCTGAAAGTGTGGATCGGAGACTGCCACTTGATTGGCACTGGTGAAATGGTAAGCTTTATGCTCCTTAATAAAAAATATATATATTTCAGTACATACACTGAAACAATAAGTAAAATGTTAAAATAAGGCAATTAAGTAATTAAAATAAATCAAATTCTAATTCAGTGTACATGAAACTAATGCTTTTCAGTGACTATAATATTTGTACAAGGCTGTTTGGAATGTAGCACATCACAATTATATCATTTCATATTAAATAATTTATGAACAGCATATTAGAATGTACTTGTGATTTTCTGCTATGTGAAATATTACTGAGTACAATATTAAGTCTGTTGATCCAATTAGATCCCTTCTAGAGGAGAACGCCTGTTTTGCATAAGTGGCCTCGAGCCCAACCAGAAGTATATCTTTGCTGTGGCAGCCTATGACGCTCAATGCAACCTAATTGGAGGCAGTATTGGAGATACCACCAGGCCGGTGCTAGTCTCCCTCCCCCTGCCTCTGTTGACAGCCTGGGCACATCTGGCTCAGGTACGTGCATATAAATCTGCGGTATAAGTCATAAGGCTTACACCAGTAATGTTTTAATTTCTCTGCTCCAGGTGGCCTACCAAACAGGCCAGTATGCATCAGCCAAGGTTGCCTGCAATGAGATTTGGAGCCACTTTACACTTCCATCAGTCGCAGATTCTGGAGCATGTCAGGAACCAGTGGACAAGGAATGTTCTGAGCGGCTTGCCCAGACAAAGTTAGTCATCCATATCAATGGAGACTATCTATCTGAAACACCATCAGAGACCTTGCATGTCTTAGTTGTTTTATATTTGTCCCTGTAGATTGTGCTCAAAGACATTGCAGCTCTCCTCTCCACTACTGCAGCAGCTTTTCCTCGTCTCAATCTTCATACAGACAGATATCCACACCCAGGAGAGAGCATTATACTGTGATGCCCTCGGTGATGGAAGCCCTTTGATCTGGGGACAGGTTAGAGCCTTATCACCTGTATCTCATGTGTTCCTCATATCTTCTCATATGTGAATTTGTACAGTGCTGGCACATTGACCTTTCTCTAGCAAAATGCAAAAGTGAGTGTTTTGTGGTTAATAAAATGCAAATATTCTTTAATCCTATTCTCCTAATCGTTGCCACAGGAGGCTAGACTTGCAGAATGTGAGAGAATGATGGTGGCCGTAGATCTGTCTCTACATCTCAATGATAGCAGTGCTGCCTTGCAGGCTGTAGTGAGCTGCTATGGCCTCCTGGCACCACTTATCTTCGATCAGATCCCATCAGACCATGTGGTTCAGGTGGGTTGATAAAGATGTTTATGTCACAGCGCTGTTGAAAGCTTGAATCTGATTGGTCAGAAGTTTTTTTTCCCATAATATTCATATTTAATAGTTATTCTATAATAATGTTTATTATATAAAATTAAATTCTATAAAATAAGTAGACGCTTATTAAGCATTTTTGCAAGGAGTTGCCAATTTACCATGTTGTAAGAGTTAATAGAAAATGATGATAAAGGGGAATAAATGCTTTAGCATCTGATGTAATTGGATATTTTCCTAAAACATCCCTCCCTTTGTGTTTTATGATTGTGTATGTTGTTCTATTTGTTGCAAATCTGTTTTGTAATAGTACCTTGGCTACTATTGTAATAGTGTTGCCACATGTGGCTGCTGATAAATCGGTCAAAAAAGTGAACCTAATGTTTTTGCAGTCTTTCAATTTCAACTATTTAACTATGAAAATATAGGAACATTATGCACCATTATTTGTGCTTGTTTCAGGTGCTATTGAAGTGTCTGATGGTGATGCAGGAGATCCCATCTGCATTGAAACACAAACGGCCTGTCAGTGCTATTGAATCATTATATCATATGGTGGCCTGCATCACACACTATTTAGCCAAGGCAAGAAGTGTTCTCCTCACATTTGATCATACCAGTATATTTTGTACACTATTTTAGATTATACATAGAAATTAGAATAGAATAGAAGTTAGAATAAAATAGAAATTGTTTAGATGAATCTGTAATTCTTCCCAATGACATTGGGACTTGCTGCATGTAATTACCTATTCTACTCATTTCCATTGTTTACTAAATATAGAAATAAAGTAACCTAAAACTGTATTGTTAAGCATTGTATTTCTATCTGCGTAGGCCTTGCAAGCCTTGAAAGAGGACCGTATGGCATCTTCAGTGATGGAACAGGGCAAGCATCTTCTCCTGGAGATGACTGAGAGTCTCCAGCAGCATGATAGGGTGAATTCTTGTTAAAAAATGTATAACACTTTCTGTATCATGACTAATAATCCCAATATTCAATTTAACTCAATTTTAAATGTATGATGGTCATTGCTGTAAAGCAGTTTTGTTAAAATTAAACAAATGTGGAAATATTAGAATAATTAGAAAAATGTAAGGAACTTACAGTATAAATGATATGATATGGTCTCAAGATCCACTGTCATGCTGGATAAAGCAGTTACTGAATGAATGAAAGAATTAATGGCAATTAACTCATTGATATCACTATCGCTTTGTTTCTTATGATGGGAGAAACTTTGTGTATACATTATGTTGTCTTATCTATATAGCAGTGATCAGTGCATGTAGAAAGAATATAATGTCATGAATGTACAGTAATGTCAATGAAAATAATGTATAATGTCACACATACAGTCAGATACTGTATATCTTTTATTCAGAGCCCAGGGATAGCCATGATATGTCCCTCTGAAACCTTTAAGGGTTTGACGCCTTGCTTAATCATTCAGCAGTGTTAACTTGACAATCATGTTCTCATCAATAACCCAGGATTTTTAACCACTGACCCACCACTGTCAGAGCTCCATCCTTGACTATCATTGGTTCATATTGGTAATGGTCTTGAACAGGTTAAAAAAAAACATGTAGTGTAGACCCAATTTAGGTCATGAGCACAAATTCATCAAGGTATTATTTTTTTTTTTGTAAATAATATATTTACTTGCTAGCGTAACACAGAAAAACATGGTTTAAGACATTGAAGTAAATTATAGCGGATGTGTTATGTTTGTCAGGTACATAAACTCCAGATGAAGGCTGCACAGGAGACTGCACCGGAGGATGAACCTAGTGAGGAGTTGAAGGCTTTGAAGCAGCATGAATATATGGGGACATATAGAGACAGTGATAACCCAGCCTGGAACAGAGAAGGTATAAAGCTGAGAGAGAAGTGTTGATCTCTCTAAACACAGGACAGGAAAACCATGTTTTAAAATTTTGTATGGTACAAAACTCTTATTGTATGGTACAATAACTCAGGCTACATCTTTTCTTTAACAGCATGTCCAGAAGATACTGTGATATTTTTTCAGAACTTGCTAGCACCATAAGGAATTAATTGTAAAGTGTCTCTTTAAAATGTTAAAAATGTTTAAATCAGTGTTATAGTGTCAGTACCTTTTCTTTAAGCAGCAGACAGTTTGGATCATGACCTCAGTGGAAAAGAGGATCCCAAAATTCTGTATAAGGTCATTGGTTCCAGCTCCCTTAGGAATGCCTTCAAAAATTGTAAGATTACACAAAAATACAACATTAATCAGTTTTGAACACTTTTTAATAAAAAACAAACAGTTATTATAATGTATATATGTGTATGTTCCCCAACAGTGATGAAGTTTAAACGGATGTCTTGCTTCATGGAGTTTGCTGCGCTCCTACTACAGAAAGCTTTGCAAGAAGATCAGTTACAACTGCTAATACAGTGGGGACGAGAAATCTTCACTTGGATTAAGAGGTCTGTATATGTGTCTGTATGTGTGCACATATTTGTGTACTTGTCTGGTTGTGTGGCTAAAATGTGTGCTTGATTACAGCCGAGATGAAAGTCTGATGATGTTTCCTGAGAAGCCTTATGAGAAACCGAAGAAGGATCAGAAGAAGTTCACGTTATCTATCATACAGTACGGTAAAAAAGTAAATAAAAAGGTAAACATACTTACACATATACATCTTCATTAATATCCAAAAAACATCAAGAATCCTTCAACTTCTTACTGTTGTTCCTATGTTTGTTACCAGATAAACAGGGGTAATAAAAAGAAGAATGGGTCACGGAAAAAATGTATTTCCAGCTCAAATTATGAGAAGTAAGCTCTAATAGGACTCCTTTGCTCTCCTCATTTGATGTCATGTGTAGTACAGTATGTGCTGATGCATTGTATGTTCTGCCAGAGAGTTCAAGGCTTTGGAGACGATAATGAAACACGCTGGTTTGCTGGAAAGGCACCAGTGTCAGAGGGTGATGCGGAAGGTTTGCTCAGACGAGTTGCCTTGGCGATGCTGTACTAACCTGACGCTGGCTCAAGCCCATCTGGGTCTGCTGCGCAGGAATTTACAACTTCAACCAGTAACACCTCTCCAACACTGGTACGCTCATATTGTCACAGGAAATATTTAAACATTTACACTTTTCAATATTCGTGTCCTATGAGAACTCCTGAGTTTGTGTAAATTTACAACTAAGTGTAAATAGTGTATTTATTTAGCAAGTGTAAATAGTGTATTTATTTCAGTTGCATGCATAGATTTAATGAAATAGTACAGTTAGCTCGTCTAATTTATAAATAAAGTTTCTTTAAAATAATAGCCTTTAAAAACATACAGTAGGTGAGTTATTAACACCTCAAATTTTTCATTAAAATTAAATGCACATTTTCATCCATTCATGTAGTATAAAGATGAGGGAAACGAAAACATATGACCTCGATAAGATGATCGATAAAAACTCCTATTGAGCTCAAACACTCAGGACTATTATAGTCTTAAAATTGGCCAATAATCAACACAAATAATAATAACAACAATAAACAATAAAACAACAAAATAATTTAAATATTGTTTACTGGAGCCTTACATACTGTATCTCAAGAGCCGATATATTGTATGTCTGTATGAAGTGTATGTCTAAATTTTAAGAAAGAAATGTTTTTATTAACTAGGCTACATTCTGAAGGCCTCCTAAAGTATGCATTCTGTCAGGACATGATTACTTTGGGTTATATATAAAGATAGATAGATAACAGAGTAATGCAAAAGTATTGTGAGCCCCAGCACCGCCTAGTTGCCACTGTTGAGCCCTTGAGCAAGGCCCTTAACCCCATCTGCTCCAGGGGCGCTGTATCCTGGCTGACCCTGCGCTCTGACCCCAGCTTCCTAACTGGTACTGTATATGCAAAAATGTTTTACTGTGCTGTAAGGAATAATTAATTTTATTTTATTAATTGCACAGTTAAAAGTTAATTGCAAAGTTATTATACTATTTTTATTTTAAATGAAAGAGATTTTTTTTTTTCGTGCTTACAGTTACCACTTCGTGCTTTTTTCGTGCTTACAGTTACCACTTCGTGCTTACAGTTACCACTGTGACTTCTTTTTCTTTCTGCCTAAAACTACAGTTACAGCAAGTTGCCTCTGCACGTCTTCTCTTTGGCACATACTGGAGCACTTGTGAAATGGAATAGTATTTCCCAGCACCCCAAACCTCCTGAGTTAAGCCCTTTAAATGTCAAACCCATCATTTCTAGAGCCAAGGATAAAAGTCAGGGTGGGTATCCTTGTTGAGCAATTGAAGGATTTGTGTATTGTGGATCTTTTCACATGATAAAAAGTGATGTAATTTACTGATTAACATTGTTTAACATTAACATTTACATTAGTGCTACATTTCTAAAAACAGGTTTGGTCCTGGTAACTAAATTAATATAAAATTCAGAAATACAGTGTATTCCTTTGGAATATTGGAATTCTTGTCCATTGCTTGTATTGTGATTAGTCTTTTAGATTTTACTGTACAACTAATATGTACTTATGAAGCTAAATAAATCTTGTTAGGGACCCCATACATCATTGGAGAGGGGTCTGGGGAAAGTGAGACGGAGAGTGAGCAGGAGACTCCACACACACAACTGTCCAGTGACTCAGAAAGTGAAACAAATGAAACTTCTACACGGCACATCCTATTGAACCCACTGGACACAATCTACAAGGCTTCATTACACCTCAGGAGAGCCATGGTGCGGCCAAGCCCACATTTAATCCAAAAGCACTTTTCTTTCTTTGGCTTGGATGCTAGTGATTTTTTTTGTGATTTTTGAATATTTGTGCAGGTTCTGGCCCATCGTGGAGGTCTTTGGACATCTCTACAATGGGTCTGTGAGGTCCTTTGGGATCAGTTCAACACTATTGCATTTTTGGTGGAGTGTAGCCAGAGCTCTGAGACTCCCAGTACACTGACACTGGATCAGTTCTATACAGTTTTCACGCCACTGCTGGCTCTGGCTTCAGAGCTGCTCATGGACATGATGCATAAACTACAGGTCAATTTCAATGCAGACCTTAACACAGCCAGTTGTATACTAATGGGTTTGGTGTTTGATGTTAAGATCTCTTTGTGTGTAGCAATGGAAGGTGTATGATGAGGAAGGTGAAGAGCTGGAGGCCAGGCCTCTAAATAATGGAGTGCTGGTAGATCTGAAGTGGATGAAGAATTTTGTGTTGCACACACTGGAGCTTCTCTTCTACCAGGCCAAATGGGAAACACTGGCTCATCTTGCCTTGCTGTACAACTTTTATACACGGTGAGTCATCTCACTGAGTAATGTAGAGAGAATGAAAATAATTGCATTGATATCTACCTGTCACATGGAATATATCATTCCAATTCTGAGTATTGGTACGTGAACCAATATTGACCATTCGATTCTGAATTGCTGAACATTGGTCAATCATGGGTATCTATGAGCTCATGCATGAAAGATTTTTTTCAAGCTTTTCTTGAAGTGCATTATACTGAAAAATACACTTTAAAAAGGTCTTATGGTTTACAAGGTAGCGTTAGCTGGTGGGTGGGAATTGGAAAATAACTAAAATAATTATATTGATTCAAGCTATAAAATGCCAGTTTATAAAATTCTTGTTGGTTGGCTGGTACTGTAGGTGGTTGAGGTTACTAACAACAAACAAGCTTTTAAGACACTAGTAAAGATCTACTTGCCTGTTTTTGTGGTTGTAAATTGTACATAATTCTTGTTTGAGCTGTCTCTATTTGTTAGAAATATTACAGAACGTCATCAGAAAAAAAAACACTTAATAAGGAAGCTAATGTCTTGTGTTCCAGGGAACACTACACTCATATGATAACCCCTGTACTGGTATATGCTCAGAGAATGCTGCTGGAAAGAATAAGCTATTTTGGAGGACCTTCAGTCCCTCAGCCACACTTCACCTACACAGAAATGGTCACTGGAGAAAAGGTAGAACAGATGTTTTGGGTATTTATAATTGCGACAGATGCCATCTATTCTCTGTGCATTAGAATAATCCTGTGTTTCTGACGCTTATCCATAGGTGACTTGTAGGAACTATGCAGGCAAGCAGCTGCTCTTAAGTTCCAGTTTGGAGAGTTGGTGTGAGAATGCTGCAAGCAGTGCTGCCTCAGAACCTCTGGAATTGGCAGGTAAAGACCGACATTGATTGAGAGCTTCGGTCCATAGTGTTTTAAATTATGAAGCCTGAATACCAGTGTGCACTATTTTGGTTTTCACTTGCAAAATGCAAGTCTAACTTGTACAAGATGGTGCACAACACGCTTGTTTATCATGTCTGCAGAGAGGAAAAGAGCCATGTGTGTGGTCTCTCTCCCGCTGGACATTGAAGACACTTTGCGCTGCTTCAGAAATTCCCTGGCCAAGAGAAGCCACACGCTCCGTGCCTTCCAGCACAGCCGCACACTGCTCATGCTTCTGCTAGCTGACACACAGCACTGTGAGTCCCTTTTACTGTCCTTCATGCAGCCTGCCTTAGAAGTATGGTTAGAATGCGCTGGACATCAGCCTTCTTATGGTGTCAGTTTGAAACTCAGCATGAGCTCAACTTAATTTTATTTCTATATTAAAAAGGAACCTTTACAGAAGTCTGGATTTAGGTGAGCAAACCTGAGGCAACAAACGCATAAGAAAAAATAAAGAAAATTTAAGAGGAACCAGACCCACAGGAGAACATGCAGTATCTGGGTGACACCTAATAATGGGTTTATAAATGATTACAGTATATTAATGTAGAAAGGTAAAGGTGAACAGTGTTAAGTGTGCTTAAAGGGCGCACAGGACATTTTTTTTAGTTTTTATTAAGAGACCAATCCTAACAGATCCAGGTGAGATTAAATCATGATGAGTCAAGTTAACATGGGCATACATTGTTATTCCTGTACCTCCTTTTTAGAGACCTCTGTTGCTCTGATAAGACATATTTAAATTTCCAAGAACATATACAAGCCTTCCTTTTCCCCAAACCGACCCCACCATTGTGTTTAGACTGTGCATGTCTAATTTGGACAGTGGGTCTTAATGCTTTATATTTTTTGCATAAGTAATCTTCTCTCTTATATGTTTAAACTCTCTAGCAATAGAGGTGCCATTCTGTAAGGAGTCCTGTGATGGCAGAGTGGAGTTTAATATAGCAGCCAGCACTGCCCTGTCTATCGGTCCTCCAGACCTCTCCAATGAAGACTACAGCTCTGTGGGCTCTGTGTACAGCTCGCCCTTAGCTCCCTTGAACATCCAGGCCATCCTGTCCTCTTATAACAGCTCTATCAGTGAGAATTTCTATCTGAAAATCGCATCATTTTAACACATACAATATTGATTTCGAGGCTAAACATTTCCTCTTTACCACTGTAGAATACCTTCAGGCAAACTGTTATACCTCACTGCAAATTCAAGCTCTGCATGACCTTGGGAACCTGCATTTCTACAATGGAAATCCAAAGTATGTACTATAGTTATACAGTACAGGCCAAAAGTTTGGACACACCTTCACTCATTCAATGTGTTTTCTTTATTTTCATGACCATTTACA